>CM026393.1:21665838-21715556 GCA_014843695.1 Archivesica marissinica
GCCAGGCACGGACGGGCACCCGGGTAGAACCACCTACCTTCTGCCAGCCAGCTGGACATTTCTCACTTGAAAAGAATTTGATGCCCTTTGAGGGATTCAAGACTGACATGCTGAGGGCCAAGTGATAACGCAATGTGGAGAGCTAGTAGCCAGTAGAATGTTTTCGAACATCAGCTAAACCTAAATATTGAGAAGTTATGGCCAAGTGTTAGTGTTTTCTATATTGATTATGGTCATGGTAACAACACATCTTACAGTGCGAACAGTGTTACTAACCAGGAACTTATTATGTCGCCACAAACATACAATACTTGTAACATGACAACAATCTACTGCAAGCCTCACCACAAACATACAATACTTGTAACATGACAACAATCTGCTGCAAGCCTCGCCACAAACATACAATACTTGTAACACGACATCAATCTGCTGCAAGCCTCACCACAAACATACAATACTTGTAACACGACATCAATCTGCTGCAAGCCTCACCACAAACATACAATACTTGTAACATGACAACAATCTGCTGCAAGCCTCGCCACAAACATACAATACTTGTAACACAACAACAATCTGCTGCAAGCCTCGCCACAAACATACAATACTTGTAACACAACAACAATCTGCTGCAAGCCTCGCCACAAACATACAATACTTGTAACATGACAACAATCTGCTGCAAGCCTAGCAACAAACATACAATACTTGTAACACAACAACAATCTGCTGCAAGCCTCGCCACAAACATACAATACTTGTAACATGACAACAATCTGCTGCAAGCCTTGCCACAAACATACAATACTTGTAACACAACAACAATCTACTGCAAGCCTCACCACAAACATACAATACTTGTAACATGACAACAATCTGCTGCAAGCCTCGCCACAAACATACAATACTTGTAACACGACATCAATCTGCTGCAAGCCTCGCCACAAACATACAATACTTGTAACACGACATCAATCTGCTGCAAGCCTCACCACAAACATACAATATTTGTAACACGACAACAATCTGCTGCAAGCCTCACCACAAACATACAATATTTGTAACACGACAACAATCTGCTGCAAGCCTAGCAACACATTATCATACAATTCTTGTAATATGACGTAATATGAAGTTTGCTGCGCGTCTCACAACAAACTATCAGAAACACGAGTAACACATTGATAATCTGCTTCCTTACCATGACCTTGACTTCTGTCAGTCTTTAAGTTCTGATACAAGTTAATCTTTCTCGACTGTCTGTTGCCACGCTTCCCTGTGCTCCATCTCTTAAGTTCACTTTCAAATGCCTACAATTCAGATTAGACTAGAGTTTTTATTCTTGTTACAATTTCGTTATATTATCCCCTTTCTCATCATTGCTCCCTCGGCTATCTCCATATCGCATCTGTGAAAATACTAGTAAGCCACAAAGGTAAAACAATACTGACAATAAAATTAACATACAGTCTAATTCAAATACTATCATTTTGCATATAATAGACTCGGTTATGCCAATTTCCCGTTTCAAATACTATCGTATTGCATATAATAGACTCGGTTATGCCAATTTTGTGTAAATGTGCAATATTCTCCAAATTTACATAATCAAAGATGTGCCGCCGTATCTGTGCAAACAATCGATAGTTGAAGGTGTTCACCGTGGCAGTAATTACAATGTGTTCACTACAGGTACACACTAAAGTGCAACTAGTATACAGTCTACGTCCGATATGTCAAAGTCGATTATGTCGAATTCTCCGGTTATCTCGAAGTCGGATCAAAGTCCAGTTTCAGGCACTATCATTTTACATCTAACTGGATCTGTTGATATCGAATTTCAAAGTCAAACTTCGGTTATGTCGAAGTATTTTGTTCGGTCCGACGGAATTCGACATTACGGATGTAGACTGTAAGAATTCTGTCCGCCCGTTCCTGAATCTTAACATGTGTTAGCAATTAACATAGAAATATTTACATCGCTATTGTATTTCCTTTGATGAATGTATATGTACTGTGTGTGTCTATTTTCGTATGAATTTCCTCACTAATGATATGCATGTTATGGGCCTGCCCATTCAGTGTTGGGCACGTTTCTTGCAAGACAAGGTGTGTCCTACAGGTTCGTTGTTCCAAGGAGCATCTAGTTACACATTCCGGCACAACACGGTAAATTGCAAATCTGGAGAGCATCTGGTTACACATTCTGGCACAACAAGGTAAGTTGCAAATCTGGTGAGCATCTAGTTAACTAGCTCCGGCACAACACGGTAAGCTGCAAATCTGGAGAGCATCTAGTTACACATTCCGGCACAACACGGTAAATTGCATATCTGGAGAGCATCTAGTTACACATTCTGGCACAACACGGTAAATTGCAAATCTGGAGAGCATCTAGTTACACATTCTGGCACAACACGGTAAATTGCAAATCTGGTGAGCATCTAGTTAACTAGCTCCGGCACAACACGGTAAGCTGCAAATCTGGAGAGCATCTAGTTACACATTCCGGCACAACACGGTAAATTGCAAATCTGGAGAGCATCTAGTTACACATTCTGGCACAACACGGTAAATTGCATATCTGGAGAGCATCTAGTTACACATTCTGGCACAACACGGTAAATTGCAAATCTGGAGAGCATCTAGTTACACATTCTGGCACAACACGGTAAATTGCAAATCTGGTGAGCATCTAGTTAACTAGCTCCGGCACAACACGGTAAGCTGCAAATCTGGAGAGCATCTAGTTACACATTCCGGCACAACTCGGTAAATTGCAAATCTGGAGAGCATCTAGTTACACATTCTGGCACAACACGGTAAATTGCAAATCTGGTGAGCATCTAGTTAACTAGCTCCGGCACAACACGGTAAGCTGCAAATCTGGAGAGCATCTAGTTACACACTCTGGCACAACACGGTAAATTGCAAATCTGGAGAGCATCTAGTTAACTAGCTCCGGCACAACACGGTAAGCTGCAAATCTGGAGAGCATCTAGTTAACTAGCTCCGGCACAACACGGTAAGCTGCAAATCTGGAGAGCATCTAGCTACACATTCCGGCACAACACGGTAAGTTGCAAATCTGGAGAGCATCTAGTTACACATTCCGGCACAACACGGTAAATTGCATATCTGGAGAGCATCTAGTTAACTAGCTCCGGCACAACACGGTAAGCTGCAAATCTGGAGAGCATCTAGCTAACTAGCTCCGGCACAACACGGTAAGTTTCAAATCTGGAGAGCATCTAGTTAACTAGCTCCGGCACAACACGGTAAGTTGCAAATCCCCGGGGTCACCATTTGAACAACTTTGAAAAAGCATTGTATATCAATCATTCCTAGACCCAGCAAAACTCGGTATTCCGGTACTCGTGCCAACAGAATAGTAACCAACTCCCCACTCGATACTCGGGTGGGTATTCGACCCAGCTGAGCAGTACCTGACTCCCCACTCGATACCCGGGTATTCGACCCAGCTGAGCAGTACCTGACTCCCCACTCAATACCCGGGTATTCGACCCAGCTGAGCAGTACCTGACTCCGCACAGGATACCAAGTACTCGCAAATGCTGAGTAATATCCTACATCATACACGGGTACCCACCAAACCTGAACAATATCCTACATCATACACGGGTACCCACCAAACCTGAACAATATCCTACATCATACACGGGTACCCACCAAACCTGAACAATATCCTACATCATACACGGGTACCCACCAAACCTGAACAATATCCTACATCATACATGGGTACCCACCAAACCTGAACAATATCCTACATCATACACGGGTACCCACCAAACCTGAACAATATCCTACATCATACACGGGTACCCACCAAACCTGACATATCCTACATCATACACGGGTACCCACCAAACCTGACAATATCCTACATCATACACGGGTACCCACCAAACCACAATATCCTACATCATACACGGGTACCCACCAAACCTGAACAATATCCTACATCATACACGGGTACCCACCAAACCTACACAATATCCTACATCATACGGGTACCCACCAAACCTAACAATATCCTACATCATACACGGGTACCCACCAAACCTGAACAATATCCTACATCATACACGGGTACCCACCAAACCTGACAATATCATACACGGGTACCCACCAAACCTACACATATCCTACATCATACATGGGTACCCACCAAA
The DNA here is from genome assembly GCA_014843695.1 of Archivesica marissinica. Lineage (NCBI taxonomy): Eukaryota > Metazoa > Mollusca > Bivalvia > Venerida > Vesicomyidae > Archivesica > Archivesica marissinica. Next base: position 21,670,038 of record CM026393.1, read on the forward strand.
CCTGAACAATATCCTACATCATACACGGGTACCCACCAAACCTGAACAATATCCTACATCATACACGGGTACCCACCAAACCTGGACAATATCCTACATCATACACGGGTACCCACCAAACCTGGACAATATCCTACATCATACACGGGTACCCACCAAACCTACACAATATCCTACATCATACACGGGTACCCACCAAACCTACACAATATCCTACATCATACACGGGTACCCACCAAACCTGAACAATATCCTACATCATACACGGGTACCCACCAAACCTGGACAATATCCTACATCATACACGGGTACCCACCAAACCTGAACAATATCCTACATCATACACGGGTACCCACCAAACCTGGACAATATCCTACATCATACACGGGTACCCACCAAACCTGAACAATATCATACACGGGTACCCACCAAACCTGAACAATATCCTACATCATACACGGGTACCCACCAAACCTGGACAATATCCTACATCATACACGGGTACCCACCAAACCTGAACAATATCCTACATCATACACGGGTACCCACCAAACCTGAACAATATCCTACATCATACACGGGTACCCACCAAACCTGCACAATATCCTACATCATACACGGGTACCCACCAAACCTGAACAATATCCTACATCATACACGGGTACCCACCAAACCTACACAATATCCTACATCATACACGGGTACCCACCAAACCTGAACAATATCCTACATCATACACGGGTACCCACCAAACCTGCACAATATCCTACATCATACACGGGTACCCACCAAACCTGCACAATATCCTACATCATACACGGGTACCCACCAAACCTACACAATATCCTACATCATACACGGGTACCCACCAAACCTGGACAATATCCTACATCATACACGGGTACCCACCAAACCTGAACAATATCCTACATCATACACGGGTACCCACCAAACCTGACAATATCCTACATCATACACGGGTACCCACCAAACCTGAACAATATCCTACATCATACACGGGTACCCACCAAACCTACAATATCCTACATCATACACGGGTACCCACCAAACCTGAACAATATCCTACATCATACACGGGTACCCACCAAACCTGAACAATATCCTACATCATACACGGGTACCCACCAAACCTACACAATATCCTACATCATACACGGGTACCCACCAAACCTGAACAATATCCTACATCATACACAGGTACCCACCAAACCTGGACAATATCCTACATCATATACGGGTACCCACCAGACCTGAACAATATCCTACATCATACATGGGTACCCACCAAACCTACACAATATCCTACATCATACACGGGTACCCACCAAACCTGAACAATATCCTACATCATACACGGGTACCCACCAAACCTGAACAATATCCTACTTCATACACGGGTACCCACCAAACCTACACAATATCATACATCCTACACGGGTACCCACCAAACCTGAACAATATCCTACATCATACATGGGTACCCACCAAACCTGAACAATATCCTACATCATACACGGGTACCCACCAATCCTGAACAATATCCTACATCATACATGGGTACCCACCAAGCCTGAACAATATCCTACATCATACACGGGTACCCACCAAACCTGAACAATATCCTACATCATACACGGGTACCCACCAAACCTGAACAATATCCTACATCATACAGGGGTACCCACCAATCCTGAACAATATCCTACATCATACACGGGTACCCACCAATCCTGAACAATATCTTACATCATACATGGGTACCCACCAAACCTACACAATATCCTACATCATACACGGGTACCCACCAAACCTACACAATATCCTACATCATACATGGGTACCCACCAAACCTACACAATATCCTACATCATACACGGGTACCCACCAAACCTGAACAATATCCTACATCATACATGGGTACCCACCAAACCTGAACAATATCCTACATCATACACGGGTACCCACCAAACCTGAACAATATCCTACATCATACACGGGTACCCACCAAACCTGAACAATATCCTACATCATACACGGGTACCCACCAAACCTGAACAATATCATACACGGGTACCCACCAAACCTGACAATATCCTACATCATACACGGGTACCCACCAAACCTGACAATATCATACACGGGTACCCACCAAACCTACACAATATCCTACATCATACACGGGTACCCACCAAACCTGAACAATATCCTACATCATACACGGGTACCCACCAAACCTGAACAATATCATACACGGGTACCCACCAAACCTACAATATCCTACATCATACACGGGTACCCACCAAACCTGAACAATATCCTACATCATACACGGGTACCCACCAAACCTGAAAATATCCTACATCATACACGGGTACCCACCAAACCTGAACAATATCCTACATCATACACGGGTACCCACCAAACCTGCACAATATCCTACATCATACACGGGTACCCACCAAACCTGACAATATCCTACATCATACACGGGTACCCACCAAACCTGAACAATATCCTACATCATACACGGGTACCCACCAAACCTGAACAATATCCTACATCATACACGGGTACCCACCAAACCTGCACAATATCCTACATCATACACGGGTACCCACCAAACCTGAACAATATCCTACATCATACACGGGTACCCACCAAACCTGAACAATATCCTACATCATACACGGGTACCCACCAAACCTGAACAATATCCTACATCATACACGGGTACCCACCAAACCTGAACAATATCCTACATCATACACGGGTACCCACCAAACCTGAACAATATCCTACATCATACACGGGTACCCACCAAACCTGAACAATATCATACACGGGTACCCACCAAACCTACACAATATCCTACATCATACACGGGTACCCACCAAACCTGAACAATATCATACACGGGTACCCACCAAACCTACACAATATCCTACATCATACATGGGTACCCACCAAACCTGAACAATATCCTACATCATACACGGGTACCCACCAAACCTGAACAATATCATACACGGGTACCCACCAAACCTACACAATATCCTACATCATACACGGGTACCCACCAAACCTGGACAATATCCTACATCATACATGGGTACCCACCAAACCTGAACAATATCCTACATCATACACGGGTACCCACCAAACCTGAACAATATCCTACATCATACACGGGTACCCACCAAACCTACACAATATCCTACATCATACATGGGTACCCACCAAACCTGAACAATATCCTACATCATACACGGGTACCCACCAAACCTACACAATATCCTACATCATACACGGGTACCCACCAAACCTGAACAATATCCTACATCATACAAGGGTACCCACCAAACCTACACAATATCCTACATCATACAGGGGTACCCACCAAACCTACACAATATCCTACATCATACATGGGTACCCACCAAACCTACACAATATCCTACATCATACACGGGTACCCACCAAACCTGGACAATATCCTACATCATACACGGGTACCCACCAAACCTGGACAATATCCTACATCATACAGGGGTACCCACCAAACCTGAACAATATCCTACATCATACACGGGTACCCACCAAACCTACACAATATCCTACATCATACACGGGTACCCACCAAACCTGGACAATATCCTACATCATACACGGGTACCCACCAAACCTGAACAATATCCTACATCATACACGGGTACCCACCAAACCTACACAATATCCTACATCATACACGGGTACCCACCAAACCTGGACAATATCCTACATCATACACGGGTACCCACCAAACCTACACAATATCCTACATCATACACGGGTACCCACCAAACCTGGACAATATCCTACATCATACACGGGTACCCACCAAACCTGGACAATATCCTACATCATACACGGGTACCCACCAAACCTGGACAATATCCTACATCATACATGGGTACCCACCAAACCTGGACAATATCCTACATCATACACGGGTACCCACCAAACCTGAACAATATCCTACATCATACACGGGTACCCACCAAACCTACACAATATCCTACATCATACACGGGTACCCACCAAACCTGAACAATATCCTACATCATACATGGGTACCCACCAAACCTACACAATATCCTACATCATACACGGGTACCCACCAAACCTGAACAATATCCTACATCATACACGGGTACCCACCAAACCTGAACAATATTTATGTTATGTTATATTTCGGGTTTTACGCCTGCATCAGCACCATTTCGGGCTATATCGCCGGCGGGCAGTTTACTTAACAACACCTTTCCTGGGCAGGCTCCAGCGGTTAACCAGTACTTGGTGCACCAACCTCCGTAAGAAACTGCCAACTTTGTCATATAAATGAGACACGGCCTGAGCGGGGCTCGAACCCGTGACCATCAGTGATGATAGGTTACAGTGGTATACCTGAACAATATCATACACGGGTACCCACCAAACCTGAACAATATCCTACATCATACATGGGTACCCACCAAACCTGAACAATATCCTACATCATACATGGGTACCCACCAAACCTGAACAATATCCTACTTCATACACGGGTACCCACCAAACCTGAACAATATCCTACATCATACACGGGTACCCACCAAACCTGAACAATATCATACACGGGTACCCACCAAACCTACACAATATCCTACATCATACACGGGTACCCACCAAACCTGAACAATATCCTACATCATACATGGGTACCCACCAAACCTACACAATATCCTACATCATACACGGGTACCCACCAAACCTGAACAACATCATACACGGGTACCCACCAAACCTGAACAATATCCTACATCATACACGGGTACCCACCAAACCTGAACAATATCATACACGGGTACCCACCAAACCTACACAATATCCTACATCATACACGGGTACCCACCAAACCTACACAATATCCTACATCATACACGGGTACCCACCAAACCTGAACAATATCCTACATCATACACGGGTACCCACCAAACCTGAACAATATCCTACATCATACATGGGTACCCACCAAACCTGGACAATATCCTACATCATACACGGGTACCCACCAAACCTGAACAATATCCTACATCATACACGGGTACCCACCAAACCTACACAATATCCTACATCATACACGGGTACCCACCAAACCTGAACAATATCCTACATCATACACGGGTACCCACCAAACCTGAACAATATCCTACATCATACACGGGTACCCACCAAACCTGAACAATATCATACACGGGTACCCACCAAACCTGCACAATATCCTACATCATACACGGGTACCCACCAAACCTGAACAATATCCTACATCATACACGGGTACCCACCAAACCTGAACAATATCCTACATCATACACGGGTACCCACCAAACCTGGACAATATCCTACATCATACATGGGTACCCACCAAACCTGAACAATATCCTACATCATACATGGGTACCCACCAAACCTGGACAATATCCTACATCATACATGGGTACCCACCAAACCTGAACAATATCATACAGGGGTACCCACCAAACCTGGACAATATCCTACATCATACACGGGTACCCACCAAACCTGAACAATATCCTACATCATACATGGGTACCCACCAAACCTGGACAATATCCTACATCATACATGGGTACCCACCAAACCTGAACAATATCATACACGGGTACCCACCAAACCTGGACAATATCCTACATCATACACGGGTACCCACCAAACCTGGACAATATCCTACATCATACATGGGTACCCACCAAACCTGAACAATATCCTACATCATACACGGGTACCCACCAAACCTACACAATATCCTACATCATACACGGGTACCCACCAAACCTGAACAATATCCTACATCATACACGGGTACCCACCAAACCTACACAATATCCTACATCATACACGGGTACCCACCAAACCTACACAATATCCTACATCATACACGGGTACCCACCAAACCTGAACAATATCCTACATCATACACGGGTACCCACCAAACCTGAACAATATCCTACATCATACACGGGTACCCACCAAACCTGGACAATATCCTACATCATACACGGGTACCCACCAAACCTACACAATATCCTACATCATACATGGGTACCCACCAAACCTGGACAATATCCTACATCATACAGGGGTACCCACCAAACCTACACAATATCCTACATCATACACGGGTACCCACCAAACCTACACAATATCCTACATCATACACGGGTACCCACCAAACCTACACAATATCCTACATCATACATGGGTACCCACCAAACCTACACAATATCCTACATCATACACGGGTACCCACCAAACCTACACAATATCCTACATCATACACGGGTACCCACCAAACCTACACAATATCATACATCATACACGGGTACCCACCAAACCTGGACAATATCATACATCCTACATGGGTACCCACCAAACCTGGACAATATCATACATCCTACATGGGTACCCACCAAACCTGGACAATATCATACATCCTACATGGGTACCCACCAAACCTACACAATATCCTACATCATACACGGGTACCCACCAAACCTACACAATATCCTACATCATACATGGGTACCCACCAAACCTACACAATATCCTACATCATACACGGGTACCCACCAAACCTACACAATATCCTACATCATACATGGGTACCCACCAAACCTGAACAATATCCTACATCATACACGGGTACCCACCAAACCTGAACAAATCCTACATCATACACGGGTACCCACCAAACCTACACAATATCCTACATCATACACGGGTACCCACCAAACCTACACAATATCCTACATCATACATGGGTACCCACCAAACCTGAACAATATCCTACATCATACACGGGTACCCACCAAACCTGAACAATATCCTACATCATACATGGGTACCCACCAAACCTACACAATATCCTACATCATACACGGGTACCCACCAAACCTACACAATATCCTACATCATACACGGGTACCCACCAAACCTACACAATATCCTACATCATACACGGGTACCCACCAAACCTGAACAATATCCTACATCATACACGGGTACCCACCAAACCTACACAATATCCTACATCATACACGGGTACCCACCAAACCTACACAATATCCTACATCATACACGGGTACCCACCAAACCTGAACAATATCCTACATCATACACGGGTACCCACCAAACCTGGACAATATCCTACATCATACACGGGTACCCACCAAACCTGAACAATATCCTACATCATACACGGGTACCCACCAAACCTGAACAATATCCTACATCATACACGGGTACCCACCAAACCTGAACAATATCCTACATCATACAGGGGTACCCACCAAACCTGAACAATATCCTACATCATACACGGGTACCCACCAAACCTGAACAATATCCTACATCATACACGGGTACCCACCAAACCTGAACAATATCCTACATCATACACGGGTACCCACCAAACCTGAACAATATCATACACGGGTACCCACCAAACCTACACAATATCCTACATCATACACGGGTACCCACCAAACCTGAACAATATCATACACGGGTACCCACCAAACCTACACAATATCCTACATCATACACGGGTACCCACCAAACCTGAACAATATCCTACATCATACACGGGTACCCACCAAACCTGAACAATATCATACACGGGTACCCACCAAACCTACACAATATCCTACATCATACACGGGTACCCACCAAACCTGGACAATATCCTACATCATACATGGGTACCCACCAAACCTGAACAATATCCTACATCATACACGGGTACCCACCAAACCTGAACAATATCCTACATCATACACGGGTACCCACCAAACCTACACAATATCCTACATCATACACGGGTACCCACCAAACCTGAACAATATCCTACATCATACACGGGTACCCACCAAACCTACACAATATCCTACATCATACACGGGTACCCACCAAACCTGAACAATATCCTACATCATACACGGGTACCCACCAAACCTACACAATATCCTACATCATACACGGGTACCCACCAAACCTACACAATATCCTACATCATACATGGGTACCCACCAAACCTGAACAATATCATACACGGGTACCCACCAAACCTACACAATATCCTACATCATACACGGGTACCCACCAAACCTGAACAATATCCTACATCATACACGGGTACCCACCAAACCTGAACAATATCCTACATCATACACGGGTACCCACCAAACCTACACAATATCCTACATCATACACGGGTACCCACCAAACCTGGACAATATCCTACATCATACACGGGTACCCACCAAACCTGAACAATATCCTACATCATACACGGGTACCCACCAAACCTACACAATATCCTACATCATACACGGGTACCCACCAAACCTGAACAATATCCTACATCATACACGGGTACCCACCAAACCTGAACAATATCCTACATCATACATGGGTACCCACCAAACCTGGACAATATCCTACATCATACACGGGTACCCACCAAACCTGAACAATATCCTACATCATACACGGGTACCCACCAAACCTGGACAATATCCTACATCATACACGGGTACCCACCAAACCTGAACAATATCCTACATCATACACGGGTACCCACCAAACCTACACAATATCCTACATCATACACGGGTACCCACCAAACCTGAACAATATCCTACATCATACACGGGTACCCACCAAACCTACACAATATCCTACATCATACACGGGTACCCACCAAACCTGAACAATATCCTACATCATACACGGGTACCCACCAAACCTGAACAATATCCTACATCATACACGGGTACCCACCAAACCTGAACAATATCCTACATCATACACGGGTACCCACCAAACCTGAACAATATCCTACATCATACACGGGTACCCACCAAACCTGAACAATATCCTACATCATACACGGGTACCCACCAAACCTGAACAATATCCTACATCATACACGGGTACCCACCAAACCTACACAATATCCTACATCATACACGGGTACCCACCAAACCTGGACAATATCCTACATCATACACGGGTACCCACCAAACCTACACAATATCCTACATCATACACGGGTACCCACCAAACCTGAACAATATCCTACATCATACACGGGTACCCACCAAACCTGAACAATATCCTACATCATACACGGGTACCCACCAAACCTGAACAATATCATACATCATACAAGGGTACCCACCAAACCTACACAATATCCTACATCTACACGGGTACCCACCAAACCTACACAATATCATACATCCTACACGGGTACCCACCAAACCTACACAATATCATACATCCTACACGGGTACCCACCAAACCTACACAATATCCTACATCATACACGGGTACCCACCAAACCTGGACAATATCCTACATCATACACGGGTACCCACCAAACCTACACAATATCCTACATCATACATGGGTACCCACCAAACCTGGACAATATCATACATCCTACACGGGTACCCACCAAACCTGGACAATATCATACATCCTACACGGGTACCCACCAAACCTGAACAATATCCTGCTTGGTACCTGGGTACCCACCAAATCTACACAATATCCTGCTTGGTACCTGGGTACCCACCAAACCTACACAATATCCTGCTTGGTACCTGGGTACCCACCAAACCTACACAATATCCTGCTTGGTACCTGGGTACCCACCAAACCTACACAATATCCTGCTTGGTACCTGGGTACCCACCAAACCTACACAATATCCTGCTTGGTACCTGGGTACCCGCCAAACTAGATGAGCCCAGAGTTCTCTGTTAAACATGCATATACTCACAACACAATGACTGACTAAGCATAAATATTATGTACCTGAATTGTTTGGAAATCCTTCTGGTACAATATAAAGCGGACTTCCTTTAGACTGCTTGCTTGGTTACTTTCTGCAAACTTTGATACAGCAGAGAACATTTCAGTAGCGACAACATCACGTGGAAATCCTAGGTTACCAGTTCCTATTGCTGGGAAGGCTATACTTGACATGTTCTTGTTACCCGCTTCATTCATGCAATCGTTCATCAGTTTATGCAGTGCCTGCGATAATTAAATATTCAGACAATTGTAATTATTTCTGTGGACGAGTTTACATGAAAGGAATTCACATTTCGGAGTGATCTTGGGATATCGTCATAATTGATGAAAAGTTATAATTCTATCTTACTAATAAACACAAACATTCTGCTTTTCTTTTTTATGATTTCCAATGATTTTCGCTAATATATTCACTATCCAATTATATTCATTTTAACTTCCCCTGTTGGGAGCCTCATTTCACTATAATACACAACCACTTAGGTCAGTGTGAAAGTTTGCATTAAAAATTATGTCTGAAATTGTTAAAAGACAAAAGCACATCTAACTACTATAGAGAAATACGAAACACAAGTAGTGGCATTGTCCGATTAGCGCAGTGGTTAGTGCGCTCGCTTCTCACCAATGCAACCAGGGTTCGATCCTCGGACCGGGATGTGAGATGGTACGGTGGTCGCCAGATTGGACAGGTGGGTTTTCTCCGGGTACTCCGGTTTCCTCCTACACGAATGACCACATTTACGTTTCCATCCGCGCCAACAAGAGAGATTAATATAAGTTGTTAAAACTTGCTTCGCAATTGCAATAGCATTTACTTTCACTGAGAAAACTCAATTATTCATTGGAAAGCATAAAAGAAAATGGTTTTTTTCCAGAAGCGCATAACTCTTTTTAATTCTTGACACAAGTTATTGCCCTTGCATGAGCAATGGTTCTAATCATTTGGATTATGTGCTTAGGAAATAATAATTGTCTTGCAATTGTTTATCGGCAAATAAAACACAGTTTAGAATTCTGGTGAGTAGGTATTTAACCACGCAGGACATATACCTCAGTGGGTTATTCCTACACACAATGGTTTATTCGCCGATAAACAACGGCAAGACAAATAATATTTCCATTCTAACATGACCAAATATAATCCTATAAACAAATAAATGTGTGTGTTATTTTGACGCCTTGTCTGTTATTTGTCTGATGGCTTTACAAAATACCTCCCTGTAAAATACCTTTTCTATTCCAGTGGCACCCAAAAATCACCCTCAAGCTATTAACACTACATTTCCTGTATTCGTTTGTTATTAACATTGCAAATCATGCCCATTCGCTGTATTCAATTCCAATGTAAAATTGCTGAAAGTTGTGTATATTTACCTCCATACAACTAATAACAGGAGCTAAACAGTGGTAGCCATGGTTTATTGTAGATATAACAACGGTAGATGTGTTCTTTGTTTACAGGACAAAATATTAACTTGTGTTGGAATGAAATTTCCAAATCTCAACAGGACAGGAGCTAAACAGTTGTAGCCATGGTTTATTGTAGATATAACAACGGTAGATGTGTTCTTTGTTTACAGGACAAAATATCAAGTCGTGTTGGAATGAAATTTCCAAATCTCGGAGATAATTAATTAATATATTGACAGAGAAATCGCATCACAGTTCATGATAGTGTAACTATCATATGACAACGCCATTTGAAATACGACGACGCCATTTGAAAAACGACGACGCAATTTGAAATACGACGATGCCATTTGAAATACGATGACGCAATTTGAAATATGACAACGCAATTTGAAATATGACGACGACACAATTTGAAAGACGACGCAATTTGAAATACTACGACGCAATTTGAAATACGACGACGCAATTTGAAATATGACAACGCAATTTGAAATATGACGATGACACAATTTGAAAGACGACGCAATTTGAAATCCGACGACGCAATTTGAAATCCGACGATGCAATTTGAAATCCGACGACGCAATTTGAAATATAAAGACGCAATTTAAAATACGACGACACAATTTAAAATACGACGACGCAATTTAAAATACGACGATGCAATTTGAAATACGACAATGCAATTTGAAATACGACAATGGATATCGTGAGCCTTATCTATCTACAATGCTACGCAGGTATCAAGCTAACAATACCTTTGTACACTGACTTCCTTTATTCCAGTTAGCCATTGAACTATGGATGATCAGATCACATTTCAACTTGTGTCCTGATGTTACAGCTATCTCACCGTCTTGGATACCATTCGGGTATTTGTTGATCACTTCCTGCTGTAATGACTGTCCGGCAGTTTTAAGCAACGACGCTGAAACTGCACCATTTTTCAAATCCAAATTCTTTGCAGTAGTGTTGACAATAACACCAACCTGTATATATAGGAAATTTGTGTATTGATTCGAATATATGTATATTTATCCTACCTTCATACGTAATAATGGTCAAAAGTTATGCTAAAGCAGCATTACATCGTAATAAAGATTGTTTTGGGTAAAATATAAATGCTAATGTGTGTGTGTTTACAAAAATCGAAATAGTCGCTCAGAAACGATAAAAATTCCAATAAATTTAAACCGTCGTATACGCGAATTTGTTTATCAACACACGAAATGTAAACACACACGCGCATGCGTGAAACAACATATGATGTAGAAAACAACATATATATTTTTAACATGAAAGACTATCTATCTATCTTCCTCTAATATCGAACCCCTCGCGGGGATGTAGAAATGTCCCTAAAATACTTATCTAACAGAGGTATGAATCAACATATCAAGTAATTTAATTAAAAAAGACAACGTGGACGATGCATTCCAAATGTAAACAAGTACGAACGATGCGTTCCGGTTGTAAACAAGTGCGTGACCGATAGACTCGGAAAGTCCTACTTTCGGTTTCGAGTTTGTTTTATTGCAAAAAAACACTGTTTACCAAATGAAGATAAGCATACAAAGTATAATGTTAGAATGTGTAGCAGCATTGCTACCCATACGTAAAAATTGAATTTTTCAAATATCTTTTATTTCATACAATGTAATGCTGCTTTAAACATGCAATTAATTGAACAGCGACGTTACTATTGCATGGTACGGTATTACTGACAATGGAACGACTTTAACCAATCTGCAACATCTGTGCTTACCGGAATGTAAATGAAATAGACTCGAAGGAGCTGAACATAGTGAGCGCAATAACAGGAGCTGAACATAGTGAGCGCAATAACAGGAGCTGAACATAGTGAGCGCAATAACAGGAGCTGAACATAGTGAGCGCAATAACAGGAGCTGAACATAGTGAGCGCAATAACAGGAGCTGAACATAGTTAGTGCAATAACAGGAGCTGAACATAGTGAGTGCAATAACAGGAGAACATAGTGAGTGCAATAACAGGAGCTGAACATAGTGAGTGCAATAACAGGAGCGGAACATAGTGGGTGCAATAACAGGAGCTGAACATAATGAGTGCAATAACAGGAGCTGAATATAGTGAGTGCAATAACAGGAGAACATAGTGAGTGCAATAACAGGAGCTGAACATAGTGAGTGCAATAACAGGAGCTGAACATAGTGAGTGCAATAACAGGAGCTGAACATAGTGAGTGCAATAACAGGAGCTGAACATAGTGAGTGCAATAACAGGAGCTGAACATAGTGAGTGCAATAACAGGAGCTGAACATAGTGAGTGCAATAACAGGAGAACATAGTGAGTTCAATAACAGGAGAACATAGTGAGTGCAATAACAGGAGATGAACATAGTGAGTGCAATAACAGGAGAACATAGTGAGTGCAATAACAGGAGATGAACATAGTGAGTGCAATAACAGTAGAACATAGTGAGTGCAATAACAGGAGCTGAACATAGTGGGTGCAATAACAGGAGCTGAACATAGTTAGTGCAATAACAGGAGCTGAACATAGTGAGTGCAATAACAGGAGAACATAGTAAGTGCAATAACAGGAGCTGAACATAGTGAGTGCAATAACAGGAGCTGAACATACTGAGTGCAATAACAGCAGGAGAACATAGTGAGTGCAATAACAGGAGCTGAACATAGTGAGTGCAATAACAGGAGCGGAACATAGTGGGTGCAATAACAGGAGCTGAACATAATGAGTGCAATAACAGGAGCTGAACATAGTGAGTGCAATAACAGGAGAACATAGTGAGTGCAATAACAGGAGCTGAACATAGTGAGTGCAATAACAGGAGCTGAACATAGTTAGTGCAATAACAGGAGAACATAGTGAGTGCAATAACAGGAGCTGAACATAGGGAGTGCAATAACAGGAGCTGAACATAGTTAGTGCAATAACAGGAGAACATAGTGAGTGCAATAACAGGAGCTGAACATAGTGAGTGCAATAACAGGAGAACATAGTGAGTGCAATAACAGGAGAACATAGTTAGTGCAATAACAGGAGCTGAACATAGTGAGTGCAATAACACGAGAACATAGTGACTGCAATAACAGGAGAACATAGTGAGTGCAATAACAGGAGAACATAGTGAGTGCAATAACAGGAGCTGAACATAGTGAGTGCAATAACAGGAGAACATAGTGAGTGCAATAACAGGAGCTGAACATAATGAGTGCAATAACAGGAGCTGAACATAATGAGTGCAATAACAGGAGAACATAGTGAGTGCAATAACAGGAGAACATAGTTAGTGCAATAACAGGAGCTGAACATAGTGAGTGCAATAACAGGAGAACATAGTGAGTGCAATAACAGGAGAACATAGTGAGTGCAATAACAGGAGAACATAGTGAGTTCAATAACAGGAGAACATAGTGAGTGCAATAACAGGAGATGAACATAGTGAGTGCAATAACAGGAGAACATAGTGAGTGCAATAACAGGAGATGAACATAGTGAGTGCAATAACAGTAGAACATAGTGAGTGCAATAACAGGAGCTGAACATAGTGGGTGCAATAACAGGAGCTGAACATAGTTAGTGCAATAACAGGAGCTGAACATAGTGAGTGCAATAACAGGAGAACATAGTAAGTGCAATAACAGGAGCTGAACATAGTGAGTGCAATAACAGGAGCTGAACATACTGAGTGCAATAACAGGAGCTGAACATAGTAAGTGCAATAACAGGAGCTGAACATAGTGAGTGCAATAACAGCAGCTGAACATAGTGAGTGCAATAACAGGAGCTGAACATAGTTAGTGCAATAACAGGAGAACATAGTGAGTGCAATAACAGGAGCTGAACATAGTGAGTGCAATAACAGGAGCTGAACATACTGAGTGCAATAACAGGAGCTGAACATAGTGAGTGCAATAACAGGAGCTGAACATAGTAAGTGCAATAACAGGAGCTGAACATAGTGGGTGCAATAACAGGAGCTGAACATACTGAGTGCAATAACAGGAGCTGAACATAGTGAGTGCAATAACAGGAGCTGAACATAGTGAGTGCAATAACAGGAGAACATAGTTAGTGCAATAACAGGAGCTGAACATAGTGAGTGCAATAACAGGAGAACATAGTGAGTGCAATAACAGGAGAACATAGTTAGTGCAATAACAGGAGAACATAGTGAGTGCAATAACAGGAGAACATAGTGAGTGCAATAACAGGAGAACATAGTGAGTGCAATAACAGGAGCTGAACATAGTGAGTGCAATAACAGGAGAACATAGTGAGTGCAATAACAGGAGCTGAACATAGTGAGTGCAATAACAGGAGAACATAGTAAGTGCAATAACAGGAGCTGAACATAGTGAGTGCAATAACATGAGCTGAACATAGTGGGTGCAATAACAGGAGCTGAACATAGTGAGTGCAATAACAGGAGCTGAACATAGTGAGTGCAATAACAGGAGCTGAACATAGTGGGTGCAATAACAGGAGCTGAACATAGTGAGTGCAATAACAGGAGCTGAACATAGTGAGCGCAATAACAGGAGAACATAGTGAGTGCAATAACAGGAGCTGAACATAGTTAGTGCAATAACAGGAGATGAACATAGTGAGTGCAATAACAGGAGAACATAGTGAGTGCAATAACAGGAGATGAACATAGTGAGTGCAATAACAGGAGATGAACTGAAGCAGTAAAGGGCAAGTGATTTGAAGTCAATGACCATAACCACTCAATCACCAGGTACAGACATATACATATCCCTACCAGTAGATTACATACGTCGCTGTAAACAAAATGGCTTTAGTCTCAATAAAAACCCTTACAACATATAGATTACAATATTTAATCACCCTTTGTTTTGCAATTTCGCCTTGGATAACTGACACGCGCACATTGCCAAGTCTCACGTCGCTCTCAGACCCCGATGCTTTTGTTGACCTATCCTTTGGTACAGGAGGTGGTCCTCCACCTGAAAATGTTTCATCAATAGATAAATAGATAAATGTTTATTTACATCTCATTTTTGTACAAGCATACACAACATATTTAAACAGTAATATTAAAACAATGTACAAAACCACACATGTTTGAGTTATAAGAGACAAACTAAGATATAATATAACAGCATCTTAAAACTTACTTTAAATTCAATTTATAAATACCGGTATAAAACAGTAAAACTATACATCCCAGGTTAAAATGTTGCATTTACATATATGTATACAAAAGTTAAATCGTAATAGTATTATAAAGCTGTTTGATTTCTATATACATGATTCAGGTTTTATATAAAATATTACGTATTTCCATTAAAATTCTATTGCAGGTTTTGGCACATAATTTAGCAATATCTTTTTCAGACATTAAATACCGGTAAGCAAACTGTTCAGAGAAACTAAGCGTGTTGAATGATGTATTAATAGACTGCGCATACAATTTAAGTTCAGTGCGTAAATGCTCATACAATGGACATTTCAACAATACATGTATTTCGCTCTCGATTGTTTTTGAACATTGAAAACCGGTTCGTTCACACAGTGGTAATCCTTGATATCTACCAGTTTCAATCTTAATTGGTGCGACGCCACAACGGAATTTGGCTAAGGCGCTTCTGTGGTTTCTAGGTATTGCTATATTTTGCACATATGATTCTGTCTTGTATTCACTCTTAAACTGGCTATATTGTCTTAATTTATTTCGTCAATATGTATATTTGTTTCTTTTTTTGGCGTTAACATCGCACCAGCAGCGTATGGCGACTCTCCAGCTATTATCGGTGGAGGAAGACCCCGGGTGCCCCTCCGAGCAGTATTTCAGGCACTGACAGGCACACAGTTAGAACCAAGGACCTTTCACAAGCTAGCTAGATAGCATCTTCAATTGAAAGACACCTCAAGTGGGATTCGAACCTACAGCAGCTAGGGGCAAGTAATTTGAGGTCACTGACTGTAACCACTCTGCTACTAAACAATATGTAATTATCAAAATATTCAATTAACAAAATGAACTCTATAAGGATTTTACAGCTTATAATGGATAGCTATACAAATTTATTTTAGCTCGATTGCGAAACAAGTTATTTCAACTTATATAAATCACTCTCGAGACCTCATTCCTGATGGAATCCATCGCCACGAGGGAGAGAGAAGAGGCAACGTGGAATTTAAATGCCTTGCCTAAGGGCACAATCGTAACGGCTCCAGTGGGGTTCGAACTCCGGACCTTTCGCACCTGAAGCGAACGCGCATCGCATCCACTGTGCTATCACGACTTCCACTCCACACTTATAATGGTAGAGGAAGAGCTCAATGCCCTGGAGGTAGAGCTCAATGCCCTGGAGTTCCAGCCTGAGCGGGTGCAACCTTCTGAGCAGCATGGGTGGGCACCATGGTAGGACAACCCGAGCGTTTATTTCACGCATGAGTGGGCAATTCGACTCTAAGTCACGCATACCTGTAACTTTGAGTGCGCCCGCATGTCAGCTGCATATCATAGGTGAGGAAATTCACAAGACAATAAATACAAACAGGGCATACACATTCATCGAAGGAAATGCAATAGCAATGTAAATATTACCTCCTGTCCTAACATAAAAATAATCGTCCTCCTCCTCGTCACTGCCCATTGGACGGATATAATCACTGTCGTCATCTGTGTGTTGCAATAAATTATAATATACCATAGATAACTCAGCAATTTGATTGGCTGATACACTATCACATGGAAGTGAATAGTTTTGGACTATTCGACCTGTTTTTCACAAATTCGTTTTCCATTTCAGTATTTAATTTTATACAAATTTATTTTAGCTCGATTGCGAAACAAGTTCTTATAACTTATATTAATCACTCTCGAGACCTCATTCCTGATGGAATCCATCACCACGAGTGAGAGAGAAGAGGCATGTGGAATTTAAATGCTTTGCCTAAGGGCACAATCGTAACCGCTCCAGCAGGGCTCGAACTCCGGGCCGTT
The DNA here is from genome assembly GCA_014843695.1 of Archivesica marissinica. Lineage (NCBI taxonomy): Eukaryota > Metazoa > Mollusca > Bivalvia > Venerida > Vesicomyidae > Archivesica > Archivesica marissinica. The sequence continues at coordinate 21,688,374 of CM026393.1, forward strand.
CGCACATTATTTCTTCTTTGTATATACATAAAAACATTTACACAATATTATAGCATGTAATTATTATACAACATAAATGCTCTAACAAGACTTTCGCCTTCCATATATATACACAGTGCTGTGCGGACATGTTTCAGTATTTAGAGTCAATAGTTCCGCAAGCGTTTTAACGATGTAGATTTTGGTTGCAATTGCGTGAGTGTTTCTACAAACAACAATGGCTGATTGATTTCGGAAATTTTAAGTCTGAGGAAGACATATAATGTACTTGTCATGCAAAGACACAATAAAGTAACAAAAGGTGTTTTTCAAATTGTCTGAGAATCCTCTAGTCATCACTACACACAAACCAACACTGAGAATCCTCTAGTCGTCACTACACACAAACCAACACTGAGAATCCTCTAGTCGTCACTACACACAAACCAACACTGAGAATCCTCTAGTCGTCACTACACACAAACCAACACTGAGAATCCTCTAGTCATCACTACACACAAACCAACACTGAGAATCCTCTAGTCGTCACTACACACAAACCAACACTGAGAATCCTCTAGTCGTCACTACACACAAACCAACACTGAGAATCCTCTAGTCGTCACTACACACAAACCAACACTGAGAATCCTCTAGTCGTCACTACACACAAACCAACACTGAGAATCCTCTAGTCATCACTACACACAAACCAACACTGAGAATCCTCTAGTCGTCACTACACACAAACCAACACTGAGAATCCTCTAGTCGTCACTACACACAAACCAACACTGAGAATCCTCTAGTCATCACTACACACAAACCAACACTGAGAATCCTCTAGTCATCACTACACACAAACCAACACTGAGAATCATCTAGTCGTCACTACACACAAACCAACACTGAGAATCCTCTAGTCATCACTACACACAAACCAACACTGAGAATCATCTAGTCGTCACTACACACAAACCAACACTCTATATAATACACTGAGAATCCTCTAGTCATCACTACACACAAACCAACACTCTATATAATAAAACACTGAGAATCCTCTAGTCGTCACTACACACAAACCAACACTCTATATAATAAAACACTGAGAATCCTCTAGTCATCACTACACCCAAACCAACACTCCATATAAAACACTGAGAATCCTCTAGTCATCACTACACACAAACCAACACTCCATATAAAACACTGAGAATCATCTAGTCATCACTACACACAAACCAACACTCTATATAAAACACTGAGAAACAAACCACCACTCTATATAATAAAACACTGAGAATCCTCTAGTCGTCACTACACACAAACCAACACTCTATATAATAAACACTGAGAATCCTCTAGTCATCACTACACACAAACCAACACTCCATATAAAACACTGAGAATCATCTAGTCATCACTACACCCAAACCAACACTCCATATAAAACACTGAGAATCCTCTAGTCATCACTACACACAAACCAACACTCTATATAAAACACTGAGAATCCTCTAGTCATCACTACACACAAACCAACACTCCATATAAAACACTGAGAATCCTCTAGTCATCACTACACACAAACCAACACTCTATATAAAACACTGAGAATCCTCTAGTCATCACTACACACAAACCAACACTCCATATAAAACACTGAGAATCCTCTAGTCATCACTACACCCAAACCAACACTCCATATAAAACACTGAGAATCCTCTAGTCATCACTACACCCAAACCAACACTCCATATAAAACACTGAGAATCCTCTAGTCATCACTACACACAAACCAACACTCCATATAAAACACTGAGAATCCTCTAGTCATCACTACACACAAACCAACACTCCATATAAAACACTGAGAATCCTCTAGTCATCACTACACACAAACCAACACTCCATATAAAACACTGAGAATCCTCTAGTCATCACTACACCCAAACCAACACTCCATATAAAACACTGAGAATCCTCTAGTCATCACTACACACAAACCAACACTCCATATAAAACACTGAGAATCCTCTAGTCATCACTACACCCAAACCAACACTCCATATAAAACACTGAGAATCCTCTAGTCATCACTACACCCAAACCAACACTCCATATAAAACACTGAGAATCCTCTAGTCATCACTACACACAAACCAACACTCCATATAAAACACTGAGAATCCTCTAGTCATCACTACACACAAACCAACACTCCATATAAAACACTGAGAATCCTCTAGTCATCACTACACACAAACCAACACTCCATATAAAACACTGAGAATCCTCTAGTCATCACTACACACAAACCAACACTCCATATAAAACACTGAGAATCCTCTAGTCATCACTACACACAAACCAACACTCCATATAAAACACTGAGAATCCTCTAGTCATCACTACACACAAACCAACACTCCATATAAAACACTGAGAATCCTCTAGTCATCACTACACACAAACCAACACTCCATATAAAACACTGAGAATCCTCTAGTCATCACTACACACAAACCAACACTCTATATAAAACACTGAGAAACAAACCAACACTCCATATAAAACACTGAGAATCCTCTAGTCATCACTACACACAAACCAACACTCTATATAAAACACTGAGAATCCTCTAGTCATCACTACACACAAACCAACACTCTATATAAAACACTGAGAATCCTCTAGTCATCACTACACACAAACCAACACTCCATATAAAACACTGAGAATCCTCTAGTCATCACTACACACAAACCAACACTCCATATAAAACACTGAGAATCCTCTAGTCGTCAGTACACCCAAACCAACACTCCATATAAACACTGAGAATCCTCTAGTCATCACTACACACAAACCAACACTCCATATAAAACACTGAGAATCCTCTAGTCATCACTACACACAAACCAACACTCCATATAAAACACTGAGAATCCTCTAGTCATCACTACACCCAAACCAACACTCCATATAAAACACTGAGAATCCTCTAGTCATCACTACACACAAACCAACACTCCATATAAAACACTGAGAATCCTCTAGTCATCACTACACACAAACCAACACTCCATATAAAACACTGAGAATCCTCTAGTCATCACTACACCCAAACCAACACTCCATATAAAACACTGAGAATCCTCTAGTCATCACTACACACAAACCAACACTCCATATAAAACACTGAGAATCCTCTAGTCATCACTACACCCAAACCAACACTCCATATAAAACACTGAGAATCCTCTAGTCATCACTACACACAAACCAACACTCCATATAAAACACTGAGAATCCTCTAGTCATCACTACACACAAACCAACACTCCATATAAAACACTGAGAATCCTCTAGTCATCACTACACACAAACCAACACTCCATATAAAACACTGAGAATCCTCTAGTCATCACTACACACAAACCAACACTCCATATAAAACACTGAGAATCCTCTAGTCATCACTACACACAAACCAACACTCCATATAAAACACTGAGAATCCTCTAGTCATCACTACACACAAACCAACACTCCATATAAAACACTGAGAATCCTCTAGTCATCACTACACACAAACCAACACTCCATATAAAACACTGAGAATCCTCTAGTCATCACTACACACAAACCAACACTCCATATAAAACACTGAGAATCCTCTAGTCATCACTACACACAAACCAACACTCCATATAAAACACTGAGAATCCTCTAGTCATCACTACACACAAACCAACACTCCATATAAAACACTGAGAATCCTCTAGTCATCACTACACACAAACCAACACTCCATATAAAACACTGAGAATCCTCTAGTCATCACTACACCCAAACCAACACTCCATATAAAACACTGAGAATCCTCTAGTCATCACTACACACAAACCAACACTCCATATAAAACACTGAGAATCCTCTAGTCGTCACTACACCCAAACCAACACTCCATATAAAACACTGAGAATCCTCTAGTCATCACTACACACAAACCAACACTCTATATAAAACACTGAGAATCCTCTAGTCATCACTACACACAAACCAACACTCTATATAAAACACTGAGAATCCTCTAGTCATCACTACACACAAACCAACACTCCATATAAAACACTGAGAATCCTCTAGTCATCACTACACACAAACCAACACTCTATATAAAACACTGAGAATCCTCTAGTCATCACTACACACAAACCAACACTCCATATAAAACACTGAGAATCCTCTAGTCATCACTACACACAAACCAACACTCCATATAAAACACTGAGAATCCTCTAGTCATCACTACACACAAACCAACACTCTATATAAAACACTGAGAATCCTCTAGTCATCACTACACACAAACCAACACTCTATATAAAACACTGAGAATCCTCTAGTCACACTACACACAAACCAACACTCCATATAAAACACTGAGAATCCTCTAGTCATCACTACACACAAACCAACACTCTATATAAAACACTGAGAATCCTCTAGTCATCACTACACACAAACCAACACTCCATATAAAACACTGAGAATCCTCTAGTCGTCACTACACACAAACCAACACTCTATATAATAAAACAATTATTCACTTCCCTTCAGTTTAAACATTATTTATTTCAGTATTTGTACATGTAATCAAGAAAGGAACATTTTACATATAATTTAACAGCAGTAGACTGAAAGGGATTAGAACGAAAAAGAAAACTTATATTGTATATTCTCTTCAAGAAGTTCAGGTCAATAGTTCAAACTATTCTTCCAAGGGAGGGACTATTGAAAGAGAACAAGTTTCTATCATACTAAAAATAAACTAGGGATGGCAACGAATTACAAAACCTCGATTCGAATGGCTTTTAATTTGGAATATTCGGAATCGGAACGACATGACCTCTCTTACATGTCATACCTTCGGTCCACTACATCATTTTCCTCTCATCCGGTCGTGTGCCTGGCGCGTCACTGTTCGTGAAGAAACCAGCCGACCACAGGCGTCTACAGCAGCATAAACCCAAACAAACAATGCATATTTACTCAAAAATATTTCTATTTGCATTTTCAAGAAATTATGCATTGACGATTTAGTGGTCTATACACCAATAGTCACATGAAGTTTAACCCTTTCAACACCACAGACCTCTAAATAGGCGTACAAAAAGTGTAGATCCAGATGAGCCGGCTCGTGACGAGCCGTCTCATCAGGATCTGCACTTTTTGCCAATAATAATAATATTTTTAGAGAAAAATTACCCATTTTGATAAATGAACTGGTCCAAATGTAATTTTCTTATTAATTTATTGGTCTAAAAATATGATGCACCAGTCCAGGTCAGTTACTTGGGGTTGAATGGGTTAATGTCCCGTTTATCTATATGTTTATTTCACGAGTTTCTTCATTCTACGATCATGTGCCTTTCATACAGCAAATAACTGAAATTTCTATGGGTTTTTTAACTGCGTCTTATAGTCCTGTGCGACCTATATACAAATGAATACTTACACGCTGAGCTCTTGCGTTGTGGTGGTATTGGAAGTGGTTTGTATGTCTGCACATTTTGTGAGCCGAATTCCTTCCTAAGGGCTTCATTGAATTCTTGCACTGTGTTTAACTTTACATCACATAAGTATATGTCTGTTACTGGACTTTCCTGCACCTCACGGAAGAAGTTTTTCACTGCCTTGACTATTGTTGACGTGGCATGTTTTACCGGATATCTGTAGTACAGCAGTACAATCATATTTCATGTTAGATAAAGTGAATCTAGCACCTCCAAGAGTTGCAGATAAGTAAATCCCACCTGAGGGCTGTGATGTGTGCAAATAACGATGCTCTGCTTAACTGTAACTCTATGGAGGTGCTAGATTTATTTTCTCACTTTTCTTATGCTTTTGATGCACTTGTGTGTTTTAAGTTTATTTATCGTCGCTACCGGTTGCCCATATGAGCTACGCCACCTGAAGAGATTAGTCATTTTTGATTTTTGGAGGATAGTGCAATGATACAGACAGGTACCCATTACAGGGTCTCCTCTGGTTCTTTAAACGTGCACGGTGTACAGCACCGACACGAGACCTCGGTTTAACGTCCCATCTGAAAGACTGTTAATTTTATTAGTGTCAGATGGGGGATCGAAATGATGATGCGCTTTACGAATTATGCAGGCTTATCTATATACACACACACACGTGCATGAATAGCATATGAATATACTATAAAGTGATGAGGTCATTGGAATGTGACAATTTACTCACATTGATGTAGATTGTCATTTAAAAGTAAACAACACGTACATGTTAAGTTTAACGGTTTAATTTCTTTAGTGCCAACTAGGGATGAAACCGAATATTCGAATATCCGAATACCTGACCGAATATTCGAATCCTATTTCGGTATTCGAATACCAAAATATAAAACAAAGCGCTAGCCGTGGGACGGCCACAGTCCCCTACCGGCTTTTATCACATGGCATCTGCATGACTTTACAGTAGTGTTATTGGGGCATATACAGTTTACAAGTGGCCTAGTGTTAACTAGGGTATAACAAGCATAACTTTTGTCGAATTCGCTTTTGTGTGTGTATGGGTGTGTCCAATTATTTGGCACATGTACTTAGCACGCTGAGTGAGTATGTTGCACACAAGAACAAGGTCTATAGTTTAAAAATCAAGTCTGATATACACTTAAAATATGGGCTAATAATTATGCTCTAAGGCCTAGAAAAAAATTCTTTGTTTCCGGTAGGTTGGAAAAGCACACCGTTGGCTTTTTGGGGCCCCCAGACCAAGTGCCAACTGCCCCTTGGAACCCAATTCTCACTCTGACACTGTCGTCTAGGGCATTGACAGCTATGTATATTATCAATTTTATGGTACATTAGGCAAAAAATAGGGTAGGGTAGGTAGGTCGCCAAAAAAATTTGGAATTTTTTTTAATTTTTATTTTTTGACCCCGGATATATCCATATCGAACTTGACCTAGATTTATCAGAGATGATCATTCTGACCATGTCTCATAAAGATTAGGTAAAAATTGTGAACTCTAGCGACTACATAAGGTTTTCCTATTCTTTGACCTAGTGACATAGTTTTTGACCCCGGATGACCCAATATCGAACTAGACCTAGATTTTGTAAATACGATCATTGTAACCAAGTTTCATAAAGTTTAGGTCAAAATTTTGACATCTAATGTCTACACAACGCTTTCCTATGATTTAACCTAGTGACCTAGTTTTTGACCCCAGATGACCCAAATCGAACTTGACCTAGATTGTGTAGAGATGATCATTGTGATCAAGTTTCATAATGATTAGGCCAAAACTGTTTGAACGCCACAGTGACCTTGACCTTCAATTTTTTTCCGTATGACACACCGCCTCATGGTGGTGAACAATCGTGCCAGCTTATATCAAAATCGTGCAATAGATGACAAAGTTACGGTCCGGACAAACTAAATTGTCATACTTTTTGACGTTTGAACGCCACATGTGACTTTGACCTTTTGAGATATCAACAAAATATTTTCGCATGACACACCGTCTTAAAGTGGTGAACAATTATGCCACGTTATTTCAAAATCGTACGATAGATGATAAAGTTACAGTCCGGACAAACTAAATTGATTTTGATGTTTGACCTCTAAGTGTGTCCTTGACCTTTGAGATATCGACACAAAAATTTCGCAGAACATATCGTCTCATGGTGGTGAACAATTGTGCCAAGTTATTTTAAAACCGGACAAAAAAATTGGTGACGGACTGACTGACTGACTGACTGACTGAGGAGGGTAAACCTATAGTCCCCACCGGTGACCGGTAGGGGACTAATAAATAATTATATTTTCAGTTTTTGTTTTAATATTGGTCATTTTCTAGTTATTCCAATCCATAAAGTCCACTGATTCGCACCTCCTTGTGTATTTGTTTAAGTGCGGCAACTTGGTCACCTTTTCCCAATCAAGCGTGCCCTGGGGCGTCTCACCTTTGTACAAGGTGTTATTTTAATGGGGGCAATTACATATGCAAATCGATCAGTACCGTATTTACATAAAATGTTCAATATGGTCACTAAAACGAAAAACAATGGTAATTGCCTGTTTGTGAACAACATACCATTTCAAAGTGTTACCCTGAGGGGATTAAAATGGCAAATGTTATTGATGATATTTTATAATTAATTATTTACTCAATAATATTGAGTCAATCTTCATTTTTACACCAATTTGTATATATAGAAATAAAAAAGTAAAACTTTCTCTAACAGACTAATATGTAGTCCAGTGGTAACACGCTGGACTGGTAATCCAGGGATCGCAGGTTCGATCCCCCGTCTGATCCTAATAAAATTAACAGTCTTTCAGATGGGACGTTAAACTGAGGTCTCATGTCAGTGCTTTACACCGTGCACGTAAAAGAACCAGAGGAGATTCTGGAATGGGTCTCTGTCTGTATCATGCACTATCCTCCAAAATCTAAAATAACTAATCTCTTCAGGAGGCGTCGCTCATATGGGCAACCGGTAGCGACGATAAATAAACGTAAAACACACAAACTTTCTCTTCAGACGGATATGTAGTCCAGTGGTAACACGCTGGACTGGTAATCCAGGGATCGGAGGTTCGATCCCCCGTCTGACCCTAATAAAATTAACAGTCTTTCAGATGGGACGTTTAACCGAGGTCTCGTGTCGGTGCTTTACACTGTGCACGTAAAAGAACCAGAGGAGATTCTGGAATATGTCTCTGTCTGTATCATTGCACTATCCTCCAAAATAACTTATCTCTTCAGGATGCGTCGCTCATATGGGCAACCGGTAGCGACGATAAATAAACATAAAAATAAAAAAAATTCTCATTTATTGTTATTCTGTCTGATCAATATAACTACTATTCACAATTCATCATGCCTCCGCGTCAGCCATCAGCTGTCTGGAAATCCTTCACGTGTACCGGTGAACAGGTCAGATTAGAAAAAGTTAGGATTTGAATGGTAATATTCATCGAATATTCGAATACTATTCGAATACCACTTTCGAATATTTGAATATCATTTAGCTATTCGGTCCCATCCCTAATTAAAAGTCATTTGTCAAAAGTATATAGGTCCTCTTAATTGGTTTCCTCTTTTTTTTATCGTCATTTCTTTTGCGCAATAAGCAATCAATTTTCATCCACAATTATTAAATTACTAAATCTCGACAGATCTCATACAGTATCCATTGGATACATTTCTGTAGAAATTGTAACATTATTTTGATAAAAGAACATTTATCGTACTGCAAAATCTGGCTAGGGAACATCCCTAGTGCTAACCCGTTACATCCAATAATCTATAACTTTAACCATCATAATAAAAGGAAATAAGAAATAACAAGAATTAAAGGGAGATCATTCACACTGTGATTAGAGGCAGGATGCTTACAAACAATGCAAGTGCATTGTGGGTCAAATAGTAATAGTAGGCACGTGAACATGAATGGTAGCAACACATCATTGATTGCGTAATTTCACGGTAGATTCTACCGTTATCCAATGAAATTATATAAATTTGGACGCGGAAATGAACGGAAACTACCAGACTTGTTCGTGATATCTAATTAGCATAAAGTAGTCCCCTTGTCTACCCAGTTAGACAGACTTATCTCACATCCCCAAAACGGCAAGAAAAGCCTGTCTATAGGTGAGAAATGTATCGGGAAGGGCCATAACTAATGTTGCTAGAACTTGTGGCCCGACCTGTTTGCTGTTATTTAATTTGTCATGTTTTGTATTCACATGTATATGTAAAACGAATCAAGCAAAAAAATATGATTAACCCTTAAGTTGCTGAATAAATTGGATGAAATGTACAAACAACATAGATCCGCGGCTGATCAGGATCTATGTTGTTTGCTATTCAGACAAGTGTTTTTGCTCCACTATCTGAATAGCAAACAGCATAGATCCTGATCAGACGGAACATTCTGTGCTATCTGATCTGGCTTTAAGCTGTTTGCAAAAGCGACTTAAGTTGTGCTTAGCAGGTTACGGGTTAAGCTAGAAATGTATTTCTCACTTATAGACAGGTTTTTGGTGCCATTGATCAAAAGCATAAGAAAGGTGAGAAAATAAATCTAGCACCTCCATAGAGTTGAGGTTATGAGCACCTCCATATAGTTGAGGTTATGAGCACCTCCATAGAGTTGAGGTTATGAGCACCTCCATAGAGCTGAGGTTATGAGCACCTCCATAGAGCTGAGGTTATGAGCACCTCCATAGAGTTGAGGTTATGAGCACTTCCATAGAGTTGAGGTTATGAGCACCTCCATATAGTTGAGGTTATGAGCACCTCCATAGAGTTGAGGTTATGAGCACCTCCATAGAGCTGAGGTTATGAGCACCTCCATAGAGTTGAGGTTATGAGCACCTCCATAGAGTTGAGGTTATGAGCACTTCCATAGAGTTGAGGTTATGAGCACCTCCATAGCGTTGAGGTTATGAGCACCTCCGTATAGTTGAGGTTATGAGCACCTCCATAGAGTTGAGGTTATGAGCACCTCCGTAGAGTTGAGGTTATGAGCACCTCCATAGAGTTGAGGTTATGAGCACCTCCATAGCGTTGAGGTTATGAGCACCTCCATACAGGTTATGAGCCTTGTTCTTCTCACGCATCTTCAGCCCTCGGGTGGGATTTCCTTATCTGCAACTCTTGGAGGTGCTAGATTCATGTTGTACACAGTCAATAGCCGGTATATTACTCACATATATGCACAACAGGCAACAGCAGATATATACTTACCCGTATGCACCACAGCTAATAGCTGGTATTGCCACAGATTTTGCATCTCTCGTGGTCGCTTGTTGCAGACATTTAAACACGGCTTCGGTTAGCATCTCTGCCTCATTGTCTCCTCCGCCTTTCCACACCGGTCCCATCACATGCACAATGTAGTCTGCCTTCAGATCCCCCGCCGTGCTTACAAACGCTTCACCATCTCCTAGTTTGCCCTCTCTTTTGATGTATTGCACACAGTCATTCTGTATTTGTTTTCCACCTTAAATTGACACCATTATTTCAGAAATCTTTGCTCTTTTTCAGCCACTTTGCCGCCGTAACTGATTAGATGACCCAATATCTGGTGGGAGTCGGCAAAAATCAAACGGTGTCGAAATCAATTTTTGGACTATCAAAACAATTCAAAATTGCAAAAATAAATACATATTTCACCTCTGTCAGTGTCTGTTTTCTGTGTTACATCTGAGTGCCTACATCAGAGTAACCTATAATCTGTAGACAATCATTAATCTATACTTCTAATCAACTGAACCCCTATTGACTATACAATAACAAAATTGTATCATACTGGTGGCTAAGGCTAATTGGTCTCGGAAGCGGCTAAAACAACAATTTATATGTAAACCTGGCTCCAGGTGTGAACTAACTTGGCAATTACAGATTTAAGTCGAAGTTGCATCTCCCTTTGAAGGTGATGTTCCTCGAAGTTCATAATTAACCCATTCAACACCAAGTAACTCACATGGACTGGTCCATGATATTCATAAACCAATAAATGAATCAGAAAATCACATTTGGACAAGTTCATTTATCAAAATGGGTAATTATGTCTAAAAATAGTCATATCACTGGCAAAAAGTGCAGATCCTGATGAGACGGCTCGTCACGAGCCGGCTCATCTGGATCTACACTTTTTGTAAGCCTATTTAGAGGTATGTGGTGTTGAAAGGGTTAATACAGAAGCAATTCCCTTATCTGAATGACTCACACATATCAAATTATCGATTAGAAATTGTTTTTGAAAGAAACGTATGTCTCCCCACTCACTGTTGCTTCAGTGGAGTAATAAAAGCATGGAAATTAAATATATGACGTCATTGCAATAATGTAGTATTATATAACAGACGGATCTGTAGTCCAGTGGTAACACGCTGGACTGGTAATCCAGGGATCGCAGGTTCGATCCACTGTATGACCCTAATAAAATTAACAGACTTTCAGATGGGACGTTAAACCGAGGTCTCGTGTCGGTGCTTTACACTGTGCACGTAAAAGAACCAGAGGAGACTCTGGAATGGGTTTCTGTCTGTATCATTGCACTATCCTCCAAAATCTAGAATGACTAATATCTTCAGGTGTCGCTCATATGGGCAACCGGTAGCGACGATAAATAAACGTACAACACACACAAGTAGTATTATAAAGTTAGGAGATGAAGCATGGACAATCTCTGTGTTACAAAAATGTTCAAATGGCCATAAATCCGCCAGAAATCATCCAACCGGAACAGGATTACAAAATGCACAACTAGACATCACACCATTGCATCCTGCCAAGTTTGGTGAAAAGTGAACAGACAGATGGCAAAATCTATAGGATGTATAATTAAAAATTTTCAAAATGCCTGTAAATCCACAAAACATTATGTTATGTTATATTTCGGGTTTTATGCCTGCATCAGCACCATTTCGGGCTATATCGCCGGCGGACAGTTTACTTAACAACACCTTTCCTGGGCAGGCTCCAGCGGTTAACCAGTACTTGGCTGCACCAACCTCCGTAAGAAACTGCCAACTTTTTCATATAAATGAGACACGGCCATAGCGGGGCTCGAACCCGTGACCATCAGTGATGATAGGTTACAGTGGTATACAAGTCAGCGACCGTAACCACTCGACCACGGAGGCGGACTAAATCCACAAAACAATCATCAAACCCGAACGGTTTTCAATATGCACAACTATACATCATACTGATGTCTCCTGCCAAGTTTGGTGAAAATCCAACAAGTAGTTTATGGAAATGATGTTTGGAAATGAAGTTTGCACAGGCTTTGTGTTATAAATATGCCCGTAAATCCACAAAACAATGTATGTATGTTCCATTAATGTCAACCCCTTGCGGGGACGTTGACATGTTTTCCTGGGCAAGCTTAGCCGACTTAATTGGTTAACCAGTACTAAGCAATGAGTATGAGGTGCCTTGCTCAATGACACTACATACTTGGCTTGACCGAGTATCAGACCCGGAACCGATTGTTTCCAAATCCGATGCTCTACCACTGGACCACGGATGCTACACACGATCAACTGGAACAGGGTTACAATACGCATAAGTAGATATCATACCGATGCTTCCTGTCAAGTTTGATGATAACCCAACAAGGGGTTATGGAGATGAAGTGTGGAAAACGTAAAGTGAACAGACAGATGGCAAAAACAATAGGAGATATATAATTATGTTCTATGTATCGCTTCTCACCAATGCAACCCGGGTTCGATCCTTGGATCGGGAAGTATGTGAGATGGTATGGTGGTCGCCAGATCGGACAGGTGGGTTTTCTCCGGGTACTCCGGTTTCCTCCCACACGAATGACCACATTTACGCTTTCATCCGCGCCAACGAGAGTGATTAATATAAGTTGTTAAAAACTTGCTTCGCAATCGTTAAATCGTTTAAACTTTATGTATCCCCAGTGTTCAGAGACACATCCAGAAGCATCGCAAACATTGTGTTGCTAATAATAGTGAGTATCCAACAGGAAATATACAAGAGGTGAACCTTTCTTAATATTAGTGACTAGTGGCAGGGTTTATGTAGGTTGTTTCCTTAATATACAGTCGAGATCCGCTATGTCGAATTCCGTCGGAGCGAACAAAATACTTTGTCATAACCAAAGTTTGACTTTACGAAATTCGATATAAATGAGCCAGCTATATGTAAAATGATAGTGTCTGAAACTGGACTTTGATCCGACTTCGAGATAACTGGAGAATTCGACATAACCAACTTTGACATAGCTTTAGAATGTGACTCATAAATATTTGCAAAACAAATCCAGACCCTTTTATTTGTTATTGGGGTTTAAAGTCGCACCAACAGGTCATATGGGGACTCTCCAGATATTCTTGATGGAAATAAATTGAGCAGTATTTCAGGCACAGACTGGTACCCAGGTAGAACCACAGACCGTATTATTATTAAAGACAAAAGTGGATTTAGAGTAGCAGACTAGGAGGGTATTTCATTCTAACACACAATTAATAAGCTGTTTGCAAACCTTTTGAAACAATAGCTTTTCCAAGACCTCCAGTCAAACTTAATTTGTCGTCAGCTGGATTCACAAACACATCAACGGTGAGTTCAGTCATGTCCCCTTCAGCAGTGTAGATGTTTCTGCAATCATAGACCTTGCAACTTGCATGGATTTTCAGACGTTTCAGTCCAATATTTGCCGACACTCCACTATCACCAGGAATTGAACCATATGGATTGTCTACAGATTGCTCATCATTGTCCTGATCTTTTACAACTACAACACAATGAAGCGTGTTTGTAATGGTGCTAAGATTGTCTCTTCCTTTAGCTGTTTGCATATGTGCTGCTAATCCTGGCTTTTCGAGCACATGTTCACGTAGTTGGACTTTTTTTAATAGTGCCAATAATCTGGTCTTTCCTTGTTGAATTCCATCTTCAGTACCACGTATTTCGAATCCACCATATCCTGTGAGTGTAATCTGCACATGAGAGCTCTGTAAATCCTTTGAAATGTTTATAAGCTGACTCATATGGTGTTTCTCTATTAACCGATGTATATTCTTGGTGCTTGTCACTTTCTCTTCAGTCACAGTGTTTAAACGTAGGAACTGTTTAATCCCATCTAAGATATCCTTTTCTATATCATCTGTGGCACAAACTTGAACTTTACTTGCATCATCAGGTACCTGTATGTGTAACTTTCCTGCATGAATTGCATGTAATTCATCAACTTTAGCTTGCCAAAGTTCAGAGTTCATTACGGACATTGAGGCCTTCTTTAGTGCAATGGCACTTTCAGTAACTGATTCACGGATAATACGTAAACTAGCCTGGATCCCTTCTTCAGATGTGCTATATACTAACAAAGATTCATCTGTAACTTCCCATACAGCAGTAACATGATTAACCTTAAGTTTTTTCACTATATGCTCCCGGGTTTGTTTTAAATGGTACAATCCTACTGACAAAATAGGTAATTTGTCAGTGCATTTCTTCGCAAAGCAGTTGCTGCGTTCATACATTTTTATTTTTGCATCACGTACTTGTCCCACTGGTCCTTCGAACACTATCTCATTTTTGCTGTAATTGATCTTGACCTTAAGACCTTTGAATTCTTCTTCCATTCTTGTTGGAAATCTATCTGCAAGAAGCATTTTTGTTTCAATTTGTTTGAATGAAGTAACAACCTCCTTAATTTTCTGACGCTCCAATTCTGCATTCGTCATGACTTTCTTTGTAATATCATCAATTGTTTTTGACAAGGAATCGGCTATATTCTTGTTACCAACAGCTGTTACTGTGCCTTCTTTCTGATCAACGAAAATTGCAACTGCCTCAGGGTTTTCAATAGTGATAGTTTTAAGCTCTTCCATTACGTTTGTCCAAATATCTTGTAAAATTGACACTTTGTTAACAGTAATGTTCCTCATGAAGTCGTTAAAGTTTGTGACAGCCTTCTTTTTCCACTGTTTGACTAATCTGAAGCAATCTTTGTCAGTCAGTGTTAGGGTACATTCTAACAAAACAACTCCGTTGTCTTTATCCCATGTTATGTGTGTGTAGCAGTCACTCAACTGAAGTTCTATAGCATCACGGTTCGCTTTAGAATGCTCCATGAACTTTATTTTTTGCACGTCGACATCGTTGAGCATTACAGGATCTGGCGTACGTAACTCTCGTTCCGTAGTCTCTCCTTCTGGCCTACCCAGACACTCCTGATAACGCTTAACATCTAGAACCACTGAGTTTAGCGTATGCTTCCGTTGTAATACATTATCAATGACTGAAATAAAGAGGAACAAGATTAAACATATTTTATTTCCCGTTACTACGTACATACTATAAGATTAGTTTTTTACCAACAAATTAAGGCCTGAAAGTGGCTTCCCGTCTTATAAGTGAGTGCTTATAAAGAAAGTAATCACACACAGGACATTTCTTAAACATGCACTGGACAAACTTACAATTTATACATGGTCTAGTGTCCATTTTATCAACCTGTCTTATATGTGAGTGCATGCCAAAACCAACAGATTTCAGGACCAAAGTAGCGGGGTCGTCTAATAGGCGATCTCGCCTATAATATGGACGGTAAAAGGATATTTGTTTGTTTCAGTGTATTATCAAGTTATATATCATAACCGAATGAACACTGAAAGCACTATTATCAGCCGCCACAAGTGATAATGATAGCTTTCTATGTTCATGAATGAAATATTATACAAACAAATCTTTTTATTTTAGGCTGAAAAGTGATTTTATTTTAGAAAATGATGCATCTGTGCGGTAAATGGAGTTAGAATGTCGTGTTTAGATGGCTGTAAATGACATCAAAAAAGTCGTCATAAATGACATCACTGACAGTTTGAGTCAGAAAACGTTCGCATCGACAGCATTCAACATGTAGCGGCTAGGTACCACATGTGTAATTTTCTATATTTCATTAAAACATAAGATGGTCAGCGACACTAGGGTCACTAGGACACATGTATTGTATATATGTCTCAAAAACATTAATGACGTCTATAATCAGTAATATTAGCCGCTAATGACGTCAGTATTGTTTACAATCAACAGGGATCATTCTAGAGGGTGATGTGGGTGAAATTGTCGCCCTAGGGACCCGACTTCGCCCTCTGGGGGCCCCACTTTTTTACGTTTTTACGATTTTCAAACACAATTTTGTCTTATAAGATACACTGGCCCATTATAAAGCACTCCTTCTATTCAAATGTTGTATTTAATTGTTGTACTGTGCATTTTAACCCTATTTTGCAGAAGTATATTAAAGAACACAATTTAAGGAAGCGATCATGTGCTTTCTCACTTCTCCCAAAAATTCTGACCTAGAATGAATCCTGAATCAATTTAAGAAATGCAAATATAACGTTACTCACCCAAATAGTCGTTGAAATAGACCAAGCATGTATCGTCGTCATTCATCACAACTTTGTCAACTGTCCCACCGCCACTTCTCCGCGTGTTTTCGAAGTAAAATTCCACTGTGTCTTTTGTTACATCAGCAGACAGATTAGTCACGATGATACAGTTTGATATTGGCACCGGATATATCTTCAGAAACACACCTTCTAATTTATTTTTGCCAAGTACATTCTCCAGCTTACCAAACTCTGAATAAATAAAACACAACATTTTGTTTAGAAATTAACATTAACAAAATAACAAAGATTTCATTTCGTACGGACCTTCCTGGAGTCAATGTCTCTATAACTCAACCCATATGGACCTTCCTGGAGTCAATGTCTCTATAATCCAACCCATACGGACCTTCCTGGAGTCAATGTATCTATAATCCAACCCATACGGACCTTCCTGGAGTCAATGTCTCTATAATCCAACCCATACAGACCTTCATGGAGTCAATGTCTCTATAATCCAACCCATACGGACCTTCATGGAGTCAATGTCTCTATAATCCAACCCATACGGACCTTCCTGGAGTCAATGTCTCTATAATCCAACCCATATGGACCTTCCTGGAGTCAATGTCTCTATAATCCAACCCATACGGACCTTCCTGGAGTCAATGTCTCTATAATCCAACCCATACGGACCTTCCTGGAGTCAATGTCTCTATAATCCAACCCATACGGACCTTCCTGGAGTCAATGTCTCTATAATCCAACCCATACGGACCTTCCTGGAGTCAATGTCTCTATAATCCAACCCATACAGACCTTCATGGAGTCAATGTCTCTATAATCCAACCCATACGGACCTTCCTGGAGTCAATGTCTCTATAATCCAACCCATACAGACCTTCATGGAGTCAATGTCTCTATAATCCAACCCATACGGACCTTCCTGGAGTCAATGTCTCTATAATCCAACCCATACGGACCTTCCTGGAGTCAATGTCTCTATAATCCAACCATACGACCTTCTGGAGTCAATGTTCTTTCACCATACGCCTCTATAATCCAACCCATACAGACCTTCCTGGAGTCAATGTCTCTATAATCCAACCCATACAGACCTTCATGGAGTCAATGTCTCTATAATCCAACCCATACGGACCTTCCTGGAGTCAATGTCTCTATAATCCAACCCATACGGACCTTCCTGGAGTCAATGTCTCTATAATCCAACCCATACAGACCTTCATGGAGTCAATGTCTCTATAATCCAACCCATACAGACCTTCCTGGAGTCAATGTCTCTATAATCCAACCAATACTGACCTTAGTGGAGTCAATGTATCTATAATCCAATCAATACTGACCTTAGTGGAGTCAATGTCTCTATAATCCAACCCATACGGACCTTCCTGGAGTCAATGTCTCTATAATCCAACCCATACAGACCTTCATGGAGTCAATGTCTCTATAATCCAACCCATACAGACCTTCATGGAGTCAATGTCTCTATAATCCAACCCATACGGACCTTCCTGGAGTTAATGTCTCTATAATCCAACCCATACAGACCTTCCTGGAGTCAATGTCTCTATAATCCAACCCATATGGACCTTCCTGGAGTTAATGTCTCTATAATCCAACCCATACGGACCTTCCTGGAGTTAATGTATCTATAATCCAACCCATACGGACCTTCCTGGAGTTAATGTCTCTATAAGAGGGGTTTTCTCTCGTTCAAAACAAATTTATCCTAGAATCCTATTAAAAAATCCTGGATTTAAACCCGGATGACCAGGGTTCGTCCTTGACATGAGGCCTACCCTTTAAATGTTTACGTAATTCTGCAGATAAACACACAACAGATAGAGACAATAACAAAGCCTCCCTAGCTGAGGTAAATAACCAATTCAAAAGCTTAGGATGATTTTAGTAATAAACAAATAAATATCCATAGACTTCGAGAGGGTCATTAATAAAAGGTATTGTAAGCGTAGATATATTAGCGGAAGACTTATTTTCGCGCTTTTAGTGGACAGGTTGATGTGCGCTAATTCATGATACAACGTAAATTAGTACAGGACATCATCGCTGCATATAACATTATAGGACACAATATCATCGCTGCATAGAACATTATAGGACAGGACATCATCGCTGCATAGAAAACATCATAGGACAGGACATCATCGCTGCATAGAAAACATCATAGGACAGGACATCATCGCTGCATAGAACATTATAGGACACAATATCATTGCTGCATAGAACATTATAGGACAGGACATCATCGCTGCATAGAAAACATCATAGGACAGGACATCATCGCTGCATAGAACATTATAGGACACGACATCATCGCTGCATAGAACATTATAGAACAGGACATCATCGCTGCATAGAACATTATAGGACAGGACATCATCGCTGTATAGAACATTATAGGACAGGTCATCATCGCTGCATAGAAAACATCATAGGACAGGACATCATTGCTGCATAGAACATTATAGGACACTACATCATCGCTGCATAGAACATTATAGGACAGGACATCATCGCTGCATAGAACATTATAGGACAGGACATCATCGCTGCATAGAACATTATAGGACAGGACATCATCGCTGCATAAAACATTATAGGAAAATGACATCATCGCTGCATAGAACATTATAGGACAGGACATCATCGCTGCATAGAACATTATAGGACAGGACATCATTGCTGCATATAACATTATAGGACAGGACATCATCGCTGCATATAACATTATAGGACACAACATCATCGCTGCATAGAACATCATAGGACACGACATCATCGCTGCATAGAACATTATAGGACACAACATCATCGCTGCATAGAACATTATAGGACACAACATCATCGCTGCATAGAACATTATAGGACACAACATCATCGCTGCATAGAACATCATAGGACACATCATCGCTGCATAGAACACTATAGGATAGGACATCATCGTTGCATGGAACATTATAGGACAGGACATCATCGCTGCATGGAACATTATAGGACAGGACATCATCGCTGCATAAAACATTATAGGACAGGACATCATCGCTGCATGGAACATTATAGGACAGGACATCATCGCTGCATGGAACATTATAGGACATCATCGCTGCATAAAACATCATAGGACACGACATCATCGCTGCATAGAACATTATAGGACACAACATCATCGCTGCATAGAACATCATAGGACAGGCCATCATCGCTGCATAGAACAGTATAGGATAGGACATCATCGCTGCATAGAACATAATAGGACAGGACATCATCGCTGCATAGAACATTATAGGACACGACATCATCTCTGCATAGAACATCATAGGACAGGCCATCATCGCTGCATAGAACAGTATAGGACAGGAAATCATCGCTGCATAGAATATTATAGGACAGGACATCATCGCTGCATAGAACATTATAGGACACAACATCATCGCTGCATAGAACATTATAGGACAGGACATCATAGCTGCATAGAACATTATAGGACACAACATCATCGCTGCATAGAACATCATAGGACACAGAACATTGAAAATATATCAGATTAACCATAGCTTTTTGTTAATGATTGTAAAACAAATTAGAACAAGTCATTATATCCAATCTGGTCGGCATATGTGAGTGCTTATTATGCCCTTTTTTGGGATGAAACCGTGAACTGCAGAAAAACCCAACTGTCAGATATGGCACCTAACATACCATCTCACAAACTTCCTAGGCAAGGAATCAAACTTGCGTTGCATTTTGTTTGTTTGATTTTTGGGTTTTTTAAGTCGTACAAACAGCTTAGGTCATATGGCAACTATCCAGCTATTATTGGTGGAGGAAGACCCCTGGGTACCACCTCTGAGCTGTATTTCAGGCATGGCCAGACACCCGGGTAGAACCACAGACCTTCTGCAAGCATGGATAGCTTCCTCATTTGAAAGAATTTCAGCGGGATTCGAACCTACAGTGGTGCGGGGCAAGTGATTGGTGAGAAGTGAGTGTGTTAACCACTGCACTAATCCTACTGCCTTTACAATACCTGGAATTTCTTCAAATGTCACCATGACAACGCCGTCTTGTTCAGCATGGTAATTCATTCTCTCAGGAATACATCCAGTCTTTGCTTCAATGAAGTTGAATAAACAGTCTTCAGTTGTGCTTGATTTTAGTCCTTTAATGAGCGCCTTGTTCTCGTAACTCGGTGGTGGCGTCGGAGGTATATGTAGAGTTACAATGAGATGTTTCTCTTCAACTTTGTGGGTTTGCTTAATCACCTTCTGAGCAACTAAAATAGACATCTTATATTCTTTATAAGCACTTTTGTTTTCAAATGGAAACGAGAATTGATAAGGAAATTTACCCAACCGTTAACTGTATTAAGCAATTCAGTATCCAGATTCATTAGCAGGCAAGCTGGAATTTTATTATATATTTAATAGTTACTGTATATTTCCGGCAATAACTCGATCGTTTTCTCATCCAGAAAGCGATGGAAGTAATATGCTGACTTATAGCCGAGACACAAGCAAAAAAACTAATTATTTTATTAAAATATTTATTAGTATGAACTTTATCTATGTTTCTTTTATTATTTATTTTATTATAACAGTTGGTTAAGATATAGTATAGTATAAACCACAGAAAAGGTGATACACAAATATCGTGACCGCCTGCGTGGTCGAGTGGTTACGGTCGCCGACTTGTATACCACTGTAACCTATCATCTCTGATGGTCACGGGTTCGAGCCCCGCTCAGACCGTGTCTCATTTATATGAAAAAGTTGGCCAAGTACTGGTTAACCGCTGGAGCCTGCCCAGGAAAGGTGTTGTTAGGTAAACTGCCCGTCGCTCAAATGGGAAAGCGGTAGCGACGTTAAATAAACTTAAATAATAAAAAAAAACAAAAAAACCCCACAAACATCATATATTATTTTTGTGCTCACGTGAACTTTTTTATGATGTGTAATGAAATAAAGTTAATCTCTAATGGAACCAAGTTCCAAAATGTCGTAATGAATGTCATAAGTCCACAAAGAACCCTCCACTTATTCAAGGGTCCAGCTTAAAATCAGTGAGTGAGATCGACTTAAGACTGGCAATATACGGTACTAAGCAGTCACTTTCGCAACTTCCTACACTTGTGGAAGTCATGATAGCGCAGTGGATGCGCGTTCGATTCAGGTGCGAAAGGTCTGGAGTTTGAGCCCCGCTGGAGCCGTTACGATTGTGCCCTTAGGCAAGACATTTAAATTCCACGTTGCCTCTTCTCTCTCCCTCATGGCGATGGACTCCATCAGGAATGAGGTCTCGAGAGTGATTAAATATAAGTTGAAAGAACTTGTTTCGCAATAGAGCTAAAATAAATTTGTATAAACTAACTTCCTACACTGGTCTTAAGACAGATACGACTGCATCCTCACACTGCATCCTCCGACAGTTAGAATAAATGTCAGAAATATATTATCAGTTTAGCCAAAAAAAATGGCAGGAGAAAACTATGCCATTTCCAAAAGGTTTCATTTAATACAGTGTTATAGCATGGTCCGCACAGAAGCAGCAACATCAAATTCAAAGGATTTCTCAAGGACTTTTCCAAGGACATTTTACACATTTCCAAGGACATTTTACACATTTCCAAGGACATTTGACATTTTTCCAAGGACATTTTACACATTTCCAAGGACATTTTACACATTTTCAAGGCCATTTTGTTTTTAATTTAACATTGTGAATGAAAATTGTTTTGAGGGATCTGTTGATCCTGTTGTATGTACATTCCTTCCAATTGATTCAGTATTATATGGGTTAAGAAGCAAACCTGTACTAAGCAGCCAAATTCCGAAACTTGTCTTGTGTTGTATATATAATTACCTCTATTGCATTTTCACACTTCCCTTGACTGCTGCCAAAGACTGTATTCGCCAGCAGCATATACAAATTGCTTGAATTGGGCCTTATCACCAACATAATCAAATCAATCCCTATAAAATTACCTTGTTCACTTTTGAATGTTACATATAAAACATCCTCCTCTTCGGAATCACTTTTGACCGATTCGATTTCACCACCTCCAGAGCGTCGGGAATTTTCGAAATAAAATTCGATAGTGTCCCGCGATGCTGATTTCTCCACCCCTTTCACCTTTATGGTACAATGTGGCTCTTCAGGAACAGACTCTTCAGTGCTGTCATTTCTGGGCACTTGTGACTTTTGTGAATGCTTAGCAGGAACATGTAGTTTAACCATCAATTTCTCCTTCTTTACTATATGACTGGGCCTTTCCTCAACTCTCTGAGCAACTAGAAACAAATATTTACAATTTCTATGAAATAAGGCAATGTTCATAAAACTAGTGCCAAGAAAACCAACTTATGTATCAATTTGATGGACTAATTTAATCTGCTCCAAATAAAATTGTCTTAAAGCAGCATTACATCGTAATAACGGATGTTTTGGGTAAAATATAAATACTAATGTGTGTGTGTTTACAAAAATAGTCGCTCAGAAACGATAAAATTCCAATAAATTTAGACCGTCGTATAATCGAATTTGTTTATCAACACATGAAATGTAAACACGCATAGTGCGCATGCATGAAACAACAGAGGATGTAGAAAACAACGTATATATATTTTGATCATGAAAACTATCTATCTATCTTCCTCTAATGCTGAACCCCTCGCGGGGATATAGAAACGTCCCTAAAAGACTTAGCTAACAGAGGTATGAATCAACATATCAAGTAATTTAATTAAAAACAACAACGTGGGACAAATGGGGACGATGCATTCCGAATGCAAACAAGTGTTGACGATGCGTTTCTGTTGTAAACAAGTGCGTGACCGATCGACTCGGAAAGTCCTACTTTCGGTTTCGAGTTTGTTTTATCGCAAAAAAACACTGTTTACCAAATGAACATAAGCATACAAAGTATAATGTTAGAATGTGTAGCAGCATTGCTACCCATACGTAAAAATTGAATTTTTCAAAAATCTTTTATTTCATACGATGTAATGCTGCTTTAATATAACTCTAATACAACTCTCACATTGGAAATATTTCAATTTATTAAACTACAGTCTACATCCGCTATGGCAAAGTCAGCTATATCGAATTCTCCGGTTATCGAATTCTCCGGTTATCTCGAAGTCGGATCAAAGTCCCGTTTCAAACACTATTATTTACATATAATTGGCTCTGTTTATATCGAATTTATGTCTAAGTATTTTGTTCGGTCCGACGGAATTCGACATAATGGATGTAAACTGTACATGTATATTGACCATCATTCAAACACACTACATGTACATATATTTATGACCTTTTTTCCGATGCATGAAATTGTATATGTATTATTATGGTGATGAGCTAAGTAATCCATAAGTCTAATAAAGTAGTCTACATCCGTTATGTCGAATTCCGTCGGACTGATCAAAATACATAACCGAAGTTTGACTTTGAAATTCTATATAAACGGAGCCAGTTATATGTAAAATGATAGTGTCTGAAACGGGACTTTGATCCGACTTCGAGATAACCGGAGAATTTCGCCATAACCGATTTTGACATAACGGATGTAGACTGTATACGGTATGCTATGACATAATAAGACAACCTACGAGGTCTTCGAACAAGTGGTCGTATTAGTGGGGTGGTCTCTATACCGAGTTCACTGCCATATTACAATAATGGAAGGAGATATGAAACATGCTATAAAATTCTGATTTAGATTTCATCTTACTTCATATTTCTGACCAATCATCATAATATATGCTGTACTTGTTTGTTTGTTTGTTTGTTTGTTTTGGGAATTTAAAGTCACACAAACAGCTTAGTTCATATGGCAACTCTTCCAATCTTATTGCTGCAACATCAAAACTTGTCATTTACCTGACCCTGATATGTGTGGCTACAAAGTTTGTGGACTACATGTATAAGCCATTTGACTTTCAATATGTTATTTAGATTTTGTTTCTGTGACCTTGAACGTTGACCCCAAAACTGGCAGATATGGCAACAAAAAAATAACAAACAATATCCAGCCACTTCATGGGCGCGACATAAATCTTAATATAGGACTCTAGCAATAGAAAACTGCAAAATTCCTTACTTTGTAATAATATGTACTAGTATAGGATATAAGCCGAAAACAAACAATATGTAAAATATTGGACTGTGTCAGGCGCATAGCTCTGTTTGAGTCTTATATCTAACTTAAAACACACATATATAACTATATGTTACTAATTAAAATTGTTAATTTTGTACATTTACGCATAGGATTTAATAAAATACTCTGGCCTATTGAAAGCAGTCCAATATTTATAATAATGGACTGCAAGTACACAGGTATGAGGTCACTTAAGTTTGATGATCCACCAACATGGATAGAGCCGTCAGAGAGGGGACTACCGAGAGACAAGGTCCGGGGTTCAAATTCAACAACTAATTTGATTGCTCATGGATAGAGCCGACAGAGAGGGGACTACCGAGAGACAAGGTCCGGGGTTCAAATTCAACAACTAATTTGATTGCTCATGGATAGAGCCGACAGAGAGGGGACTACCGAGAGACAAGGTCCGGGGTTCAAATTCAACAACTAATTTGATTGCTCATGGATAGAGCCGACAGAGAGGGGACTACCGAGAGACAAGGTCCGGGGTTCAAATTCAACAACTAATTTGATTGCTCATGGATAGAGCCGACAGAGAGGGGACTACCGAGAGACAAGGTCCGGGGTTCAAATTCAACAACTAATTTGATTGCTCATGGATAGAGCCGACAGAGAGGGGACTACCGAGAGACAAGGTCCGGGGTTCAAATTCAACAACTAATTTGATTGCTCATGGATAGAGCCGTCAGAGAGGGGACTACCGAGAGACAAGGTCCGGGGTTCAAATTCAACAACTAATTTGATTGCTCATGGATAGCCGCAGAGAGGGGACTACCGAGAGACAAGGTCCGGGGTTCAAATTCAACAACTAATTTGTTGCTCTGGATAGAGCCGGGGGTGGGGGTCCGGGTTCAAATTCAACAACTAATTTGATTGCTCATGGATAAGCCGACAGAGAGGGGACTACCGAGAGACAAGGTCGGGGTTCAATTCAACAACTAATTTATTGCTCATGGATAGAGCCGACAGAGAGGGGACTACCGAGAGACAAGGTCCGGGGTTCAAATTCAACAACTAATTTGATTGCTCATGGATAGAGCCGCCAGAGAGGGGACTACCGAGAGACAAGGTCCGGGGTTCAAATTCAACAACTAATTTGATTGCTCCTGGCTCATGGATAGAGCCGACAGAGAGGGGACTACCGAGAGACAAGGTCCGGGGTTCAAATTCAACAACTAATTTGATTGCTCCTGGCTCATGGATAGAGCCGACAGAGAGGGGACTACCGAGAGACAAGGTCCGGGGTTCAAATTCAACAACTAATTTGATTGCTCATGGATAGAGCCGCCAGAGAGGGGACTACCGAGAGACAAGGTCCGGGGTTCAAATTCAACAACTAATTTGATTGCTCCTGGCTCATGGATAGAGCCGACAGAGAGGGGACTACCGAGAGACAAGGTCCGGGGTTCAAATTCAACAACTAATTTGATTGCTCATGGATAGAGCCGACAGAGAGGGGACTACCGAGAGACAAGGTCCGGGGTTCAAATTCAACAACTAATTTGATTGCTCCTGGCTCATGGATAGAGCCGACAGAGAGGGGACTACCGAGAGACAAGGTCCGGGGTTCAAATTCAACAACTAATTTGATTGCTCCTGGCTCATGGATAGAGCCGACAGAGAGGGGACTACCGAGAGACAAGGTCCGGGGTTCAAATTCAACAACTAATTTGATTGCTCCTGGCTCATGGATAGAGCCGACAGAGAGGGGACTACCGAGAGACAAGGTCCGGGGTTCAAATTCAACAACTAATTTGATTGCTCATGGATAGAGCCGACAGAGAGGGGACTACCGAGAGACAAGGTCCGGGGTTCAAATTCAACAACTAATTTGATTGCTCATGGATAGAGCCGACAGAGAGGGGACTACCGAGAGACAAGGTCCGGGGTTCAAATTCAACAATTAATTTGATTGCTCCTGGCTCATGGATAGAGCCGACAGAGAGGGGACTACCGAGAGACAAGGTCCGTGATTCAAAATCAACAACTAATTTGATTGCTCCTGGCTCATGGATAGAGCCGACAGAGAGGGGACTACTGAGAGACAAGGTCCGGGGTTCAAATTC
>CM026393.1:21716556-21731809 GCA_014843695.1 Archivesica marissinica
GGGAAATCTGCTTCCTGTAAGAACTAGCTGGAATATACTGACACCTTAAATTATTGTACAATGAGCATTCCATAACAAAGTGAAATTCATCCTCTATTTCATTTCATATATAACAAACTCTTTCGTTTCTAGGTATACTTCTAGGTCTAGCCCATCTACCGGCCTCAATATGTAGTCTATGCGACGATACTCTTAATTTAGTAATTGACTGACAAAACTTATTTATTGTAAAGTATTCTAAATATGGTTGAAATTTAAAGGAAGCAATAGTTCTATAAAATAGTGCATGTAATGTTATAAAATTGTTGACATTTATAAGTAACTCTTCCTAATTCTTCATATACAAAATCATTCTATGTCGTTTTCTTAACTCCTAATAACGTTTTGCAAAACTTTAAATGTACTCTTTCAATAGATAAATCCTTTGCAGATATGTGTTGTTGTTTTTTCCAGAAAAGACAATGGTATGACGGGCACGCTTATCAAATGAAATAAATTAATGTTAAACGAATAAACTACACGGAACTGTATGGGGAAACTGCAGCAAATACTTATCATCATGTGCATACTTGTCCAGATGAAAGGTAATTATGTGTGCATTTCCATTAAACAGGTAAATATATACACATCAGTTCATTGATCATACGTACATACCCATTGCACTAATTTACCCATTCGCACATTTTGATACAAAATATGCCTATATTTGTTTCTAAAAGGATATACGTTTTACCTCTAAGGCAAGTGCACCGTTTCTTTTTGGTGTCAGTAAAGAATAATACCAACTTTCGTCTTAATAAACCTGTCGAATGCTTTCTTGAGCAAATTTCCATTATCTGCCGACCGAGGATGAAAAAGCGACATAGGTTCGCATATACTGTCAAATATTAACAAATTATTTGGTTTGTTTCAGAGTTTGGTCGAATTATATTTCACCGAATGAACATTGCTATCATTATCAACACGAGTGGCGCCACTCGTGGTGTGTGTGTGTGTGTGTGTGTGCGTGCGTGCGTGCGTGCGTGCGTGCGTGCGTGCGTGCGTGCGTGCGTGCGTGCGTGCGTGCGTGCGTGCGTGCGTGCGTGCGTGCGTGCGTGTGTGTATGTATGTTCCATTAATAGCCTACCTAAGCGATTAACCAGTACTAAGCAATGTGTATGAGGTGCATTGCTCAATGACAATGACACTACATACGTGGCCTGTCCGAGTATCGAACCCGGGACCGTTCAATTCCAAATCCGACGCTCTACCACTGGACCACGAACGTCACACAATGTTAAACAGTGCAATATTATTCGATCATTCACTTAAAGCGACATTACACTTTAAGCACACCCAATGTAGTTCATACCACAATGGAAACTATTAACTCGCGATTCATTCCTTAAAGCGACATTACATCGCAAAAAGCATATAAAATGCATTGTTTTCATGCATAAATGCATTGCTACTACAAATTCTTCTGAACACATTCGAACACTAACATTGAACCAATAAACAGTGCTTTTGTGATCTACAAACTTTCAAAAGTGAAAGTAGGAGTTCATATAGCGGTCATCCGCGCTCCTGAATTGACGTGTGTTTACGCGATACTTTCGATTAGAGATAATTTATATAAGATTAGTCTACAAATAAATATACATACGCACAACTGTGAGATATAACGGTAAATCTGTACAATAAATCGTGTTATTCAGGATACACGCATTGTATTGTACGTACGCATTTACTTGAGACATCTGCATATTCGGCTGACCTTAGGTCATATACGAAGTTACAATCAGTATAAGGCCGTTCTAATTTGAACAAATCCGATTGATGGCGCTGTGCTAATGCCACTAATTATGACGGTAGATGTCCCGGTTCGATCCCCGAAAAGGTAAAATTTTATTTTTATTATTTCTTGATTTTATAAAAATGCTACACATAGCACGAACTCTCGCTTTGCACGATTTTATTAACATTCATTGATTGGCAAGATGCAAGCATCAGATCACTGCTCCGGAGAAAAGCCGACTGAGGTAGTGATTACCATACATGGCTCGGATACAGAGGATACCGACTCGGCATATGAGTGTGGCAGCTCCACTGACACAGAGAGCGAAGATGGAAGATCATTTTGAAATTGAATGATGCTCGTAAAATTGTATAAGTTGTGTTGTAGAAAAATATCATAAAAATAAGAAATAAAAAATAAGAAATAAAACACATACTAGCATCAAAATGGGAATCGGGAAACATTGATTTAAAATATAAAGAATATAACTGAAATAATTTATAAATAAATATCTATATCATCGTAATAAAAAAATCTTTCTTTCCATTTTAGTAACTTCGCAATTTTTAAGCAGTGAGGATTCGAAACCACGCGAACTAGCTCATGTCATTTGAGTTTAGTGTCAACCCTTTAGACCGTTCGGCTACCGGCGCTTGCGTTCATTGCATAGATTAAATACATTCATGAAGTTATTTAATTACTTTACCGCTGTAATTGAAGCGTGTAATTTATGATAATGTCTCTCAAGTAAATGCGTACGTACACTATTACGCATGAATGTCGACTCTATTTACATTATATATGTTATGTCAACAAACCGCGTATACGACGCTTGTTTATTAGCTGAACAACTCAGTTTTTGAGACAAATATTTGGAACAAAATTATACCATGTAATAGGAAATTACATTCTGTAATGTAGAAAGAATAGATGTGTGAAATTGTGGTGAGCGGACGTATGTTTTGGAGCTCTGTTTAAATATTAGATTATGTGACTTGGACATGGATACATCAGTGAGTAATATTCCTTACATTCGGAAATCTTGGGAAATAACAACAACAACAACATTCACACATTTTAAATAAACTAAGATATTACAAAATATTGATCAACAATAGGAATAATTATGTCACATGTGAGCTTGGTGGGACATCCTTTGTGTAACGGTGTAACGGTTTAGCAATGGTGATTGAAGGATCATTGAATAAAAATAATAATGTGTCGGGTCTACGGTTCTTGTTGTAGTAAATGTATGTCAGTTGGGGAACTCGTTTGTTGTGAGGTACCGGGTCGGGTCGGGCTATAATTAAAAGATCCAATTCATAATTTAAGTTTTACGAAAAGTTTAATTCTTATTTATTTAACCTGGTTCAGATTCTGGCAGACAGACAGACAGACAGACAGACAGACAGACAGACAGACAGACAGACAGACAGACAGACAGACAGACAGACAGACAGACAGACAGACAGACAGACAGACAGACAGACAGACAGACAGACAGACAGACAGACAGACAGACAGACAGACAGACAGACAGACAGACAGACAGACAGACAGACAGACAGACAGACAGACAGACAGACAGACAGACAGACAGACAGACAGACAGACAGACAGACAGACAGACAGACAGACAGACAGACAGACAGACAGACAGACAGACAGACAGACAGACAGACAGACAGACAGACAGACAGACAGACAGACAGACAGACAGACAGACAGACAGACAGACAGACAGACAGACAGACAGACAGACAGACAGACAGACAGACAGACAGACAGACAGACAGACAGACAGACAGACAGACAGACAGACAGACAGACAGACAGACAGACAGACAGACAGACAGACAGACAGACGACAGACAGACAGACAGACAGACAGACAGACAGACAGACAGACAGACAGACAGACAGACAGACAGACAGACAGACAGACAGACAGACAGACAGACAGACAGACAGACAGACAGACAGACAGACAGACAGACAGACAGACAGACAGACAGACAGACAGACAGACAGACAGACAGACAGACAGACAGACAGACAGACAGACAGACAGACAGACAGACAGACAGACAGACAGACAGACAGACAGACAGACAGACAGACAGACAGACAGACAGACAGACAGACAGGCAGGCAGGCAGGCAGGCAGGCAGGCAGGCAATAGCGCTTCAACTAGAAAGGTGTCTCAAGCTACCTTCATGCAATGAAAATATGTAGCCGAATATCACAATATTTCTTCACCATAAAAATAGTTCCAATTAATATTTATACTGCTTGACACTAATCTCCTGTCATCATATTGCACAGACGAGTAACATAGATGTTGCATAATAACTATCTAGTAATAACTAACTGAATGGCAGTAATTATCTGTGTAAAGATATGAAGTATTTGATGTGCTTAATTGTAACGATTAAAATAAAATTATAAATGTATAACCTCTACGGAATTTAGTTTAGTTTATTAGTTATGAAATTGAAGTCTCTATAAATAAATTGACTCCCTTATTGTATATACAACATGTACATCTAATAGGAATGAACAGGCTATCAATTTGAGCTTGATAGCATACCCCTCTGGCACACGAAAGTTGACCTCGGTCAACAGAAAACGCCACGGTAGGTACATTATCGAAGCGCAGGCATGAATATATAAAACGTATGTAAATACAAATGTGAGAATTTCAATAGGAACGTAGAATTATATACACACCAGGATTAAATGTTAAATTCTAAAATGTCTATATACACGTGCACACGTGTTCTAACTAATGCTGTTTATGATACGCATGATGGTTCATTATCTGCTGCCATGTAGTTTCTGACTCGCAGCCAATGATATGCGGAACCTCAATGTCCGTAAAACGAATGCATACTAATACAACCAAATGAAAGATATTGATATATTGTCCTATGATTATTGCAATGTGCAGACATAATCGCCGATGCAACTGACACCACCAAGCGTCCGCCCTATGCGCGGTACACCATGTGGTCACCAACAGCAAACCCTCCAACATCAGCGGCATCCAGCACACCTGCGACAACCGTCACCACATCTGCGGCACACTCTAGAACTGCGGCACCCAGCACTTCTGTGACGGCCGTTTCTACACCCAACAAAACAATGGCAACAGGTATGCATTTTCCTAAATGTCCCCAATTTAATTAGTGCATACGGCTACATGATTGGCTTCAGAAATTTAACGTTTATTGCGCCATGCACAAATTATCTGAGGCTGACAAGCTTGCCTCGATACAAATGTACTTCGGGTCACCACAGCTTCAGTGGTATAATACTTTGTGTATGTCAGAGCAATCATCTTGGCCCGCTTTTGAAACGGCATTCAAAAATCGTTACGCGCAGTCTGATCATATGAGAGTCGCGATGGCAGTCAATGAAACTAAACAACAGGTTAACGAGTCTGCAGTAGAATTTATCACCAGAGTCCAAACAGTTGCCATGCCCTTAAACTTGAGAGAAGACCAAATCATTCCCTATTTATTGGCAAATGTACTGCACCAGTTAAGGTCAGAAATACTCAGAGCAAACCCGCAAACAATTAAATCATTCATCTCGGCAGCCCAGCTGGCCGAACGCATCCAAAAAGTCTCACCATGTCAAAAATATTAATGCAATGTCCGTCTTTCAATCTCAGATCGACGAACATAAAATTCAAATGGACTCGTCACTAGAAAAATTTCAAAGCCTATTTACAAACGCTGCTGCAAAGTTTAATGAAACAACACACAGTGTCCAGGCTATTGACACATGCATGCCACATATACAAGTACAATATCAGAGGCATCGTAACAACCCAAACAGACAACAAAACCATGCATATACACCAGAAGGTCAATTCTATCCCCGTCCAGTTTATAATCCCCCGCCACAGACAAATCAACACTTTACCAGAAATGCACGCGTCGGGTTCCCTCAAAACTCTTATAGACAGAGCCTGAATTACAGGCCAGAGTTCAAACAGGATCAAGAGCACCAGTCACAACAGGACACTTACACTTGTTACAAATGCGGATGTCACGGCCATGCACAGTGGCAATGTCCCACACAACACGTGCAATGCAAGTCGTGCGGTAAAAGGAACCACAACGACAGTATCTGTTTCTCAAAACAGAGACACCATAATCAGCACATTCGCACAACCGACCAATAGCAATCACTGCCTTCTAAAGGTCCAGATACACCTTTCGAAAGGCCGAAGTCCGAAAATGCACCAACTATTCATAATATAAATTTTGCAATTGTAATGGATTCCAATTTGATTACTGTCAAAGATTAACAATATACGAATCAAAACATTAATCGACACAGGTGCAAGTATTTCTTGTATATCAAAGTCTCTGTTTCAAAAGATACATAAATCAAGTCCCACCCCCCTTATTGCTACCCCGTCTGCATTTAATAACGCATATGGAGTAGGCGGAGAAATCCTCCGGGTCCAAGGTTGTGTACTACTCAATATTGACATTGAAGGTACAATAATGCCGCATACATTCCATGTATTCGATCGCATCCACCATTCACTAATCTTGGGAATGGATTTTCTCATGAACAATAAGTGTAGCATTTGTTTAGATACATCCACTCTGACGACTTCTATAAATGACAAACCGGTGATTGCTTCACTACAGACCATATCACACCCTGCGTTTGACATAGGTATTGCCAGGTCGACAGGTGATGCAACCATCCAACCATTTTCTGCTGCATTAGTCCCCGTGAGATTATCCAGGGTACTAAACAATGGCTCGCCTATTCTGCTTGAACCAGTAGCAACTCTTTCATCTAACCACCGTCTTGCAGGAGCACGTTCTATAAACATTCCTGACAAAAGTATGAGCTTAATGAAGATTGTTAATCCCATGCCCAGTCCTACAACCATATATCGTTCACAAATGCTATGCAAAATTATCTCCTTCACAAATATACACCATCTTAGCAATGAAACGGACGGTCCTATCATAAATGCAATGTACACCGACGCTAAAACAGATGATGAACTTATTCAGATGGCCAAAGATCTGGGTATTGATGCTCAAAATTGCAATCTATCTACCGAGCAAAAGCGAAAGCTCATGATATTCCTGGGCCGTAATCACGATGTATTTGCAAAGTCCAGCAGCGACATCGGATGCACAAACGTATACGAACATCACATTGAGACACGTGTTAACCCCCCTACCGTCAACGCCCTTACCGCCAAACCCCTGCAGGTCAGAAAATTATTGATGAACATATCGCACAAATGCTTTCGGATGACATCATCGTAGTCTGCTAGTGCCTGGAATGCACCGATTGTAATGGTGTAGAGGAAGAATGGTTAAATGCGTTTCACTGTTAATTTCGTGGCCTTAATGCTAGATCAGAGCCCATCCATTTTCCTATCCCAGATATGCAAGATGCTCTCGATAGTGTAGGCACATCTAACTCATAATTCTTCTCAACAATGGACCTTAAATCCAGTTTTCACCAAATACCATTTACGCCAGAATCGGCTCACAAACTACATTCGTCACTCACGACAATTCATACCATTTTAATCGGGTCCCGTTTTGAATAACAGCCGGGCCAATGTGTTTCCAAATGGTCATGTCGAAGGTCTTCCGAGGTATTAATTTCAAATACGCCTTAGTCTTTATAGACGATATCACAGCCCAAACATTGATACACACATTGCCCACCTGTCTAACATTTTCACCCATCTAAGGGAAGCTAATCTTAAGTTATATCCAAAGAAGTGTTTCTTTGCCACGAAAAAGGTCAATTACTTGGGTCATACATTGTCAGAAAAGGGTACTGAAGCTTCTCCAAGCAAAAGCAGTGCAATTCGTGACGATCCCCGCCCCGCTAGAGCCGTTACGATTGTGCCCATAGGCAAGGCATTTAAATTCCACATTGCCTCCACAATGAGGTCTCGAGAGTGAGTAATATACGTTGTAAGAACTTGTTTCTCAATCGAGCTAAGATAAATTAGATAAAGTATAAACTATCAAGATGTAATCAGGGTTGTTCGGGGCCCAGTTTAATATATACTATGCATAATCAGCAGTATCATGGAGGCATCTGTGACCAAACCTGTGTATCTATAGCAATATCATAGAGGCATCTGAAACCAAACCTGTGTATCTATAGCAATATCATGGAGGCATCTGAAACCAAAACTGTGTATCTATAGCAATATTATGGAGGCATCTGAAACCAAAACTGTGCATCTATAGCAATATCATGGAGGCATCTGAAACCAAAACTGTGTATCTATAGCAATATTATGGAGGCATCTGAAACCAAAACGGTGTATCTATAGCAATATTATGGAGGCATCTGAGACCAAAACTGTGTATCTATCGCAATATCATGGAGGCATCTGAGACCAAAACTGTGCATCTATAGCAATATTATGGAGGCATCTGAGACCAAAACTGTGTATCTATCGCAATATCATAGAGGCATCTGAGACCAAAACTGTGTATCTATAGCAATATCATGGAGGCATCTGAGACCAAAACTGTGTATCTATAGCAATATCATGGAGGCATCTGAGACCAAAACTGTGTATCTATAGCAATATCATGGAGGCATCCGAGACCAAAACTGTGTATCTATAGCAATATCATGGAGGCATCTGAGACCAAAACTGTGTATCTATAGCAATATCAAAGTACAAATAAATACATTCCCGCCACCGTCTCCGTGTTACAGTGGTTAAGGCGTCCGACTACGGAGCGGGAAGTCAAAGGTTCGAATCACGTCAGGGGTTCGTTTTGATATGGCCTGTTGGTGAGTTGCCAGCTAGTTAAATAATGGTTACCGATTGCCTACCAGACAGGCACGTGACATACACGCATAGGATTCGAGAAGTACTGATGTTCATAAAAAAGAGGTGCAAGAAAGTCAGAAATGGCTGGCCCTTTAAATATGGGTAACACTATAATAAACATACAAGAAGATAGCATAGACCTAAGGACTTGAAATAGTTCAATGAGCCCCATTCCAAGCATCAACCATGTTGCCCAAAACGTATATGATATATGAGTTTGTTATTCCTCACGTGACTACCCCATGTAAACGTTACCATATTCGAGCGGGCGACATATTTCAATGTACCATGGCAATGTCTTACCTCTGAATAGCCTCACCCGGAACAACATCCGATACTCGGACTTTGCCGTTTAATTGCAATGGTATTTTATTTGTTATGTCGCCATCTTGTTTTCATGTATTCTCGAATAATGTTTTGTTGAAAAATTGTTCTGTAAAACAGAAAAATGTAAATAGACTATCCCAATAATTATTTTATCAGTCAAAATAGTTCGTACACGGTTTAGCTGTATCGTTCTTTAAGTACTGTAGGGTACAGTAGTGGTTTTTATACACAGTAAATTTGTGATATAAACTGTAATTTTGTCACGAGCAAAAGTCAGGATTGCCAAACAACAGAAAGCCAGAAGAGCCGATTGTTAGGTATAGCAAAATAAATAGTTCATCTAGGGTGGATATTGTCAACCCTCGGGAAAATAATGCTTGGTACTTACATAAGAATTGCTTAGACCATATACAAGCAAATTTAAATTTATGAAATCCCATCCCTATCAGAGCATCCATGTAGCATAAACACTTTCTGGACGAATGGGAATTTATGTTGTAAGAATTACTGCTATGTATTCGTCGTATAGGTATTAAGTGTCCAACTGTTTGCAGGGAACTAGTTCCAAGCTTTCACTGGTGTGCGCATAGAAATACAGGCTTGCGCTGGTATCCATAATTCACCAGGTCAATATATTTACGTAGTTGAAATTCTGCAACGATAATTGTTTCCCATACGAATCGCGGATGGAAATACATAGCAAAGCTTTTCCAAGAATTGGCGCCAATTTGATCACGTTTCAATCGTCCTTCTATTGCATATTTATATGTAATAATATTTCTAGTTATGGATAGTCAAGCCTATATGGTGTACCGTATTGTTCTCAAACACAGGCCACACTCCAACATCAGCGGCACCCAACACATCTGCCACACCCGTCACCACATCTGCGGCACCCAGCACTTCTGCGACAACCGTCACCACATCTGCGGCACCCAGCACTTCTGCGACGGCCGTTTCTACACAAAACATAACAATGTCGACAGGTATGCGTTTTCCTAAATGTCCCCAATTTAATGAGTGCATACGGCCAAATGATTGGCTTCAGAAAGTTAACGTTTATTGCGCCAAGCACAAATTCTCTGAGGCTGACAAGCTTGCCTCGATACAAATGTACTTCGGGTCACCACAGCTTCAGTGGTATAATACGTTGTGTTTGGTAGACCAATCATCTTGATCCGCTTTTGAAACGGCATTCAAAAATCGTTACACGCAGTCTGATCATATGAGTGTCGCGGTGACAGTCAATGAAACCAAACAACAGGCTAACGAGTCTGCAGTAGAATTTATCACCAGAGTCCAAACAAGTGCCATGCCCTTAAACTTGAGAGAAGACCAAATCATTCCCTATTTATTGGCAAATGTACTGCACCAGTTAAGGTCAGAAATACTCAGAGCAAACCCGCAAACAATTAAATCATTCATCTCGGCAGCCCAGCTGGCCGAACGCATCCAAAATGTCTCACCATGTCAAAATATTAATGCAATGTCCGTCCTTCAATCTCAGATCGAGGAACATAAAATTCAAATGGACTCGTCACTAGAAAAATTTCAAAGCCTATTTACAAACGCTGCTGCAAAGTTTAATGAAACAACACACAGTGTCCAGGCTATTGACACACGCATGCCACATATACAAGTACAATATCAGAGGCATCGTAACAACCCAAACAGACAACAAAACCATGCATATACACCAGAAGGTCAATTCTATCCCCGTCCAGTTTATAATCCCCCGCCACAGACAATTCAACACTTTACCAGAAATGCACGCGTCGGGTTCCCTCAAAACTCTTATAGACAGAGCCTGAATTACAGGCCAGAGTTCAAACAGGATCAAGAGCACCAGTCACAACAGGACACTTACACTTGTTACAAATGCGGATGTCACGGCCATGCACAGTGGCAATGTCCCACACAACACGTGCAATGCAAGTCATGCGGTATAAGGAACCACCACGAAAGTATCTGTTTCTCAAAACAGAGACACCATAATCAGCACAATCGCACAACCGACCAATAGCAATCACTGCCTTCTAAAGGTCCAGAGACACCTTTCGAAAGGCCGAAGTCCGAAAATGCACCAACTATTCATAATATAAATTTTGCAACTGTAATGGATTCCAATTTGATTACTGTCAAAATTAACAATATACGAATCAAAACATTAATCGACACAGGTGCAAGTATTTCTTGTATATCAAAGTCTCTGTTTCAAAAGATACATAAATCAAGTCCCACCCCCTTATTGCTACCCCGTCTGCATTTAATAACGCATATGGAGTAGGCGGAGAAATCCTCCGGGTCCAAGGTTGTGTACTACTCAATATTGACATTGAAGGTACAATAATGCCGCATACATTCCATGTATTCGATCGCATCCACAATTCACTAATCTTGGGAATGGATTTTCTCACGAACAATAAGTGTAGCATTTGTTTAGATACATCTACTCGGACGACTTCTATAAATGGCAAACCGGTGATTGCTTCACTACAGACCATGTCACACCCTGCGTTTGACATAGGTATTGCCAGGTCGACAGGTGATGCAACCATCCAACCATTTTCTGCTGCATTAGTCCCCGTGAGATTATCCAGGGTACCAAACAATGGCTCGCCTATTCTGCTTGAACCAGTAGCAACTCTTTCATCTAACCACCGTCTTGCAGGAGCACGTTCTATAAACATTCCTGACAAAATTATGTGCTTAATGAAGATTGTTAATCCCATGCCCAGTCCTACAACCATATATCGTTCACAAATGCTAGGCCAAATTTTCCCCGTCACAAATATACACCATCTTAGCAATGAAACGGACGGTCCTATCATAAATGCAATGTACACCGACGCTAAAACCGATGATGAACTTCTTCAGATGGCCAAAGATCTGGGTATTGATGCTCAAAATTGCAATATATCTACCGAGCAAAAGCGAAAGCTCATGATATTCCTGGGCCGTAATCACGATGTATTTGCAAAGTCCAGCAGCGACATCGGATGTACAAACGTATACGAACATCACAATCATTGAGACCGGTGATAACCCCCCTACCGTCAACGCCCTTACCGCCAAACTCCTGCAGGTCAGAACATTATTGATGAACATATCGCGCAAATGCTTTCGGGTGACATCAGCGTAGAGTCTGTACCTGGAATGCACCGATTGTAATGGTGAAGAAGACGAATGGTGAAATGCGTTTCACTGTTGATTTTTGTGGACTTAATGCTAGATCACAGCCCATCCATTTTCCTATCCCAGATCTGCAAAATGCTCTCGATAGTGTAGGCACATCTAACTCAAAAATCTCCTCAACAATGGACCTTAAATCCAGTTTTCACCAAATACCACTTACGCCAGAATAGGCTCACAAAACTACATTCGTCACTCACGACAATTCATAGCATTTGTTGGCAGTGTGGTCAACATATCAAGATGTCGAAGTCGTGATAGCGCAGTTGTATCGCGTTCGCTCCAGGTGCGAACAATCCGAAGTTCGAGCCCCGCTAGAGCCGTTACGATTGTGCCCATAGGCAAGGCATTTAAATTCCACATTGCCTCCATAGTGAGGTCTCGAGAGTGATTAATATAAGTTGTAAGAACTTGTTTCTCAATCGAGCTAAGATAAATTAGATAAAGTATAAACTATCAAGATGTAATCAGGGTTGTTCGGGGCCCAGTTTAATATATACTATGCATAATCAGCAGTATCATGGAGGCATCTGAGACCAAACCTGTGTATCTATAGCAATATCATAGAGGCATCTGAGACCAAAACTGTGTATCTATAGCAATCTCATGGAGGCATCTGAAACCAAAACGGTGTATCTATAGCAATATCATGGAGGCATCTGAAACCAAAACTGTGTATCTATAGCAATCTCATGGAGGCATCTGAAACCAAAACTGTGTATCTATAGCAATATCATGGAGGCATCTGAAACCAAAACTGTGTATCTATAGCAATATCATGGAGGCATCTGAAACCAAAACTGTG
Organism: Archivesica marissinica; assembly: GCA_014843695.1. NCBI lineage: Eukaryota > Metazoa > Mollusca > Bivalvia > Venerida > Vesicomyidae > Archivesica > Archivesica marissinica. The sequence continues at coordinate 21,729,514 of CM026393.1, forward strand.
TATCTATAGCAATGTCATGGAGGCATCTGAGACCAAAACTGTGTATCTATAGCAATGTCATGGAGGCATCTGAGACCAAAGCTGTGTATCTATAGCAATATCATGGAGGCATCTGAGACCAAAACTGTGTATCTATAGCAATATCATGGAGGCATCTGAGACCAAAACTGTGTATCTATAGCAATATCAAAGTTCCTATTGTTCTCCCCCATTGCAATGCTATGTGTCAATGAACAAATAAATACATTCCCGCCACTGTCTCCGTGACACAGTGGTCAAGGCGTCCGCCTACGGAGCGGGAAGTCGAAGGTTCGAATCTCGTCAGGGGTTCGTTTTGATATGGCCGGTTGGTGAGCCGCCAGCTAATTAAATAATGGTTACCGATTGCCTACCAGACAGGCGCGTGACATACACGCATAGGATTCGGGAAGTACTGATGTTCATAAAAAAGAGGTGCAAGAAAGTCAGAAATGGCTGGCCCTTTAAATAGGGGTAACACTATAATAAACATACAAGAAGGTAGCATAGACCTAAGGACTTGAAATAGTTCAATGAGCCCCATTCAAAAGCATCAACCATGTTGCCCAAAACGTATATGATATACGAGTGTGTTATTCCTCACGTGACTACCCCATGCAAACGTTACCATATTCGAGCGGGCGACATATTTCAATGTACCATGGCAATGTCTCACCTCTGAATAGCCTCACCCGGAACAACATCCGCTACTCGGACTTTGCCGTTTAATTTCAATGGTATTTTATTTGTCATGTCGCCATCTTGTTTTCATGTATTCTCGAATAATATTTTGTTGACAAATTGTTCTGTAAAACAGAAAAATGTAAATAGACTATCCCGATAATTATTTTTTCAGTCAAAACAGTTCGTACACGGTTTAGCTGTATCGTTCTTTAAGTACTGTAGGGTACAGTAGTGGTTTTTATACACAGTAAATTTGTGATATAAACTGTAACTTTGTCACGAGCAAAAGTCAGGATTGCCAAACAACAGAAAGCCAGAAGAGCCGATTGTTAGGTATAGCAAAATAAATAGTTCATCTAGGGTGGATATTGTCAACCCTCGGAAAAATAATGCTTGGTACTTACATAAGAATTGCTTAGACCATATACAAGCAAATTTAAATTTATGAAATCCCATCCCTATCAGAGCATTCATGTAGCATAAACACTTTCTGGACGAATGGGAATTTATGTTGTAAGAATTACTGCTATGTATTCGTCGTATAGGTATTAAGTGTCCAACTGTTTTCAGGGAACTAGTTCCAAGCTTTCACTGGTATGCGCATAGAAATACAGGCTTGCGCTGGTATACATAATTCACCAGGTCAATATATTTACGTAGTTGAAATTCTGCAACGATAATTGTTTCCCATACGAATCGCGGATGGAAATACATAGCAAAGCTTTTCCAAGAATTGGCGCCAATTTGATCACGTTTCAATCGTCCTTCTATTGCATATGTATATGTAATAATATTTCTAGTTATGGATAGTCAAGCCTATATGGTGTACCGTATTGTTCTCAAACACAGGCCACACTCCAACATCAGCGGCACCCAACACATATGCGACACCCGTCACCATATATGTGGCACCCAGCACTTCTGCGACAACCGTCACCACATCTGCGGCACCCAGAACTTCTGCGACGGCCGTTTCTACACAAAACATAACAATGGCGACAGGTATGCGTTTTCCTAAATGTCCCCAATTTAATGAGTGCATACGGCCAAATGATTGGCTTCAGAAATTTAACGTTTATTGCGCCAAGCACAAATTCTCTGAGGCTGACAAGCTTGCCTCGATACAAATGTACTTCGGGTCACCACAGCTTCAGTGGTATAATACGTTGTGTTTGGTAGACCAATCATCTTGATCCGCTTTTGAAACGGCATTCAAAAATCGTTACACGCAGTCTGATCATATGAGTGTCGCGGTGGCAGTCAATGAAACCAAACAACAGGCTAACGAGTCTGCAGTAGAATGTATCACCATATTCCAAACAGTTGCCATGCCCTTAAACTTGAGAGAAGACCAAATCATTCCCTATTTATTGGCAAATGTACTGCACCAGTTAAGGTCAGAAATACTCAGAGCAAACCCGCAAACAATAAAATCATTCATCTCGGCAGCCCAGCTGGCCGAACGCATCCAAAAAGTCTCACCATGTCAAAATATTAATGCAATGTCCGTCCTTCAATCTCAGATCGACGAACATAAAATTCAAATGGACTCGTCACTAGAAAATTTTCAAAGCCTATTTACAAACGCTGCTGC
>CM026393.1:21732809-21838666 GCA_014843695.1 Archivesica marissinica
CCACAAATTTAAAATGACTAATATCTTCAGGAGGCGTCGCTCAAATGGGCAACCGGTAGCAACTATTATATCGACCGGCCATAATAGAATGAATACCTGATGAAGTTCGAACCTTCGATAACCAGATATATGGGCGGACAACTTAACCACTAGGTCAGGGCGACGGTTAATTTATATATTCGCATGACCAAAGCTTAATAGTGTTGCAAATGTGATTGAAGTGTTGTTAGGACCTTACAACTATACCTGAAGAATGTACACAATTATTGGTTCTGCTTAATAATGTGACATTGTTAAATACTAATTATTGTTAATTATAAAGAAGTTTCGTCCATTTCATGTTTCATAGCATGGACTTTCGTATTCGCTCTTTGTTGCGTCACATATTTAAGAAGGGTCAAGCCATCGGAGGCAATTAAAAGTCCAAACAGTGTACACATAAAGGCTAATGCAACGTAACCTATCGACTTTGATGAAACACGTTCATCTTGAGCAGATGTTTTCTTCCTCATTGTTGAGGATAATTTTGTTTTATCCACACGCAACTTAAGTACAATCTGGGCAACCTTTTCCTCCACTGTCAAGTTGGCCCAAACAGGGTCAATATTGTAAGTTTTGATATAATTGGAGAGATCAGAGCAGTTGCCAGTAGAGGTAGAGCTGTTCGTGGCAGTCGTCGTTGTTGTGGGTACTTTAGTTGTTGCTGTTGTTGTCGTCATCGTCGATTCGTCGGTGGTTGTTGCTGTTGTCGATTTGTTGGTGGTTGTTGTTGTCGGTCCGTTGGTGGTTGTTGCTGTTGTTTCGTTGGTGATTTTTGTTGTCGGTTCGTTGGGGGTTGTTTCTGTTGTCGATTCGTTGGTGGTGGTTGCTGTTGAAAACATGCATAGGTCCCCGCAAGGGGTTTGTCATTAAGTGAACATACATACATAGACTATAATATGAAATCGTACTTTCACTTTTGAGAATGTGAAGGCTAAGTTTAAACCATATTTATTTTACAACGATTGCGAAGCAGCAAGTTCTATCAACTAATATTAATCACTCTCGTTGGCGTATGTGGTCATTCGTGTGGGAGGAAACCGGAGTACCCGGAGAAAACTCACTTGTCCGAGTTGGCGACCATCGTACCATCTCGTGTGAAGGCTAGACCACAAACACTGTTTATTGATTGAAAGTTAATGTTCGATTTATTTCGGAAACATTTGTGGTAGCGATGTTATATATACGTAATAAATGCAGTTTTGCTTTCTGTGATGTATTGTCGCATTTACGAACATTGTTATGGCGCATGCGCATTACGAGAAGTGTTCTGTTTGGACCTCGTGTATCAACAAGGAAACATTGCCCAATGTATCAAGGAACAGAGTCGATGCACACACATAGTGCATCATAATCGTAGCATAATGCATAGCGGATTCCACAGAACTATTGTGATATTCGATAGCCCTAACAGAACACCATATATTTTGTATTTGGGTTTAGTAGCACCATCAGCTGACGTCATACAGCGACCCTCCATCTATTATTGGTGGAGGAAGACCCCAGGTGACCCTCGGAGCGATTGTTCAGGCACCTGGGTAGAACCACCGGCTTTCTGCAAGCCCGCTGGATAGCGTCCTCACATGAACACATGTCACGTGACGCCCAAAGTGGGATTCGAAACTACAGCGGTGAGTGGCAAGTGATTTGATGACAACGACCGTAACCACGTAGCCACAGAAGTCACTTCCCTAAAAAGGATCATTAAAACATTACCTGCGTAACAGTCCTTTATTGACATTAATACGGCATTGTCGTCATCTTTTGCTGTGTCAACAAAGTAGAAAGGGTCGTTGGTAAAGTATAAGGTGCAGTTGGATCGCTCACTGGTAAATTCGAAACCCCAACAATTACTATTGGGTTGGGAGAATAACAAACAAACTGACTTGCATAGGACCATGTATGCTGTTGAGAATCTTAATATGTTGATGTCCGATGTTGTGGTGACGTCATCAACAATTCGACGTACGTTTCTCTGTTTAAACGTACAATCGCCTGAAAAGAATTTATTGAGCTACATACTAGTATCGCTTCATGTCTATTATACACAATTCGATCATCATAAATACAGTCTACGTCCGCTATGTCAAAGTCGGTTATGCCGAAATCTCCCGTTACCTCGAAGTCGGATCAAAGTCCCGTTAAGACACTATAAATTTATAACTGGCCCTGTTTATATCGAATTCCGTTAAGTCAAACTTCTGTTATGTCGAAGTATTTTGTTCGGTCCGACGGAATATTCACAATAACATGTTGCGTAGGCTTGTGTAGCCCAGGCCTTATTTATCTTTATAATTATAGAAACGTTATATTGTGTATTATTATTGTACTGCAAGCAACGCTCTCTTATCTGTATATGTACGGTAGCTGTTCCTTCCTCGTCTATGACAGTTTTTGTGTGTCCAGTATATTGTGTTATCTACTGTGGTGTAACGTCATGTAATTATGTCTGAGTGATAGTACGGGAGAATGACGTATGAGAGGTCAAATCACTAATCCACTATTAACCCCAACTAAACCAGTTTATGCCGCCCTTTCTAATAATCCGCGCTCTGGAGAAAGAGAAGTCAAGATGTACGCATCGACATTGTCAGAATGAATTAGTGTATATATCTTTGTTTAGATCTACCTCTGATCAATTAAATAAATATTCATAATACTATTATAAGTCGATTCTGGTCATATTGTTATGTATTGATACACCGTATAAACTACGAATCTCGGATATGGGTTTAGTTTATTTATTTATTCCATGAAGACCCGGTGACAAATGGCTCCCCGTCAAGGAAACGTATCATGATAACGGACCAGAATCGGCGATTCGCTGGCAGGAGAAAACGGGATCAATCTACAGTTACGTAGAAGTATCTACAGATTCCAGGACGCTGGAATGTCCGTCATTTCTAGTCAGAAATAATCATCTCTTGTGATGTGTCATATGTGTAAAAGTGTTTTAACATAATCTACAAGTGTTATTAGCATCGACGGGAAATTAGTATTAAATTCCGATTATGAAGAAGAAGAATGCTTTATTAAGACTTAAACGTTACAGTTTCTCTGACAGGAAGTCGTGATAGCCCAGTGGATGCGCGTTCGCTTCAGGTGCGAAAGGTCTGGAGTTCGAGCCCCACTGGAGCCGTTACGATTGTGCCCTTAGGCAAGGCATTTAAATTCCACATTGCCTCTTTTCTCTCCCTCGTGGCGATGGATTCCATTAGGAATGAGGTCTCGAGAGTGATAAATATAAGTTGTAATAACTTGTTTCACAATCGAGCTAAAATAAATTTGTATAAAAGACAGTTTCTCCTATGCAACCAAATAACCTACGCTGGAGGTGTTATGTGGATGTGTGTGAATTCGCCGCGGAGGAGTTTGTCTTTTACCTGTGTGTGTACAGATATAAGTGTAACAGTGTATAATTTAATGGAGGAATTAATTGATTGTGTATATTTAGGATACAACCGTAAGTGAAACATTTTCAGTGCTTATTTTCCTTCTTGAGTTTATATATTGCGTTGCAATTCCATTGTACATTTTACACAGTAAAATTTAAATCGTGTGCTAAAATACCTAATCTCAGGTTAGACCACTTTACAGGACTCGGTTCAGAGACATGTTCTTCTTCTTCCTTGTTAATACAGCACTCCTTCACTTGTGAACATTAGGTGCTGGCGCCGTAATAAATGTGTTAGTTAAGTGCTTGATCAGAAAGTGCTCATTAGAAAGGATACAGTGAATAGACATAATTTTAGATATATATTTAAGTGTTTTTTATAAAACTATGTACATAATTGTGGCAATTTATGCAAAATATATTGGGGTAAGGACAGACACAGGGATTAGGGCCTTGAAGGCGTCCACTGTGTCTGCGGCATATATGGTGGGCGGTAGCATGTTCCACTGAGTGACGGCTATAGGATAGAAAGAGTATTTGTAGTTTCGCTAGTTACACTGCTAGGCAGGTTCTACGTCTGTGTTTCAAGTTTTATTATATAAAGAATTGCTAGACCCTGTAGACACTATCACCGATCGATATTACTGAGTATGTCTGGTAATTAACGATACTCTTTTGTTTCAATCAGAATCATTAGGTTCGTGAGATCATTTATTTGTTTACGTTAGTAATTTCAAGATTTTTTCTGTTTTATTAGTGAATTACATACTGTGAGGTAAATTAAGTTGTGTTAATGTGTAAATCAGTAGTTTATATGTACATCTTGGTGTTTAAGATGTACTAGTTCGCCATTGTTTATATTGGTTGTGTATTTCTGCATTTAGTTGTGCAAAATAAGCATATATAGACTTTAGTATTTAATTACTTCTGATCAGAATCAATTTTGGGTACAGTATACCAATGTTTTTGAGTACCACAGTTATTATAATACACGGTATTGCTGTGTATTGTTGAAACGTGTACTGTAACCGACGGTAAAAGCTCGGTTCACAGTTGTTATAGGGAGTTTCAAGTATATTGACTTCTTTCACAAATACCCTGCATGTCATCACCTTATTTGCACTAAATAAACATTTACTGTTTCCGGCAACATTGAATCGAGATCTGATGCCACTGTGAGTATTGTTTTGTGTTTGTGTCGTTATTATTCTTCTATATGTTTTCTATGCTTGCTAGCGCTCTGTTTTAAACATATCCTTCATTCCTTGTGCTCACATATATATTATATATAGCACAAATAGGGCATTTCTTTGCAATGATTGAGGCATTTCTTTGCAATGATTGAGGCATTTCTTTGCAATGATTGGGGTATTTCTTTGCAATGATTGGGGTATTTCTTTGCAATGATTGGGGTATTTCTTTGCAATGATTGGGGCATTTCTTTGCAATGATTGGGGCATTTCTTTGCAATGATTGGGGCATTTCTTTGCAATGATTGGGGCATTTCTTTGCAATGATTGGGGCATTTCTTTGCAATGATTGGGGCATTTCTTTGCAATGATTGGGGCATTTCTTTTCTTTGCAATGATTGGGGTATTTCTTTGCAATGATTGGGGGCATTTCTTTGCAATGATTGAGGCATTTCTTTGCAATGATTGGGGGCATTTCTTTGCAATGATTGGGGGCATTTCTTTTCTTTGCAATGATTGGGGCATTTCTTTGCAATGATTGGGGGCATTTCTTTTCTTTGCAATGATTGGGGTATTTCTTTGCAATGATTGGGGCATTTCTTTGCAATGATTGAGGCATTTCTTTGCAATGATTGGGGCATTTCTTTGCAATGATTGGGGCATTTCTTTGCAATGATTGGGGGCATTTCTTTGCAATGATTGGGGTATTTCTTTGCAATGATTGGGGTATTTCTTTGCAATGATTGGGGTATTTCTTTGCAATGATTGAGGCATTTCTTTGCAATGATTGGGGTATTTCTTTGCAATGATTGGGGTATTTCTTTGCAATGATTGGGGTATTCGTATATATACCCCAATCATTGCAAAGAAATGCCCTATGTGTGCATGAATTGTGTATAAAGTTATAAACGATGGCATACTGTGTTTGGATTGAATAATGTATCATTTAGTGAACATTTGCAGCAGGTGTGAATAGTATTCTGTATATTAAATCATTTCATTCCAGGATTTTGTTCAACAATTGCTTTAGTTATTTTATAGTATAACTACGGTAATATTGTCTAATTATATCTTTGAAATCAACAGGTGTGACTACTAGTGTTTATCTAGACAGAAGTAGTGACCAGTACTACAATTGATCTATTGTGTAAGATTGTACAGTTGACATAATTACAGGTTATTTGACCCATTGGTTGATTTTTGGTCATGTGACATTGGATTAGTAATCTAATAAATACATTGAATTTTCTTTTTCAGAAATAGCCATAGTTAGAAATTACTTATATTTAATTACAAATAAAAGTAATGTGTGCAGAATTATATTAAATAGTGATAGATAATAAGTTCTTACGCTATTAGTTAAATTTAGCAGGCGGTTGCTATATATTGGTATTTCAGTTACTGGAGTTCCCATTGTTGTTTTGTGGACAATCACAATTTTTGTTTGTATATGCATACATTTTTATGCGGTTTATTTTCGTTTGCGGTATGTGTACACTTATTCGCGTATACGTATTCGCGTAACCTTTCGTGACTTATACGAGTCGTGAAGCATTTTTGGGAACGTGTATATTTTGTTTGAATATTGTGTTCTTGGGAATATTTTGTTTTTGTGACCCATATACTGTATACATCATGTCGGATCCCAGAGTACCCGACACATCGGATTCCCAAATGCCGACAACTAAGGAGGAGATGTTTGCTCTTATACAGCAGAAATTTGATCTGGTTCCAAAATCTTCAAGTCCTACTAGCCCACCATCTGTACCAAATCCTACACAAATGTCTTTGACTGAGAAACTATTGCAGATGCAAACAGGGACAAGACCAAAGAAGGTACAGACACAGCCCACTAGTGGCTATGGTTTACATAAGTCATCTTATGAACCACCGAGGTTGTCTGCACCGTTTTCAGGGGCGAATGCTTATGAGGTGCCTTTAGAGGCAAGTACTCCACTTGTACCACCTATAAGTAGTACTCCGTACCCCCTAGGCCTATCTTGTTTACCTAACCATCCTATCCACCCAGTTTTACCCAAAGTTCCTTGCTTTTCTGGAGATGAACCAGTGGTGAAAGCATATTTGTATAATAAGTATAAACATGATATTTTAAAAACGTTTGGTGACCGACCACCTTTAAATGATGTCTATGTTGGATATGCCCTTAATGTGATAATGTAATACCACTACTCTATCCATACTAGTATTTAGAGTTATGGGCAACTTGGCTAAAGGTGTGTGGGGATGAATTGTATTTTTAGGTGGTTGGTAGTTTTTGCTGTTGTCGATTCGTTGGTGGTTGTTGCTGTTGGTTCGTTGGTGCTTGTTGTTGTCGGTTCGTTGGTGGTTGTTTCTGTTGTCGATTCGTTGGTGGTTGTTGCTGTTGAAAACATGCATAGGTCCCCGCAAGTGGTTTGTCATTAAGTGAACATACATACATAGACTATAATATGAAATCGTACTTTCACTTTTGAGAGTGTGAAGGCTAAGTTTAAACCTTATTTATTTTACAACGATTGCGAAGCAAGTTCTATCAATATTAATCACTCTCGTTGGCGTAAATGTGGTCATTCGTGTTGGAGGAAACCGGAGTACCCGGAGAAACCCCACCTGTCCGATCTGACAACCATCGTACCATCTCGTGTGAAGGCTAGATCACAAACACTGTATATTGATTGTCAGTTCGTGTTCGATTTATTTCGGAAACATTTGTAGTAGCGATGTTATATATACGTAATAAATGCAGTTTTGCTTTCTGTGATGTATTGTCGCATTTACGAACATCGTTATGGCGCATGCGCATTACGAGAAGTGTTCTGTTTGGACCTCGTGTATCAACAAGGAAACATTGCCCAATGTATCAAGGCACAGAGTCGATGCACACACATAGTGCATCATAATCGTTCCATAATGCATAGCGGATTCCACAGAACTATTGTGATATTCGATAGCCCTAACAGAACACCATACATTTATTTTTGGGTTTTTAGTAGCACCAACAGCTGACGTCATACGGCGACTCTCCATCTATTATTGGTGGAGGAAGACCCCAGGTGACCCTCTGAGCGATTGTTCAGGCACCTGGGTAGAACCACCGGCTTTCTGCTAGCCAGCTGGATAGCTTCCTCACATGAACATATGTGACGCCCATAGTGGGATTCGAAAATACAGCGGTGAGTGGCAAGTGATTTGATGACAACGACCGTAACCACGTAGCCACAGAAGTCACTTACCTAAAAAGGATCATTAAAACATTACCTTCGTCACAGTCCTTTATTGACATTAATACGGCATTGTCGTCATCAGTTGCTGTGTCAACAAAGTAGAAAGTGTCGTTGGTAAAGAATAAGGTGCAGTTGGATCGCTCACTGGTAAATTTGAAACCCCAACAATTACTATTGGGTTTGGTGAATAACAAACAAACTGACTTGCATGCGTCCATGTATGCTACTTGGTATCTTAATATGTTGATGTCCGATGTCGTGGTGACGTTATCAACAATGCGACGTACGGTTCTCTGTTTGAACGTACAATCGCCTGAAAAGAAATTATTGAGCTACATACTAGTATCGCTTCATGTCTATTATACACAATTCGATCATCATAAATACAGTCAAAGTCGGTTATGCCGAAATCTCCGGTTACCTCGAAGTCGGATCAAAGTCCGGTTAAGACACTATAATTTTATAACTGGCCCTGTTTATATCGGATTTCGGTTATGTCGAAGTATTTTGTTCGGTCAGATGGAATTCGACATAACGGTTGTAGACTGTATACAAATGATGCAATTGACAAAAATGATCTCAAAGATCAAATATTCACAAGTAGCCTACTCACCATAACATGTTGCATAGCTTGTATGTTCAAAGATCAAATATTCCAAAGTACTCACATTAACATGTTACATAGGCTTGTATGTTCAAAGATCAAATATTCACAAGTACTCAACATAACATGTTACATAGGCTTGTATGGTCAAAGATCAAATATTCAGAGCGGCTTTCTACAACTCACGATTCAGAATGTTAAAAGTGTTTGATTGTTTTCTGAACTTATTTTAGTAAAATAAATTGGAATCACAATGTAGTTATAATCGCAGCCTCCTATTGCCTCGTTCCCGGTCAGTAATGGAACCACATCTATGTGCTGCATCCATTGTTTACACTGGCAGCAGTAACATAAATGTCAAGGTCGACGAAAAATAGGAACAAAGGACGTCTAAATACCGAAAATATACTGACAGGTTCTTCTTGCCAGCAGTCCTCCTCTAGCTCTACATTTTGTCACCGATTTATTTGACTAAATTACGTTCAGAAAACAATTAAACACTTTTAAAATTATGAATTGATACATTAATTCCAATATGTTTTTAATTAAATGTGACCAGGACTAGTATTAGCAATAATAACACAGTTAATAGTCAGTGAGTAGGTCGCATCGGTAATGGAATCTGATATATTCGTGCCTCTCAGCTAAACATAGCCTGGGAACAGGCGTCGATATATTTTGCCTGGTCAGTCAAATAAATATATTTTAATACCGAGACTATTAATTGGGCCGTATTGAGTTTCTGATCATGACATTTTGCCAGAAGTTAAAAAGTGAAAAATGGACAGACTGGAAACCAGACTAAGCTAAACAGGATACGCACGATAAACTGATATCATTCTATGATGTCAATGTACAGGAAATACAAGACGTAGCGGGAGCAGATAGCGCTATTATAGCATATTAACACATATCCGATTAAATCTCAACACATGTTTAGTGTAATTTAATGACCAGAAACTTACGGTTAGGAATTCTGAAAGGCTTTGACATCCCTATATGTATGTTTAAAAGAATGATCGATTCCCATTTGAGGCAATGCCTTATTTCTTATTAGCAATATGTATCTTACATAAACTTGTGTAATTTGGCGCAATTCCTGATTGCTTACCCCATTTTGTCTCGCACACAAATAGTTTATTGTCAGAGCAATTAGTTGGTGTATTATCATTTGCAAACGTCTTACAGCTCGTTATTTCACCATATTTTGCATCAATCCATACGTGTTTGGTTCTGAAAATTGTTCAGTTTAATCACATTTCATTATATATATATAAACACAATCACAATAATACAAGTACAACATACATACATACATTGGTTGAACCACAGGTCATAGCATTAGATTCGGTCCTCCCCATGGTTTATTTTTTTAAATTATATTACAGTAGCTATACGATAGCTTTATTGATCACTTGTTTATTTATATGTAATTATATGTATATATTATGACTATGTACTTATGTATACGTCATGAATAAACTTATGTTCTGTTTTGTTCTGTTCTGTGTAAGTAAAACGTACTAGAAATGTGTCGAGTGATATACTACAATGACAATTGGCTGTCCGATTAACGCAGTGGTTAGCACGCTCGCTTCTCACCAATGCAACCCGGGTTCGATCCTCGGACCGGGAAGTATTTGAGATGGTATGGTGGTCGCCAGATCGGACAGGTGGATTTTCTCCGGGTACTCCGGTTTCCTCCCACACGAATAACGACATATACGCTTCAATCCGCGCCAACGAGAGTGCTTAATATAAGTTGTTATAACTTGCTTCGCAAACGTTGTAAAATAAATAAAGTTTAAACTTTAAAAATTAAATTAAAAGGATATAATTAATAAAAGTTAGTTTAATAATATTGTATTGCATTCACTCTATATACAATGTATACACTGTACAGAACAAAACAAATGAACACACTTGTATATTTATGCATAGCATATACAAATAAACAAAGATAACTTGAGAATATGACGTAAGCATTCGCCAAGTTCAATATTCAATTTAGGTGAATCAGATATAACATGTTATGCTTATTGATACTTTTAACGTTACGACATCTAAATCAGCGTGGTGTTCTGAAGGATATGGCAATGGTCTACCGAAGTTTATCGTTGCCAAACAGTACGATGTATGACATTGTTGTGCACAAGAAATGTCAATAAATGTTGAAGTAAATAGGTTGGGTCACAAGTTTTAACAACATTAGTTATGGCCCTCCCTAAAATATAATTAATGCCTTTTAGAGGAAAGAAAATGAAGAAAATTGACAAGTATGCTCAAACAAGCGATAACCTTGTTATCAGAGTACAATATATAGTGTATCGCGATGCTTCATATAAAATATGTGTACTATCATGCATAAATCGTTCAGATTCTTTTTATCAAATTTTGTGATTGAAAATAGATTCATTTTGACGATTGGTTTGGTATTCGTTTTTGAAATGCCGACATGCACTATCGAATAATATAGTAACGCTGATACCGATTAGACACAATAGTACACTTAATGGAATACTCTTTTGGTAATTTTAATCGTTTAAAGCGATATTTAAATCCAAAATATCGCAGAAAGCCCCATATTAGTTATAGTCTTAATTCAGTTATGGATATGAATAGCGACACTGTCACATAATTTAGACTGTGTATATTTGCTAAAGAGATTGCACAACACTTAAATATGCAATTATACATTGGAATGTTGGTTATATGTAATATTTATGAAGTTCTATGAACTTGTAGCTGTAATGTCAGAGTACTGTCCGGCAGGCAGGTGTGTGGTTTACGTTTATTTATCGTCGCTACCGGTTGCCCATATGAGCAACGCCTCCTGAAGAGATTGGTCATTTTAGATTTTTGGAGGATAGTGCAATGATACAGACAGAGACCCATTCCATAGTCTCCTCTGGTTCTTTTACATGCACGGTGTACAGCACAGACACGAGACCTCGGTTTAATGTCCCATCTGAAAGACTGTTAATTGTATTAGGGTCAGACAGGGGATCGAACCTGCGATCACTGGATTACCAGCCCAGGTGTTACCACTGGACAACAGATCCGTCAGTCGGCATGCAGGTGACCTTACACCATTGCTTATATTGCCCCCGAAATGAGCCTCATGTGTATTTCATATGATTTGTAACCTCGTGTTGTCATCTACCTGAACTGAGTGGTATATTATTATTATTATTATATTTAACCATAGGCATCTTGATCGGATATCACCAATGCTCTAGAGTTATCACCCTTTTAAACACTCCAACAGTATTTATATAAAATTCGTGAAAAAATATCATGAGCAATAATTTTTTTAAAATAAAAATAAAATAAATAGTCTTTTGAACCAAACACCATAAAAAGATCCGTTGGCCTATGCTCACTCTACAGCGCTATGTATGACCGCTGATATATGACAATGTTAGTTTCTGTGTTAGTTGGGCCTACCCCTATTAATAGCCACACGGGGCTTACCCCTATTAATAGCCACACGGGGCTTACCACTATTAATAGCCACACATGGCTTACCCCTATTAATAGCCACACGGGGGTACCCCTATTAATAGCCACACGGGGCGTACCCCTATTAATAGCCACACGGGGCTTACCCCTATTAATAGCCACACGGGGCGTACCCCTATTAATAGCCACACGGGGCGTACCCCTATTAATAGCTACACGGGGCTTACCCCTATTTATAGTCACACGGATATACTCGCCATGGCAGCTCATAGGTTGAAATCGCACTATAGCATGCACACCGATATAAATCTGTACGGTAGTGTAATATGGCTATTGTTTAGCCACTATTGTATGTTTGACTATGATATTGACCGTATATATTTTTTAATGTGTTCAATTACTTATGTTTTGATTTCCCGGAGTTCTGGGAAACGTGATAGTTTTGTTGTTGTTTTGATGGAATTTGTAAGGACAATGCGCAACTTGTGACAGCAGACGAATGTTGGAGTGATTGGGCTTCACCCAAAGCTTGCACAATTTGAGAACATTAAGGACTTGCATACTTATGATTACCTTGTATTTATCCGATATCCAGTATACTTTTGAACACTTTGAAACACGTGTACTACTATTGGATGTTAGACCTATGTTGCCATGGAACTTATTACCGTTGATAATGAATGGAGACTGCGTGTCTGAATCCGTACCAAGAACCCGACATCTGCGTTATATTGACTTATTCCCAGGTCCTATAACTACTATATATAACAACAGTTATATGTAACAGCCATCCATTCTAAAGGTTCTAAAGTCATTGTTGGAGAACGATCTCTCGGATTCATAATCTGTGTAGCTCGCATGTTTCTAATACACATACACTACTATGCTGTGTGCTATATATAATTTAGTAACTCACATATTCCAAACGGTTTCTCTGTAATGATTTAATACAATGCGTCTCTCCTCGGAGTCTGCTATATATAGGTTACCTCCCCATTCGGATGTACAGATGTCACGAGACTCATTCCATGTTTTCTCATAGTTGTGTAGAGTTAGTATAGTAAATTTACTAAATAGCATCATTTCAATTTCTGAAATTAAAAGAATGTGTTATGTTTGTAAACATCGACGGCTACCTAGTACAATGTTAAGCTGAGCCGGAGTTGTGTCAGCTTCAGCACAAACATGACACTGACCACAGTCGCTTGCGGTCCTGGACACATGGTTTCCTGTGTTTGAGAACAATACAGTACACCATATCGACGGCTACCTAGTACAATGTTAAGCTGAGCCGGAGTTGTGTCAGCTTCAGCACACACATGACAATGACCACAGCCGCTTGCGGTCATGGACAAATGGTTTGCTGTGTTTGAGAACAATACGGTACACCATATAGGCTTGACTATCCATAACTAGAAATATTATTACATATAAATATGCAATAGAAGGACGATTGAAACGTGATTGAAACGTGATTAAATTGGCGCCAATTCTTGGGAAAGCTTTACTATGTATTTCCTTCCGCGAATCGTATGGGAAACAATTATCGTTGCAGAATTTCAAATACGTAAATATATTGACCTGGTGAATTATGGATACCAGCGCAAGCCTCCATTTCTATGCGCACACCAGTGAAAGCTTGGAACTAGTTCCCTGAAAACAGTTGGAAACTTAATACCTATACGACGAATACATAGCAGTAATTCTTACAACATAAATTCCCATTCGTCGAGAGAGTGTTTATGCTACATGGATGCTCTGATAGGGATGGGATAAATTTAAGTGTGCTTGTATATGGTCTAAGCAATTTGTATGTAAGTACCAAGCATTATTTTTCCGAGGGTTCACAATATCCACCCGAGATGAACTATTTATTTTGCTATACCTAACAATCGGCTCTTCTGGCTTTCTGTTGTTTGGCAATCCTGACTTTTGCTCGTGACAAAGTTACAGTTTATATCACAAATTTACTGTGTTTAAAAACCACTACTGTACCCTACAGTACTTAAAGAACGATACAGCTAAACCGTGTACGAACTATTTTGACTGATAAAATAATTATCGGGATAGTCTATTTACATTTTTCTGTTTTACAGAACAATTTGTCAACAAAACATTATTCGAGAATACATGAAAACAAGATGGCGACATAACAAATAAAATACCATTGAAATTAAACGGCAAAGTCCGAGTATCGTTTTGGGCAACATGGTTGATTCTTGGATTGGGGCTCATTGAACTATTTCTATTCCTTAGGTCTATGCTACCTTCTTGTATGTTTATTATAGTGTTACCCCTATTTAAAGGGCCAGCCATTTCTGACTTCTTTTTTATGAACATCAGTACTTCCAGAATCCTATGCGTGTATGTCACGCGCCTGTCTGGTAGGCAATCGGTAACCATTATTTAACTAGCTGGCGGCTCACCAACCGGCCATATCAAAACGAACCCCTGACGAGATTCGAACCTTTGACTTCCCGCTCCGTAGGCGGACGCCTTAACCACTGTGTCACGGAGACGGTGGCGGGAATGTATTTATGTGTTCATGGACACATAACATTGCAATGGGGGAGAACAATAGGAACTTTGATATTGCTATATATACACAAAGAAAAAAGTTAAGCACCCCTGGATATTTTGGATGATTTTCCCCCTCTGATTATTCGAAATAGTTAAAGAAGGTACACTTATGGGAAGAGTAGGGTTTGCACGATACGTTGTAATAAGTGATGTGTGACAGTTGTGATTGCATCGCTTGTGACATGCACGTGCAGCATGCTACCCTCGAGGATCACAAAAAGCAGTATGGACCAACTGTATTTGTGGGTATTTAACGTAGTGCGAAACGGGCATTTCAGCATAAACATTGAACATGGCACAGAGACGAGTGTCAATGGAGACTAGGAATCAGATTATTGGTATGCATTCCGCAGGAATGTCCTTTAAGGCGATAGGACGAAATCTGGATTACCATTACACTGTTGTTAGCCGCTTAGTCCGGAAGCATGCGCAGACCGGAAGTACAATGGACCGTGCAAGGTCGGGAAGACCTACTGTCACTACACCGCGAGAAGACAGGGATCTGATACGACTTGCTCGCCGAGAACCCTTCAGTACAAGTCCTCAGATGAGAAGACTGTCGTTACCAAATCGACCCATCAGCACCAGAACAGTCCGTAATCGTCTCAAAGCGGCAGGATTATAGGCCAGAAGAGTCATTAAACGTCCCTTGTTAAGAGACCACTATAAACGTGCACGTTTGGTATGGTGTTTGGCCAGACGAGACTGGAATCTGAGGACCTGGAGGAAAATTCATTGGTAAGACGAAAGTCGATTTTTACTGCACGTTACTGATGGACGTAGACGTGTTTGGAGACACAAGAACACGGCTTATACCCCCAGAAACAGTCATCCAACTGTTGCGTATGGAGGTGGCTCTGTTATGGTGTGGGGATGCCCGTCCCATGATTGCAAGCTGGATTTGGTCACCATCAGGGGCAACTTAACCGGAGCTCAATACATCCGTGACGTCATACAGCCAGTCGTTGTCCCACATTTCGACAACCACCCACTTGCTACACGACCTCAGTACATGGACGACAACGCCAGGCCTCATATATCACGTGCCGTAGTGGATTTCACGACGGCCAATGCAGTGACAACTCTACCCTGGCCAGCGGTAAGCCCAGATCTGAATACACTAGAGCATGTGTGGGACATTATAGGGCGGCGAATGCAGGCACGGAACCATCCAGTACAGACTTTAGAGTTTAGACCAGTTGGAAGCAGCTATGCATGGTGAATGGATGTTATTGACCCGATAACAGATCCGACGTTTGACTGGAAGCATGAGACGTAGGGTGGAGAGTGTCATCCTGGTACGTGTCGGGCCCACCCGGTACTGATTATTCTTACTGAAGACGTACTCTAGTGTCTTCGAAGAACATTTGTATGTGACACTAGCAATGTTAACGCTCTTTCTGGGACTTGTCTATCCAAACTTTTGAGGGCTGTGTTTCATGGTAAAAACAGTACGTGTGGTAACATGATGTAATCTCTATTAAACTACAATCACAGCTAGCCATTGTTGCGTTTTAGTCTTGCCAGATGGTTGTTCTTTCAGATGACATTAGCTTTTTCGAGTATTTCAGGGCTATTGCAGATTATACATGCTTTTGCCTTTCGACATTGTGAAAATATCCGGGGGTGCTTAACTTTTTTCTTTGTGTATATATACAGTTTTGGTCTCGGAAGCCTCCATGATATTGCTATAGATACACAGTTTTGGTCTCAGATGCCTCCATGATATTGCTATAGATACACAGTTTTGGTCTCAGATGCCTCCACGCTATTGCTATAGATACACAGATTTGGTCTCAGATGCCTCCATGATATTGCTATAGATACACAGTTTTGGTCACAGATGCCTCCATGATATTGCTATAGATACACAGGTTTTGGTTTCAGATGCCTCCATGATATTGCTATAGATACACAGGTTTGGTCTCAGATGCCTCCATGATATTGCTATAGATACACAGTTTTGGTCTCGGATGCCTCCATGATACTGCTATAGACACACAGGTTTGGTCTCGGATGCCTCCATGATATTGCTATAGATACACCGTTTTGGTGTCAGATGCCTCCATGATATTGCTATAGATACACAGTTTTGGTCTCAGATGCCTCCATGATATTGCTATAGATACACCGTTTTGGTCTCGGATGCCTCCATGATATTGCTATAGATACACAGTTTTGGTCTCAGATGCCTCCATGATATTGCTATAGATACACAGTTTTGGTCTCAGATGCCTCCATGATATTGCTATAGATACACAGTTTTTGTCTCAGATGCCTCCATGATATTGCTATAGATACACAGTTTTGGTTTCAGATGCCTCCATGATATTGCTATAGGTACACAGTTTTGGTCTCGGATGCCTCCATGATATTGCTATAGATACACCGTTTTGGTCTCATATGCCTCCATGATATTGCTATAGATACACAGTTTTGGTCTCAGATGCCTCCATGATATTGCTATAGATACACAATTTTGGTCTCAGATGCCTCCATGATACTGCTGATTATGCATAGTATATATTAAACTGGGCCCTGAATAACCCTGATTACATCTTGATAGTTTATACTTTATCTAATTTATCTTAGCTCGATTGAGAAACAAGTTCTTACAACTTATATTATTCACTCTCGAGACCTCATAGTGGAGGCAATGTGGAATTTAAATGCCTTGACTATGGGCACAATCGTAACGGCTCTAGCGGGGCGGGGATAGTCACGAATTGCACTGATTTTGCTTGGAGAAGCTTCATTACCCTTTTCTGACAATGTATGACCCAAGTAATTGACCTTTTTCGTGGCAAAGAAACACTTCTTTGGATTTAACTTACGATTAGCTTCCCTTAGATGGGTGAAAATGTTAGACAGGTGGGCAATGTGTGTATCAATGTTTGGGCTGTGACAGAGAATATCGTCTATAAAGACTAAGGCGTATTTGAAATTAATACCTCGGAAGACCTTCGACATGACCATTTGGAAACACATTGGCCCGGCTGTTATACCACTGAAGCTGTGGTGACCCGAAGTACATTTGTATCGAGGCAAGCTTGTCAGCCTCAGAGAATTTGTGCTTGGCGCAATAAACGTTAAATTTCTGAAGCCAATCATGTGGCCGTATGCCCTCATTAAATTGGGGACATTTAGGAAAACGCATACCTGTTGCCATTGTTATGTTTTGTGTAGAAACGGCCGTCGCAGAGGTGCTGGGTGCCGCAGATGTGGTGACGGTTGTCGCAGAAGTGCTGGGTGCCGCAGATGTGGTGACGGGTGTCGCAGATGTGCTGGGTGTCGCTGGTGTTGGAGTGTTGCCTGTGTTTGAGAACAATACGGTACACCATATAGGCTTGACTATCCATAACTAGAAATATTATTACATATAAATATGCAATAGGACGATTGAAACGTGATCAAATTGGCGCCAATTCTTGAAAAAGCTTTGCTATGTATTTCCATCCGCGATTCGTATGGGAAACAATTATCGTTGCAGAATTTCAACTACGTAAATATATTGACCTAGTGAATTATGGATACCAGCGCAAGTCTGTATTTCTATGCGCACACCAGTGAAAGCTTGGAACTAGTTCCCTGAAAACAGTTGGACACTATTAAAATACCTATACGACGAATACATAGCAGTAATTCGTACAACATAAATTCCCATTCGTCCAGAAAGTGTTTATGCTACATGGATGCTCTGATAGGGATGGGATTTCATAAATTTAAATTTGCTTGTATATGGTCTAAGCAATTCGTATGTAAGTACCAAGCATTATTTTTCCGAGGGTTGACCATATCCACCCGAGATGAACTATTTATTTTGCTATACCTAACAATCGGCTCTTCTGGCTTTCTGTTGTTTGGCAATCCTGACTTTTGCTCGTGACAAAGTTACAGTTTATATCACAAAGTTACTGTGTATAAAAACCACTACTGTACCCTACAGTACTTAAAGAACGATACAGCTAAACCGTGTACGAACTATTTTGACTGATAAAATAATTATCGGGATAGTCTATTTACATTTTTCTGTTTTACAGAACAATTTGTCAACAAAACATTATTCGAGAATACATGAAAACAAGATGGCGACATAACAAATAAAATACCATTGAAATTAAACGGCAGAGTCCGAGTATCAGATGTTGTTCCGGGTGAGGCTATTCAGAGGTGAGACATTGCCATGAGACATTGAAATATGTCGCCCGCTCGAATATGGTAACGTTTGCATGGGGTAGTCACGTGAGGAATAACACACTCGTATATCATATACGTTTTGGGCAAAATGATTGGTGCTTGGAATGGGGCTCATTGAACTATTTCTATTCCTTAGGTCTATGCTATCTTCTTGTATGTTTATTATAGTGTCGCCCCTATTTAAAGGGCCAGCCATGTCTGACTTCTTTTTTATGAACATCAGTACTTCCCGAATCCTATGCGTGTATGCCACGCGCCTGTCTGGTCGGCAATCGGTAACCATTATTTAACTAGCTGGCGGCTCACCAACCGGCCATATCAAAACGAACCCCTGACGAGGTTCGAACATTTGACTTCCCGCTCCGTAGGCGGACGCCTTAACCACTGTGTCACGGCGATGGTGGCGGGAATGTATTTATTTGTTCATGGACACATAGCATTGCAATGGGGGAGAACAATAGGAACTTTGATATTGCTATAGATACACAGTTTTGGTCTCAGATGCCTCCATGATATTGCTATAGATACACCGTTTTGGTCTCAGATGCCTCCATGATATTGCTATAGATACACAGTTTTTGTCTCAGATGCCTCCATGTTATTGCTATAGATACACAGCTTTGGTCTCAGATGCCTCCATGATATTGCTATAGATACACAGTTTTGGTCTCAGATGCCTCCATGATATTGCTATAGATACACCGTGTTGGTCTCAGATGCCTCCATGATATTGCTATAGATACACAGTTTTGGTCTCGGATGCCTCCATGATATTGCTATAGATACACCGTTTTGGTCTCAGATGCCTCCATGATATTGCTATAGATACACAGTTTTGGTCTCAGATGCCTCCATGATATTGCTATAGATATACAGTTTTGGTTTCAGATGCCTCCATGATATTGCTATAGATACACAGTTTTGGTCTCAGATGCCTCCATGATATTGCTATGGATACACCGTGTTGGTCTCAGATGCCTCCATGATATTGCTATAGATACACAGTTTTGGTCTCAGATGCCTCCACGATATTGCTATAGATACACCGTTTTGGTTTCAGATGCCTCGATGATATTGCTATAGATACACAGTTTTGGTCTCAGATACCTCCATGATATTGCTATAGATACACAGTTTTGGTCTCAGGTGCCTCCATGATACTGCTGATTATGCAGAGTATATATTAAACTGGGCCCCGAACAACCCTGATTACATCTTGATAGTTTATACTTTATCAAATTTATCTTAGTTCGATTGAGAAACAAGTTCTTACAACGTATATTAATCACACTCGAGACCTCATTGTGGAGGCAATGTGGAATTTAAATACATTGCCTATGGGCACAATCGTAACGGCTCTAGCGAGGCGGGGGTAGTCACGAATTGCACTGATTTTGCTTGGAGAAACTTCAATACCCTTTTCTGACAATGTTTGACCCAAGTAATTGACCTTTTTCGTGGCAAAGAAACACTTCTTTGGATTTAACTTAAGATTAGCTTCCCTTAGATGGGTGAAAATGTTACACAGGTGGGAAATGTGTGTATCAATGTTTGGGCTGTGATATCGTCTATAAAGACTAAGGCGTATTTGAAATTAATACCTCGGAAGAACTTCGACATGACCATTTGGAAACACATTGGCCCGGCTGTTATTCAAAATGGGACCCGATTAAAATGGTATGAATTGTCGTGAGTGACGAATGTAGTTTGTGAGCCGATTCTGGCGTAAGTGGTATTTGGTGAAAACTGGATTTAAGGTCCATTGTTGAGAAGATTTTTGAGTTAGATGTGCCTACACTATCGAGAGCATCTTGCAGATCTGGGATAGGACAATGGATGGGCTGTTATCCAGCATTAAGGCCACGAAAGTCAACAGTGAAACGCATTTCACCATTCTTCTTCTTCACCATTACAATCGGTGCATTCCAGGCACTAGCAGACTCTACGATGATGTCATCCGAAAGCATTTGTGCGATATGTTCATCAATAAGTATCTGACCTGCAGGGGTTTGGCGGTAAGG
Organism: Archivesica marissinica; assembly: GCA_014843695.1. NCBI lineage: Eukaryota > Metazoa > Mollusca > Bivalvia > Venerida > Vesicomyidae > Archivesica > Archivesica marissinica. Next base: position 21,753,521 of record CM026393.1, read on the forward strand.
GCGTTGACGGTAGTGGGGTTATGACCGGTCTCAATGTGATGTTCGTATACGTTTGTGCATCCGATGTCGCTGCTGGACTTTGCAAATACATCGTGATTACGGCCCAGGAATATCATGAGCTTTCGCTTTTGCTCGGTAGATAGATTGCAATTTTGAGCATCAAAACCCAGATCTTTGGCCATCTGAATAAGTTCATCATCGGTTTTAGCGTCGGTGTACATTGCATTTATGATAGGACCGTCCGTTTCATTGCTAAGATGGTGTATATTTGTGACGGGGAAAATTTTGCCTAGCATTTGTGAACGATATATGGTTGTAGGACGGGGCATGGGATTAACAATCTTCATTAAGCTCATACTTTTGTCAGGAATGTTTATAGAACGTGCTCCTGCAAGACGGTGGTTAGATGAAAGAGTAGCTACTTGTTCAAGCAGAATAGGCGAGCCATTGTTTGGTACCCTGGATAATCTCACGGGGACTAATGCAGCAGAAAATGGTTGGATGGTTGCATCACCTGTCGACCTGGCAATACCTATGTCAAACGTAGGGTGTGACATGGTATGTAGTGAAGCAATCACCGGTTTGCCATTTATAGAAGTCGTCAGAGTGGATGTATCTAAACAAATGCTACACTTATTGTTCGTGAGAAAATCCATTCCCAAGATTAGTGAATGGTGGATGCGATCGAATACATGGAATGTATGCGGCATTATTGTACCTTCAATGTCAATATATTGAGTAGTACACAACCTTGGACACGGAGGATTTCTCCGCCTACTCCATATGCGTTATTAAATGCAGGCGGGGTAGCAATAAGGGGGGTGGGACTTGATTTATGTATCTTTTGAAACAGACACTTTGATATACAAGAAATACTTGCACCTGTGTCGATCAATGTTTTGATTCGTATATTGTTAATTTTGACAGTAATCAAATTGGAATCCATTACAGTTGCAAAATTGATATTATGAATAGTTGGTGCATTTTCGGACTTCGGCCTTTCGAAAGGTGTCTCTGGACCTTTAGAAGGCAGTGATTGCTATTGGTCGGTTGTGCGATTGTGCCGATTATGGTGTCTCTGTTTTGAGAAACAGATACTTTCGTGGTGGTTCCTTATACCGCACGACTTGCATTGCACGTGTTGTGTGGGACATTGCCACTGTGCATGGCCGTGACATCCGTATTTGTAACAAGTGTAAGTGTCCTGTTGTGACTGGTGTTCTTGATCCTGTTTGAACTCTGGCCTGTAATTCAGGCTCTGTCTATAAGAGTTTTGAGGGAACCCGATGCGTGCATTTCTGGTAAAGTGTTGATTTGTCTGTGGCGGGGGATTATAAACTGGACGGTGATAGAATTGACCTGCTGGTGTATATGCATGGTTTTGTTGTCTGTTTGGGTTGTTACGATGCCTCTGATATTGTACTTGTATATATGGCATGCGTGTGTCAATAGCCTGGACACTGTGTGTTGTTTCATTAAACTTTGCAGCAGCGTTTGTAAATAGGCTTTGAAATTTTTCTAGTGAAGAGTCCATTTGAATTTTATGTTCGTCGATCTGAGATTGAAGGACGGACATTGCATTAATATTTTGACATGGTGAGACTTTTTGGATGCGTTCGGCCAGCTGGGCTGCCGAGATGAATGATTTAATTGTTTGCGGGTTTGCTCTGAGTATTTCTGACCTTAACTGGTGCAGTACATTTGCCAATACATAGGGAATGATTTGGTCTTCTCTCAAGTTTAAGGGCATGGCAACTGTTTGGAATCTGGTGATAAATTCTACTGCAGACTCGTTAGCCTGTTGTTTGGTTTCATTGACTGCCACCGCGACATTCATATGATCAGACTGCGTGTAACGATTTTTGAATGCCGTTTCAAAAGCGGATCAAGATGATTGGTCTACCAAACACAACGTATTATACCACTGAAGCAGTGGTGACCCGAAGTACATTTGTATCGAGGCAAGCTTGTCAGCCTCAGAGAATTTGTGCTTGGCGCAATAAACGTTAAATTTCTGAAGCCAATCATTTGGCCGTATGCACTCATTAAATTGGGGACATTTAGGAAAACGCATTCCTGTCGCCATTGTTATGTTTTGTGTAGAAACGGCCGTCGCAGAAGTGCTGGGTGCCGCAGATGTGGTGACGGTTGTCGCAGAAGTGCTGGGTGCCACAGATATGGTGACGGGTGTCGCATATGTGTTGGGTGCCGCTGATGTTGGAGTGTGGCCTGTGTTTGAGAACAATACGGTACACCATATAGGCTTGACTATCCATAACTAGAAATATTATTACATATACATATGCAATAGAAGGACGATTGAAACGTGATCAAATTGGCGCCAATTCTTGGAAAAGCTTTGCTATGTATTTCCATCCGCGATTCGTATGGGAAACAATTATCGTTGCAGAATTTCAACTACGTAAATATATTGACCTGGTGAATTATGGATACCAGCGCAAGCCTGTATTTCTATGCGCACACCAGTGAAGGCTTGGAACTAGTTCCCTGAAAACAGTTGGACACTTAATACCTATACGACGAATACATAGCAGTAATTCTTACAACATAAATTCCCATTCGTCCAGAAAGTGTTTCTGCTACATGGATGCTCTGATAGGGATGGGATTTCATAAATTTAAATTTGCTTGTATATGGTCTAAGCAATTCTTATGTAAGTACCAAGCATTATTTTTCCGAGGGTTGACAATATCCACCCTAGATGAACTATTTATTTTGCTATACCTAACAATCGGCTCTTCTGGCTTTCTGTTGTTTGGCAATCCTGACTTTTGCTCGTGACAAAGTTACAGTTTATATCACAAATTTACTGTGTATAAAAACCACTACTGTACCCTACAGTACTTAAAAGAACGATACAGCTAAACCGTGTACGAACTATTTTGACTGAAAAAATAATTATCGGGATAGTCTATTTACATTTTTCTGTTTTACAGAACAATTTGTCAACAAAATATTATTCGAGAATACATGAAAACAAGATGGCGACATAACAAATAAAATACCATTGAAATTAAACGGCAAAGTCCGAGTAGCGGATGTTGTTCCGGGTGAGGCTATTCAGAGGTGAGACATTGCCATGGTACATTGAAATATGTCGCCCGCTCGAATATGGTAACGTTTGCATGGGGTAGTCATATGAGAAATAACACACTCGTATATCATATACGTTTTGGGCAACATGGTTGATGCTTTTGAATGGGGCTCATTGAACTATTTCAAGTCCTTAGGTCTATGCTACCTTCTTGTATGTTTATTATAGTGTTACCCCTATTTAAAGGGCCAGCCATTTCTGACTTTCTTGCACCTCTTTTTTATGAACATCAGTACTTCCCGAATCCTATGCGTGTATGTCACGCGCCTGTCTGGTAGGCAATCGGTAACCATTATTTAACTAGCTGGCGGCTCACCAACCGGCCATATCAAAACGAACCCCTGACGAGATTCGAACCTTCGACTTCCCGCTCCGTAGGCGGACGCCTTAACCACTGTGTCACGGAGACAGTGGCGGGAATGTATTTATTTGTTCATTGACACATAGCATTGCAATGGGGGGGGGAACAATAGGAACTTTGATATTGCTATAGATACACAGTTTTGGTCTCGGATGCCTCCATGATATTGCTATAGATACACAGCTTTGGTCTCATATGCCTCCATGATATTGCTATAGATACACAGCTTTGGTCTCATATGCCTCCATGATATTGCTATAGATACATAGCTTTGGTCTCAGATGCCTCCATGATATTGCTATAGATACACAGTTTTGGTCTCGGATGCCTCCATGATATTGCTATAGATACACAGCTTTGGTCTCATATGCCTCCATGATATTGCTATAGATACACAGCTTTGGTCTCATATGCCTCCATGATATTGCTATAGATACATAGCTTTGGTCTCAGATGCCTCCATGATATTGCTATAGATACACAGTTTTGGTCTCGGATGCCTCCATGATATTGCTATAGATACACAGCTTTGGTCTCATATGCCTCCATGATATTGCTATAGATACACAGCTTTGGTCTCATATGCCTCCATGATATTGCTATAGATACATAGCTTTTCAGAATGAATTGCTATAGATACACAGTTTTGGTTGGATGCCTATGATATTGCTTATACACAGCTTTTCCATATGGATATTGCTATAGATACACAGCTTTGGTCTCAGATGCCTCCATGATATTGCTATAGATACACATTTTGGTCTCGGATGCCTCCATAATATTGCTATAGATACACAGTTTTGGTCTCAGATGCCTCCATGATATTGCTATAGATACACATTTTGGTCTCGGATGCCTCCATAATATTGCTATAGATACACAGTTTTGGTCTCAGATGCCTCCATGATATTGCTATATATACACAGTTTTGGTCTCAGATGCTTCCATGATATTGCTATAGATACACAGTTTTGGTCTCAGATGCCTCCATGATATTGCTATAGATAAACAGCTTTGGTCTCAGACGCCTCCATGACATTGCTATAGATACACAGTTTTGGTCTCAGATGCCTCCATGACATTGCTATAGATACACAGTTTTGATCTCAGATGCCTCCATGACATTGCTATAGATACACAGTTTTGGTTTCAGATGCCTCCATGATATTGCTATAGATACACAGTTTTCGTTTCAGATGCCTCCATGATATTGCTATAGATACACAGTTTTGATTTCAGATGCCTCCATGATATTGCTATAGATACACAGTTTTGGTCTCAGATGCCTCCATGATATTGCTATAGATACACAGTTTTGGTTTCAGATGCCTCCATGAGATTGCTATATATACACAGTTTTGGTTTCAGATGCCTCCATGATATTGCTATAGATACACAGTTTTGGTTTCAGATGCTTCCATGATATTGCTATAGATACACAGTTTTGGTTTCAGATGCCTCCATGAGATTGCTATAGATACACAGTTTTGGTCTCAGGTGCCTCCATGATATTGCTATAGATACACAGTTTTGGTTTCAGATGCCTCCATGATATTGCTATAGATACACAGTTTTGGTTTCAGATGCCTCCATGATATTGCTATAGATACACAGGTTTGGTCTCAGATGCCTCCATGATATTGCTATAGATACACCGTTTTGGTCTCAGATTCCTCCATGATATTGCTATAGATACACAGGTTTGGTCTCAGATGCCTCCATGATATTGCTATAGATACACAGGTTTGGTCTCAGATGCCTCCATGATACTGCTGATTATGCATAGTATATATTAAACTGGGCCCCGAACAACCCTGATTACATCTTGATATTTTATACTTTATCTAATTTATCTTAGCTCGATTGAGAAACAAGTTCTTACAACTTATATTAATCACTCTCGAGACCTCACTGTGGAGGCAATGTGGAATTTAAATGCCTTGCCTATGGGCACAATCGTAACGGCTCTAGCGGGGCTCGAACTTCGGATTGTTCGCACCTGGAGCGAACGCGATTCAACTGCACTATCACGACTTCGACATCTTGATATGTTGACCACACTGCCAACAAATGCTATGAATTGTCGTGAGTGACGAATGTAGTTTTGTGAGCCTATTCTGGCGTAAGTGGTATTTGGTGAAAACTGGATTTAAGGTCCATTGTTGAGAAGATTTTTGAGTTAGATGTGCCTACACTATCGAGAGCATCTTGCAGATCTGGGATAGGAAAATGGATGGGCTGTGATCTAGCATTAAGTCCACGAAAATCAACAGTGAAACGCATTTCACCATTCGTCTTCTTCACCATTACAATCGGTGCATTCCAGGTACAGACTCTACGATGATGTCACCCGAAAGCATTTGTGCGATATGTTCATCAATAATTTTCTGACCTGCAGGGGTTTGGCGGTAAGGGCGTTGACGGTAGGGGGGTTATCACCGATCTCAAAGATTGTGATGTTCGTATACGTTTGTACATCCGATGTCGCTGCTGGACTTTGCAAATACATCGTGATTACGGCCCAGGAATATCATGAGCTTTCGCTTTTGCTCGGTAGATATATTGCAATTTTGAGCATCAATACCCAGATCTTTGGCCATCTGAAGAAGTTCATCATCGGTTTTAGCGTCGGTGTACATTGCATTTATGATAGGACCGTCCGTTTCATTGCTAAGATGGTGTATATTTGTGACGGGGAATATTTGGCCAGGACTGGGCATGGGATTAACAATCTTCATTAAGCTCATACTTTTGTCAGGAATGTTTATAGAACGTGCTCCTGCAAGACGGTGGTTAGATGAAAGAGTTGCTACTGGTTCAAGCAGAATAGGCGAGCCATTGTTTGGTACCCTGGATAATCTCACGGGGACTAATGCAGCAGAAAATGGTTGGATGGTTGCATCACCTGTCGACCTGGCAATACCTATGTCAAACACAGGGTGTGACATGGTCTGTAGTGAAGCAATCACCGGTTTGCCATTTATAGAAGTCGTGAGAGTGGATGTATCTAAACAAATGCTACACTTCGTGAGAAAATCCATTCCCAATATTAGTGAATGGTGGATGCGATTGAATACATGGAATGTATGCGGCATTATTGTACCTTCAATGTCAATATTGAGTAGTACACAACCTTGGACCCGGAGGATTTCTCCGCCTACTCCATATGCGTTATTAAATGCAGACGGGGTAGCAATAAAGGGGTGGGACTTGATTTATGTATCTTTTGAAACAGAGACTTTGATATACAAGAAATACTTGCACCTGTGTCGATTAATGTTTTGATTCGTATATTGTTAATTTTGACAGTAATCAAATTGGAATCCATTACAGTTGCAACATTGATATTATGAATAGTTGGTGCATTTTCGGACTTTCGAAAGGTGTCTCTGGACCTTTAGAAGGCAGTGATTGCTATTGGTCGGTTGTGCGATTGTGCTGATTATGGTGTCTCTGTTTTGAGAAACAGATACTTTCGTGGTGGTTCCTTATACCGCACGACTTGCATTGCACGTGTTGTGTGGGACATTGCCACTGTGCATGGCCGTGACATCCGCATTTGTAACAAGTGTAAGTGTCCTGTTGTGACTGGTGCTCTTGATCCTGTTTGAACTCTGGCCTGTAATTCAGGCTCTTTCTATAAGAGTTTTGAGGGAACCCGACGCGTGCATTTCTGGTAAAGTGTTGATTTGTCTGTGGCGGGGGATTATAAACTGGACGTGGATAGAATTGACCTTCTGGTGTATATGCATGGTTTAGTTGTCTGTTTGGGTTGTTACGATGCCTCTGATATTGTACTTGTATATGTGGCATGCGTGTGTCAATAGCCTGGACACTGTGTGTTGTTTCATTAAACTTTGCAGCAGCGTTTGTAAATAGGCTTTGAAATTTTTCTAGTGACGAGTCCATTTGAATTTTATGTTCGTCGATCTGAGATTGAAGGACGGACATTGCATTAATATTTTGACATGGTGAGACTTTTGGATGCGTTCGGCCAGCTGGGCTGCCGAGATGAATGATTTAATTGTTTGCGGGTTTGCTCTGAGTATTTCTGACCTTAACTGGTGCAGTACATTTGCCAATAAATAGGGAATGATTTGGTCTTCTCTCAAGTTTAAGGGCATGGCAACTGTTTGGAATCTGGTGATAAATTCTACTGCAGACTCGTTAGCCTGTTGTTTGGTTTCATTGACTGCCACCGCGACACTCATATGATCAGACTGCGTGTAACGATTTTTGAATGCCGTTTCAAAAGCGGATCAAGATGATTGGTCTACCAAACACAACGTATTATACCACTGAAGCTGTGGTAACCCGAAGTACATTTGTATCGAGGCAAGCTTGTCAGCCTCAGAGAATTTGTGCTTGGCGCAATAAACGTTAACTTTCTGAAGCCAATCATATGGCCGTATGCACTCATTAAATTGGGGACATTTAGGAAAACGCATACCTGTTGCCATTGTTCTGTTGTGTGTAGAAATGGCCGTCGCAGAAGTGCTGGGTGTCGCAGGTGTAGTGTTTGGCAGTGAGGGTGCCGCAGATGTGGTGACGGTTGTCGCAGATGTGCTGGGTGGCGCTGATGTTGGAGGGTTTGCTGTGGGTGACGCTTTGGTCGACTTGGTTTTAGCGTCGTTGTGTGCGGCTCCGCCGATTATGTCTGCACATTGCAATAATCATAGGACAATATATCAATATCTTTCATTTGGTTGTATTAGTATGCATTCGTTTTACGGACATTGAGGTTCCGCATATCATTGGATGCGAGTCAGAAACTACATGGCAGCAGATAATGAACCATCATGCGTATTATAAACAGCATTAGGTATAACACGTGTGCACGTGTATATAGACATTTTAGAGTTTAATATTTCATACTGATGTGTATATAATTCTACCATCCTATTGATATTCTCACATTTGTATATACATACGTTTTATATATTCATGCCTGTGCTTCGATAATGTACCTACCGTGGCGTTTTCTGTTGACCGAGGTCAACTTTCGTGTGCCAGAGGGGTATGCTATCAAGCTCAAATTGATAGCCTGTTCATTCATATTAGATGTACATTTTGTATATACAATAAGGGAGTCAATTTATTTATAGAGACTTCAATTTCATAACTAATAAACTAAACTAAATTCCGTAGAGTTTATACATTTATAATTTAGAAATTTTATTTTAATCGTTACAATTAGGCACATCAAATACTTCATATCTTTACACATATAATTACTGCCATTCACACTATATAGTTATTATGCAACATCTATATTACTCGTCTGTGCAATATGATGACAGGAGATTAGTGTCAAGCAGTATAAACATTAATTGTTTGTTCTGTTGCATATTTGGATACTAATAAACTTGTCATGTGCATTCTTGGTCATGGAAGATTCAAAATGTACCCATTGGCTACCCAACCTGGATAGATGGGCGTTTCAAAACTCACCCATTGGCTACCCAATCCGGTTAGGCGTGCGTTCGAATCCAGCACTAGCCAATATATACCCTGATATTCTGGCTGCATTACGCTAATCCAGAATCTGAACCAGGTTAAATAAATAAGAATTAAACGTTTCGTAAAACTTAAATTGTGAATTGGATCTTTTAATTATAGCCCGACCCGCCCCGGTACCTCACAACAAGCGAGTTCCCCAACTGACATACATTTACTACAACAAGAACCGTAGACCCGACACACGAACAATATAAGCCGGGCCGGCATCGTCAAACCACTTGTTAGTATCATCAACTATGTTTACAAATCGTGTCATTTTTAGTGATATCTTATGGAAAAGTGGGTCGCTCACTTCACGCATAATAGACGTAAATGATTTCACCAATTTATCAGTATCATTTAAATCATTGCTATGATAATCAGGAATAATGCGATTAAAATTTAGCAATTTACTTATTAAACCTGTGCGGAATTCATTCGGACCAAGTAGTGTATTCGTGTTGCTCTACACAGTCTACTATTTCGTCAACGCGTGGACAGCACATATGTATATGAAACGGTGCGTGGTCGCTAAATTCATTAAAGACACCAACTTTAAATTAATTTGTTCGCACAATTGAAATCTTGTTCATGTAATAATAGGTAATCTATGACTGAACTAGCTGAATTATTGAAATAAGTATAATTTCCGCAAATATCATCGTGCAGACGACGTAGTGAGGTAGCCTTGCACAAGTCGAGTAATTTGTCACCATGTGAGTTATTCCCCTTATCTTGAATAGCGCGCATTAACATATTATCAGGTAGATAGTTATCATAATCCAGATCAGCGATATACATGTCTGCATCAATGTAATCCTTTTTGCAGGAGACCCTAGCATTGCACTCGCCGGAGACCAGAACCTTTCCCATAGAGTCATACAGATAAATATCAGTTTGCAATAGTTCAAACAGATCCGCATCGATACGATTTGAAATTGGAGAAGTATCTCCCCACATATATACAGCAGCAAACTATACACCAGATTTATATACAAAAAATGTTTTATCAAATGTTAACCAGATTATTGTGTTATGTACATTTTTCACTATGGAAATACCGTCTTTAAGAACATCTCTACAATAAATGACAACACAACCGCTATTGTGCCTGGCATAGCGGTGTCTATACTTTCTATAAAAGTTAAAGCAGTGGTAGCTGTTTAGTTAATTCTATATCACTAGTTATACATGTCCATGCTTCTAGCAACACAATTATGTCATGTTCAGTCAATAATTTTAAAAAGTCTGAATTTCCGCACTTACTAGAAGTAAGGCCATTACAGTTCCATACTAAACACTTTAGTTCATCCTCCGCGCCTTCCTAACTGACTGCATCTTTCACTGGACGTCCGTTCACATATAGCGTGTCGTAGCTTATCCATGCAGTTTTTCCCTGGTCCTTGGCCTTTTTCATTACCTTCACAAGCTCACGTCGTTTTGCTGCCACTTCGGGTGGGAATTGTTCAGTTACATAGAGGTTTGTACATTTCAATTTGTAGCTTGATTTCCTGACAAGTTCGCGATCCGTGAATAAATTGAATGTTCACACAATACGGCGGTGATACCTAGCTGAAGTTTCTCCAGCTGTTGTGGGCTGTCCCATTCTGTGGGCGCGTTCTATTTCATATTGTCAACAATATCGTGTACAATAGCTAATTGCTCCTTCATTAGGTTCCTCACTATGTCTGTAGTTTGTTCTGGCTTTTCGTTGGCTATTTCAGGCACGTTACCAAATATAATATTGTTCCACATGGACTGTGCTTGCAGATAAGTTACAGTATTCTTAAGCTCTATGTTGTACTGTGCCATCATAGTAAGTTTATCTTGACAGAAACCTGTAGCAAGTTCAACATTATCTACGTTATCCTCTACGCGGTTAATATTCTCATCTGCAGCTTTACTCCTAGTGTCCATATGTACCTACAACTTTTAAAGTTCTTTGTCAAAACTATCTATTTTCTGCTCTAACGTATCCAGAGTCTTAAGCCTTCTGTCCATATCACCAATTCTTAGATCAATCCGACACAGGAGTGTCAACACATCTCTCAAACTCGGGCTGTAATTGACCTGGTCTTTCACACTCCCAGTTGCACCACAAGCTGTCTTAACGGAACCATCAGCTTCATCCGTAACATTGGTACTCATACTTGCTTCTACAGACGTTGTTTCCTCACTTAGAGATTGCAACACACTGAAGGAAGTATTAGTTAATAGTTGCCTGTATATCACTAGTGTTTCTTTCATGAGATATCGGCTCTGATTCACTTCCAATGTCGCCAGTTTGAAGTTCATCGCATGATGTCTCTGTTAGCCCACCATATTTGATAACCTTACTGCAGTTCAGATCGTCGTCACTTTCACTATTCTTTTTCCGCTCGATATGTTTTTTCTTGACCATAGTTTACTAAACTCATGCAATGATAATTGCATGTAGTTACTAGCTATATATAATCCCATTACATAATGATAGCAACATTGTTTTCAACAATGGTTACTATGCGTACGGTCAATTAAACACTGCTCTTATTCAATGATCCCTCCATCACCATTGCTAAACCGTTACACCGTTACACAAAGGATGTCCCACCAAGCTCACATTCCATTCCTTTTCACTATATATGTGACATAATTATTCCTATTGTTGATCAATATTTTGTAATATCTTCGTTTATTTAAAATGTTTTATTTCCCAAGATTTCCGAATGTAAGGAATATTACTCACTGATGTATCCATGTAAAATGTAACATTTTTAAAGTCACATAATCTAATATTTAAACAGAGCTCCAAAACATACGTCCGCTCACCACAATTTCACACATCTATTCTTTCTACATTACATAATGTAATTTCCTATTACATAGTATAATTTTGTTCCAAATATTTGTCTCAAAAACTGAGTATTTCAGCTAATAAACAAGCGTCGTATACGCGGTTTGTTGACATAACATATATAATGTAAATAGAGTCGACATTCATGCGTAATACAATGCGTGTATCCTGAATAACACGATTTATTGTACAGATTTACCGTTATATCTCACAGTTGTGCGTATGTATATTTATTTGTAGACTATTCTTATTTAAATTATCTCTAATCGAAAGTATCGCGTAAACACACGTCAATTCAGGAGCGCGGATGACAGCTATATGAAATCCTACTTTCACTTTTGAAAGTTTGTAGATCACAAATACTGTTTATTGGTTCAATGTTAGTGTTCGAATGTGTTCAGAAGAATGTGTAGTAGCAATGCATTTATGCGTGGAAAAAATGCATTTTATTTGCTTTTTGCGATGTAATGTCGCTCTAAGGAATGAATCGCGAGTTAATAGTTTCCATTGTGGTATGAACTACATTGGGTGTGCTTAAACTGTAATGTCGCTTTAAGTGAATGCTCGAATAATATTGCACTGTTTAACATTGTGTGACGTCCGTGGTCCAGTGGTAGAGCGTCGGATTTGGAATCGAACGGTCCCGGGTTCGATACTCGGACAGGCCACGTATGTAGTGTCATTGTCATTGAGCAAGGCACCTCATACCCATTGCTTAGTATTGGTTAATCGCTTAGGTCGGCTAAGCCTGTCCAGGAAAACATGTATAGGTCCCCGAGAGGGGTTGGACATTAATGGAACATACATACATACAAACATTAGTATCACTCATGGTTGGCGCCACTCGTGTTGATAATGATATCAATGTTCATTCGGTGAAATATAATACACACACACACACGCACACACACACACACCACACACACACACACCACACACACACACACACACACACACACACACACACACACACACACACACACACACACACACCACACACCACGCACGCACACACGCACCACGCACACACGCACACACACACACACACCACACACACACGCACACACACACACACACACACACACACACACACACCACACACACACACACGCACACACACACACACACACACACACACACCACACACACACCACACCACAACACACCACACACACACACACACACACACCACACACACACACACACACACACACACACACACACACACCACACACACACACCACACACACACACACACACACACACACACACACACACACACACCACACACACACACACACACACACACACCACACACACACACACACACACACACACACACACACACACACACACACACACACACACACCACACACACACACACACACACACACACACACACACACACACACACACACACACACACACACACACACACACACACACACACACACACACCACACACACACACACACACACACACACACACACACACACACACACACACACACACACACACACACACCACACACACCACACACACACACCACACACACACACACACACACACACACACACACACACACACACACACACACACACACACACACACACACACACACACACACACACACACACACACACACACACACACACACACACACACACACACACACACACACACACACACACACCAAACTCTGAAACAAACCAAATAATGTGTTACTATTTGAAAGTATATGCGAACCTATGTCGCTTTTTCATCCTCGGTCGGCAGATAATGGAAATTTGCTCAAGAAAGCACTCGACAGGTTTATTAAGACGAAAGTTGGTATTATTCTTTACTGACACCAAAAAGAAACGGTGCACTTGCCTTAGAGGTAAAATGTATATCCTTTTAGAAACAAATATAGGCATATTTTGTATCAAAATGTGCGAATGGGTAAATTAGTGCAATGGGTATGTACGTATGATCAATGAACTGATGTGTTTATATTTACCTGTTTAATGGAAATGCACACATAATTACCTTTCATCTGGACAAGTATGCACATGATGATAAGTATTTGCTGCAGTTTCCCCATACAGTTCCGTGTAGTTTATTCGTTTAACATTAATTTATTTCATTTGATAAGCGTGCCCGTCATAACATTGTCTCTTCTGGAAAAAACAACAACACATATCTGCAAAGGATTTATTGAAAGAGTACATTTAAAGTTTTGCAAAACGTTATTAGGAGTTAAGAAAACGACATAGAATGATTTTGTATATGAAGAATTAGGAAGAGTTACTTATAAATGTCAACAATTTTACAATGTTATAAAATACTGGATAAAATATTACATTACATGCACTATTTTATAGAACTATTGCTTCCATTAAATTTCAACCATATTTAGAATACTTAAGTTTTATCAGTCAATTACTAAATTAAGAGTATCGTCGCATAGACTACATATTGAGGCCGGTAGATGGGCTAAACCTAGAAGTATACCTAGAAACGAAAGAGTTTGTTATATATGTAATGAAATAGAGGATGAATTTCACTTTGTTATGGAATGCTCATTGTACAATAATTTAAGGTGTCAGTATATTCCAGCTAAATTTCGGAGGCGTCCAAATATGTATAAGTTTATAGAATTGATTAATAATGAAAGCCAGACTATAATTAGGAAATTAGGTGTTTTAGTTTTAATCTTTGTTAAAGTCTCATCTATGTATATACATGTAATGCAAACACAAATGTAAGCAATCATATTAAAAGTACATAGCCATTCTGAATAGAATTATAAGAGACATATTGCAACAAAACATATTACATTATAAAATCCCACACTACTATTAATTAATGCTTATTTACATTATAAAGCCAAGAAACAGTTGCTAATTTATATTTAAATACGAAATAAAACAAAATGGTATAAAACACTGAATCGAAAAACAAGCACTAGTGCGCTATTAAGAAATATCTTACAAAATCAGTTATCACCCAGGATCAGATCGAGAATGACCTAATTAGCAGCTGCTTCTTGTAGTCTGTAAAAATCATAACAGAACAGAACAGAACAGAACATATGTTTATTATGAAGTATACATAAGTACGTAGTCATTAATAGAAATATACATACATGCATATAGATATATATACATAATTATATATATATATCCACACATAAAAACATAATTACATATCACAATCAATCAATGTAATAGCCATTATATACAAGTGCTACGAATTATGTCATGTAGCACGGAGGATAAACTCTAATATTATATTTAAATCTAAGAAGTCAAGGTATTTAATATATTATTTCGTTTGTTTAAAGCATGTTTAATGTAAAGAGCCAAATTATACAAGTCACTTCTGTTATCAGAGCTTAACAATTTCAAAAAAGTATACATACTTGGTCTTATATAAAATCTATTAGTAATGTAACGTTTCCTCAAATCTATATAGCATGAACATGTTAAGATAAAATGAAACTCATCTTCCACATCCAGAGTATTACAGCATTGACAGTATCTTTCGTTTCTCTGTATTCTAGTTGATGCATATCGACCAGTTTGTATTCTAAGCGAATGTGCAGATATTCTTATTCTGGTTATATATAGTCGCAATGTATATGGTAAAATGTCCAAGTAGGTTTCATATCCAAAATCATATTTACAATTATTATACAGTTCAAGTACACTACTAGACGCCTTACTAGTAAACCAACCCTGTATGAAACAATCAAGCAGACGTTGTTTCAATATACATAAAAAGCTGTTTCTATTTACAACATGAGGATTACTCCAGATATCTGCAAATCCATTTTCACACAATAATTATTTAACATTATAAAGCCAATTTTTGATACCCTTATTACAGTCAATCAAAGAGTGTGCATATACGCGCTTAAGTATTATATTATCCGAGTATAACAATTTAAACCAGTACTTAATCATACGTATGTAACGCGATATATACATGGGATATCTACCCAGTTCTCCGTATACAGCTATTCTTTCAATTTCTTTGGACTTAGTGTATCCCCAAATTTCAGATGAATAATTTAATATTGATCCAACAAAAGCATCAAAAAGTTGACAAAGTATCTTTAATTTTTAGTCTATACCGTTTACAATTATAGAACAATAAATTGAGAGCCTTTAATGCTTTCCCAGTAATATATTCCTGGTTTAATGAAAAATGTCCAGTATAATTTAGGATTGTTCCAAGGTAATTGAAATCATTAACCACTTCAATAGTTTCATTATTATAAGTCCATATTTCGTTTAGATATACATTACCTCGTTTTTCTAAAAACCATTACTTTTGTTTTAGCAGTATTAACCTCCAAACCCCATGTAGTACAATAGTCATATAATAAATTAAAATTATATTGAAGCTCTTCTGGGGACTTGGCTAAAATGACCATATCATCTGCAAAAAGTAGCAAAATAAGAACAATGTCATCTATGACAATGCCAGAATTAATATCTTCTTGTAAATATAGTTCAAGATCTTCCACGAATAAAGAGAATAAAATAGGCGACATTATCTCCCCTTGTCTTAGACCGACAGCATATTGGAAATATTCCGAATAGCTTCCGCAATGTCGTACACATGACTTAACCTTTTGATACATGTCTTTAATAATGCGTAGTAGCTTACCCTGAATACCAGTTTTATATAATTTATGCCATAGTGCATTTCTATAAATATAATCAAAACAGCGCTTCATGTCAATATAACCACAATATAATCTTTTATTTTCATTGAGATACTTTTGAACAATATTATTCAGTATGAACAATGCATCGATTGTAGAGCGCCCTTTTTAAAACCCAAATTGTGCATCTGATAAAATATTATTATTTTCACAAAAGGTTGTAATCCGTTTATTTAAAATGGTTGTAAACAGTTTAGACATACAACTGACTAAAGTAATACCACGATAATTATTCACATTGGCGGTATCACCTTTTTTTATAGCGGAATAATCGTCCACTTGTCCGGGAAATAACCCGAATCGATAATTGCATTAAATATATCACATATGTGCGAAGCTAAAATATCCACACTCTCTATCAAATATTCATTTAAAATATTATCACTCCCAGACGCCTTATCTCGTTTCAACGGTACGATTGCATCCGTAATATCACTAACAGTAATATGCCTGTCTAATTCATCAAATGAACAATTTAAATCGTTAAAATCATGTAAATTACAAAATTCTTCAGCTTCAGGGTTATCACACTGCAACAAATCGGAACCCAAGGCAGCACAATACTGTATAAAATCATCTATAGATATAGAACTGCTACTATTCGTACTCTTCCTCTTAAAATATTTCCAAAACTGCTTGGGTTTTTAGTGTGCCGTAAATGTTCAATTTCTTTTATTTTCTTAGATTCAAATACATTCCGTTTTTTACGACACAAATCTTTATACGTCTTTTTCAGACTACAAAATTGCCGCCTAGTGTAATCGGACTTTAATCGCTTAAAAACACCAAGCGCTTCTATGTAGCGTTTTCTAGCTGTTATGCATTCACTGTCAAACCAATCGGCTTGTTCAATATATGATTTACTTGAGCACGACGACCGGGTATTATTATTTACATGTATCTTAGAAAAATATGGATCAGCAACTTCACGTATAACATCAGTAAAATTATTTACAACATTATTTATAGAATCTCTACAATTAATATCAATGTTTTCTGTAAGCAAATTAAATACAGGTAATTTCCCAATAATACCACTACGAAAACGTGTTTTACAATTACTGTTCCATCTATACTTTATCTCGTTATTACACTGGGGATTAGCAATCACCACATTACATTTCAATGAAAAGAGCACCGGTGCATGATCACTATATTCGTTAAATGAATCAATACAAAAGGTAGATACTAAGTTAAAATCACGTTCTCGGGCCAACAGTATGTCAATCATTGATGCCCCAAGTGTATTGGCATACGTAAACATACCATAGTCATAATCATTACCAATTCGACCTTTACAAATACGCATACCTGAAGATTTACACAGGTCAAGTATTATTACTCCAAAATTATTACATACAATATCTTGTGTCGCTGCAGCGGTGTATCTGGTACATAATAATTTTCATCAGTATGCGGCCGGTAAAACGAGCGGGGTGTGATCGAATCACAGAACAAAACATGCTCCGAAAAAATTGCCTCAATAGAAAAATGGACCGACGCATTTATTATCTTCATGGCGGTTTATTTGAAAAACTTCCCCGCCAAGCACATGGAGATGCTTGAATATATGTCATTAATACGTGACGCGGCACGGCGTCAACAGGGATATGCTTGGCGCACCTATGACGAACAGTTCCGTCTGCGTCAAGCTATTGCCCCTAAATCATGGGACAAACTGAATGCGGACCTTTGGCTTCGTGTGATGACAGCACACCCAGCTCAGGGCCAGGCCGAGGCGGGTCCCATTGCTCACTTTAACATGCCACAGTATGGAAAACAGCCTAGGTGCGCAGATTTTAATAAGGGTTATTGTCACTGGTCCCCATGTCGATACGCGCACAAATGCTCGACATGTTCTTCCCCAAGTCACGGTCGCTGGGCTTGCTCCCAATTAAACCAGACACAGACATATGGTGAGCAGCAGTCCAATAGTCAGTTTCAACCAAGGGGAAATTCTTTTCGGGCCTCATATAGGGGACAATCTAGGCGGGGTAATGGCAGGTTCGGAGGTAGAAGGGGAAGACAATAAAGCTCCTCCGTTGACTAGTGAGGCCAGGAAACAGTTATCGTTGGCTTTTTCACCCATCAATGTACATAATTTAGCCATAGCCTTGCAAAAGTACCCACACGAGAAAGCGAAAGAGTTCCTTGAGGGATTTAAGTATGGCTTCCAAATCCATTATAGTGGTCCTCGTAGCGCCAGTGAGGCAAACAACTTGAAGTCGGTCAATTCACGTCCTAATGTAGTGCTTAGTCATATCCTTAAGGAGGTTGCTATGGGCCGGGTTGCAGGTCCGTTTGCAACTAGGCCATTACCTAATCTGCGGCTATCTCCTATCGGTCTGGTGCCAAAAAAAGCACCTGGCGAGTTCAGACTGATTCATCATCTCTCATACCCATATGGTGATTCTGTCAATGATCAAATTGACACAGCTCTGTGTTCTGTACAATATACACAATTTGAAAAGGCGGTTGAAATGGTACACATCCTAGGAAAAGGAGCACTACTATTCAAGATGGACATTAAGAGTGCTTTCAGATTGTTGCCAGTGCACCCACAGGACTTTGATTTATTTGGGTTTAAATATCAGGACAATTTTTATGTCGACAAGTGTTTGCCATTCGGCTGTAGCATCTCATGCAGCACTTTTGAGAAATTTTCTACATTTTTGGAATTCTTTGTACGACAGAAAGCAATTGACATCGTGGCACTATTACACTATTTGGATGACTTCTTAGGAGGCGGGAGAAAGGCGATGCAGGAATGCCAGCAGCTTATGGCTATATTCTCGGAGTGTATGAAGTTTCTGGGGGTCCCCTTGTCGGACGAGAAAACTGAAGGCCCGACTACAGTCATAGGTTTCCTAGGCTTAATACTAGACTCCGATAAGATGGAGGTCAGAATGCCGATAGAGAAAGTACAGGAACTCATTCAGCTCATTGAGTACATCCTAAGTAAATCTAGAATAACGCTACGCGAGATGCAGTCACTGATTGGCAAACTCAATTTCGCATGCAGAGCAATCCTGCCAGGTAGGCCTTTTTGTCGCCGCTTAATTAATGCAATATGTGGCCTAACAAAACCTCACCATCACCTCCGAGTTACTAGGGAAGTGGCAGCTGATTTGAGCATGTGGTTAGAATTCTTTAACAATTTTAATGGTATCGCCATGTTTCATGACCACTTTTGGTGCACTAACGCTGATGTCCAGCTTTTTTCTGATAGTGCTGCAGGTCCCAAGTTGGGTTTTGGGGTGATATTTGGGGAACACTGGTGTTTCGATGTTTGGCCAGATACGTGGCATCAGAAGGCGATAACTAAGGACATAACGTTGCTGGAAATATTCCCAATGTTGGTTGCTTTGGAATTATGGTCAGAGCGGCTCCAAAACAAGAAAATAGAGTTCAACTGTGATAACCAGGCTGTTGTTTGCGTGATTAATACTATGACATCAAGGAACAGTAACGTTATGGTAGTCTTAAGACGTATTACTCTGATCTGTCTGAACCGCAATATAGTTGTCCGAGCCACTCATTTACCGGGTGTAAAAAACCAGATTTGTGATGCCTTGTCTCGTTTACAGATAAACAAGTTCCGAAGGTTAGCACCCACCGCAAGGCTGGAGCCAGACATAATGCCGTTGCATCTATGGAATCTATTCGCGAAACCGCGCGACACATAATATCTGCTAGTATATTTTATAATACAACACAGGCATATCAAGGGGCGATATCAGCCATGGACCGATTTCATAGGGATAATGGGATACCAATAGTATGGCCCGCTTTGACCAACCACATCATACTATTCATTGCGAGTTGCTTCGCAAGAGGCCGTGCAGCAGCCACTATACGCACGTATGTGGCAGGTATCAGTTTTTACCATAAACTGCATAACTGGAAAGATCCTTTGCAGGTATTCATTGTTAAAAAAATGCTGGAAGGATGCAAGAGATTGCGTGCACAACGTGATATCCGAGCCCCTATTACAGCAAGCATGTTGCAAAATTTTTGTATGGCATTGCCTTCCGTGTGCACTTCACAGTTTGAGGCTAAACTCTTCACAGCAACTTTCACAATAGCATATTACGGGATGCTTAGGATATGTGAGGTTACAAGGTCCAGGGGTTCTGACCATCATTTGAAAAGGCAATATCTTATAATTGACGCTGATCATTCGGCCATGAAAGTTACAATAAGGTCATCAAAAGCTAGTCAACGGCCTATTACCATAAGAATACCCACTGATATCACGGGGACCGTCTGTCCAGTGCAGTCCATGATGGAGTACTTGAATAATCGTCCCACAGGTGTCGATACCTTATTCATACATGCAAACTGCCAGCCATTAACAAGAACACAGTTTTCTGGAGTTTTGAATAAAGCCGTACGTGCACTTGGCGTGGTACATGACCATTTCAAATCACATAGTTTTCGCATTGGTAGGGCAACACAGCTGGCTATTGATGGAGTACCTGAGGAGACCATCCAGATAGTGGGGAGGTGGAAGTCAGACAGTTATAAGTTATATATTCGGACACCATCCACGGCTACTAATTAATTATCACTATTGCTTGTAGGTTAGACGTAAACGATATTGAACAGTGCGTCATTTATCATCTACAATAATGGGGGGGGGGGGTTGTAATGAAACAATTTCAAATTTAGTTACCGATATTTTCCGAAAACATATTGTATATTCGAAAGTTTTAACACCAATAGCATAAACATTTTACAACCGTATGCATATAGTATGTACTATGTACAAGCCAAAAAACAAACTTTTATACCATTATAGAATATAACTGTATTTGGCAGACATCTGGATCTTGGGCGATTCATTGGTAAAGAGGGCGGGTCAGGCAGCGCATGGGACGGGCAGACCCCACCTGGATCTGGACAGGCAGGGTTTCCAACTGCATTGGTTCGGATACTCTGGGATAAAATTGGCCGACCTACTGACCAAATTTCAGATGTGCACTATACTAAACAGCACACCCCCAAACTTCATGGTCCTAAACTTTGGTGGCAACGACTTAACCGCATTGGACCTGGCAGCCTTTAAAGTGAAGGTGCACTCAGACATCGGATATATTCATAGTGTATTGCCTAAAACACAGTTAGTGTGGCTTGATATATTGCCACGGCTCTGCTGGCGGGGAATGCGGCCAACCGCCGCAAAGCAGATGGACTTGAAACGCAAGCGGGCTAATAGGTTTGGAAGGGAGGCGGTATGCAAGGTCCCTGGTGGCCATATAATTTCAACAAACATTGACCGAGCCACTCCAGGTTTATACTGCGATGATGGCGTGCACCTGTCGCAAGTGGGGGTGCAGATGTACCTATTAACTTTAAAGGACGCCTTGTCGGTATTCATTACTGACCAGCAGACTATAAAATATGTTCAGACGTAGTGACCGGTAGTTAGTCACTGGCTTCCCTTACGACGAGCAGAATGTAGCAATGGTTGACAAATAATTTAATTAGAATTTTGGGGGACAAATTTACTATAAATGGGCTAATGCAAACATGTAGGTGTAAATTTGCTGTGGCGGAAAATTCTAGGGGGCATGATGCTATACTGACTGGTGTTGGCATTAACAGGTGGTCTGGACTATGGAACAGCCTAGCAAGATAAATCTGTTAAATAATATGCGAAAGGCAGTATTAATTGATTATCACCCTTGACCACGGAGTGCCTGGGTGGGGAGATACTAATGGTATTGTAGCTAGTGCGGTATTTAGCTTGTTGAGTAAATGATAGACTTTGTGCGCTACCATTTCTGAATTTTGCACTTTGCATCTTATATATATAGTAAGAGCCATTTTGAAAACAGCGCATTCCGGTACAATAGAGCGGAATAAAATTAATGCGGTACAATAGAGCGGAATAAAATTAATGCGGTACAATAGAGCGGAATAAAATTAATGCGGTACAATAGAGCGGAATAAAATTAATGCGGTACAATAGAGCGGAATAAAATTAATGCGGTACAATAGAGCAGAATAAAATGCGTATGCCAACACCGGTCAGGGTCACGTCCCTTGGAGGTTTCCAATGCTCAGACTATGGCAGAGCCTAGCTGGGCTACATTGTGATCATGTAATTCCACAAACTCTGAAACACAACAAATACGAAATACGTGCCATCATTTATTATAACTATTACATAAGTGTTATCATATTGCCATGTTCAATGTATAATAAATTTTATAGTATTAAATGTTTAAAATATACAGTTGATTTCTTTAGCATATGTCATCAAATAACTCTCGCTCCGTAGTCTCTCCTTCTGGCCTACCCAGACACTCCTGATAACGCATAACATCTAGAACCACTGAGTTTAGCGTATGCTTCCGTTGTAATACAGTATCAATGACTGAAATAAAGAGGAACAAGATTAAACATATTTTATTTCCCGTTACTACGTACATACTATAAGATGAGTTTTTTACCAACAAATTAAGGCCTGAAAGTGGCTTCCCGTCTTATAAGCGAGTGCTTATAAAGAAAGTAATCACACACAGGATATTTCTTAAACATGCACTGGACAAACTTACAATTTATACATGGTCTAGTGTCCATTTTATCAACCTGTCTTATATGTGAGTGTATGCCAAAACCGACAGATTTCAGGACCAAAGTAGCGGGGTCGTCTAATAGGCGATCTCGCCTATAATATGGACGGTAAAAGGATATTTGTTTGTTTCAGTGTATTATCAAGTTATATATTATAACCGAATGAACACTGAAAGCACTATTATCAGCCGCCACAAGTGATAATGATAGCTTTCTATGTTCATGAATGAAATATTATACAAACAAATCTTTTTATTTTAGGCTGAAAAGTGATTTTATTTTAGAAAATGATGCATCTGTGCGGTAAATGGAGTTAGAATGTCGTGTTTAGATGGCTGTAAATGACATAAAAAAAGTCGTCATTAAATGACATCAATGACAGTTTGAGTCAGAAAACGTTCGCATCGACAGCATTCAACATGTAGCGGCTAGGTACCACATGTGTAATTTTCTATATTTCATTAAAACATAAGATGGTCAGTGACACTAGGGTCACTAGGACACATGTATTGTATATATGTCTCAAAAACATTAATGACGTCTATAATCAGTAATATTAGCCGCTAATGACGTCAGTATTGTTTACACTCAACAGGGATCATTCTAGAGGGTGATGTGGGCGAAATTGTCGCCCTAGGGACCCGACTTCGCCCTCTGGGGGCCCCACTTCTCCCTAAAAAAAATTATATATTTTTTGGTTTTTACGATTTTCAAACAAAATTTTGTCTAATAAGATACACTGGCCCATTATAAAGCACTCCTTCTATTCAAATGTTGTATTTAATTGTTGTACTGTGCATTTTAACCCTATTTTGCAGAAGTATATTAAAGAACACAATTTAAGGAAGCGATCATGTACTTTCTCACTTCTCCCAACAATTCTGACCTAGAATGAACCCTGAATCAATTTAAGAAATGCAACTATAACGTTACTCACCCGTATAGTCGTTGAAATAGACCAAGCATGTATCGTCGTCATTCATCACAACTTTGTCAACTGTCCCACCGCCACTTCTCCGCGTGTTTTCGAAGTAAAATTCCACCGTGTCTTTTGTTACATCAGCAGACAGATTAGTCACGATGATACAGTTTGATATTGGCACCGGATATATCTTCAGAAACACACCTTCTAATTTATTTTTGCCAAGTACATTCTCCAGCTTATCAAACTCTGAATAAATAAAACACAACATTTTGTTTAAACATTAACAAAATAACAAAGAGTTCATTCCGTACGGACCTTCCTGGAGTCAATGTCTCTATAATCCAACCCATACAGACCTTCCTGGAGTCAATGTATCTATAATCCAACCCATACGGACCTTCCTGGAGTCAATGTCTCTATAATCCAACCCATACGGACCTTCCTGGAGTCAATGTCTCTATAATCCAACCCATACGGACCTTCCTGGAGTCAATGTCTCTATAATCCAACTTATATAGACCTTCCTGGAGTCAATGTATCTATAATCCAACCCATACGGACCTTCCTGGAGTCAATGTCTCTATAATCCAACCCATACGGACCTTCCTGGAGTCAATGTATCTATAATCCAATCCATACAGACCTTCCTGGAGTCAATGTATCTATAATCCAACCCATACAGACTTTCCTGGAGTCAATGTATCTATAATCCAACCCAAACGGATCTTCCTGGAGTCAATGTCTCTATAATCCAACCCATACGGACCTTCCTGGAGTCAATGTATCTATAATCCAACCCATACAGACCTTCCTGGAGTCAATGTCTCTATAATCCAACCCATACGGACCTTCCTGGAGTCAATGTATCTATAATCCAACCCATACGGACCTTCCTGGAGTCAATGTCTCTATAATCCAACCCATACGGACCTTCCTGGAGTCAATGTCTCTATAATCCAACCCATACAGACCTTCCTGGAGTCAATGTATCAATAATCCAATCCATACGGACCTTCCTGGAGTCAATGTCTCTATAACTCAACCCATACGGACCTTCCAGGAGTCAATGTATCTATAATCCAACCCATACGGACCTTCCTGGAGTCAATGTATCTATAATCCAACCCATACAGACCTTCCTGGAGTCAATGTATCTATAATCCAACCCATACGGACCTTCCTGGAGTCAATGTATCTATAATCCAACCCATACGGACCTTCCTGGTGTCAATGTCTCTATAATCCAACCCATACGGACCTTCCTGGAGTCAATGTATCTATAATCCAACCCATACGGACCTTCGTGGAG
Source organism: Archivesica marissinica (assembly GCA_014843695.1). Taxonomy (NCBI): domain Eukaryota; kingdom Metazoa; phylum Mollusca; class Bivalvia; order Venerida; family Vesicomyidae; genus Archivesica; species Archivesica marissinica. Next base: position 21,778,861 of record CM026393.1, read on the forward strand.
TCAATGTATCTATAATCCAACCCATACGGACCTTCCTGGAGTCAATGTATCTATAATCCAACCCATACGGACCATCCTGGAGTCAATGTATCTATAATCCAACCCATACGGACCTTCCTGGAGTCAATGTCTCTATAATCCAACCCATACAGACCTTCCCGGAGTCAATGTCTCTATAATCCAACCCATACGGACCTTCCTGGAGTCAATGTATCTATAATCCAACCCATACGGACCTTCCTGGAGTCAATGTCTCTATAATCCAACCCATACAGACCTTCCTGGAGTCAATGTCTCTATAATCCAACCCATACGGACCTTCCTGGAGTCAATGTATCTATAATCCAACCCATACGGACCTTCCTGGAGTCAATGTCTCTATAATCCAACCCATACGGACCTTCCTGGGGTCAATGTCTCTATAATCCAACCCATACGGACCTTCCTGGAGTCAATGTATCTATAATCCAACCCATATGGACCTTCCTGGAGTCAATGTCTCTATAAGAGGGGTTTTCTCTCGTTCAAAACAAATTTATCCTAGAATCCTATTAAAAAATCCTGGATGTAAACCCGGATGACCTGGGTTCGTCCTTGACATGACGCCTACCCTTTAAATGTTTACGTAATTCTGAAGATAAACACACAACAGATAGAGACAATAACAAAGCCTCCCTAGCTGAGGTAAATAACCAATTCAAATGCTTAGGATGATTTTAGTAATAAACAAATAAATATCCATACACTTCGAGAGGGTCATTAATAAAAGGTATTGTAAGCGTAGATATATTAGCGGAAGACTTATTTTCGCGCTTTTAGTGGACAGGTTGATGTGCGCTAATTCATGATACAACGTAAATTAGTACAGGACATCATCGCTGCATATAACATTATAGGACACAACATCATTGCTGCATAGAACATTATAGGACAGGACATCATCGCTGCATAGAAAACATCATAGGACAGGACATCATCGCTGCATAGAAAACATCATAGGACAGGACATCATCGCTGCATAGAACATTATAGGACAGGACATCATCGCTGCAGAGAACATTATAGGACAGGACATCATCGCTGCATAAAACATTATAGGACACAATATCATCGCTGCATATAACATTATAGGACAGGACATCATCGCTGCATAGAAAACATCATAGGACAGGACAGCATCGCTGCATAGAACAGTATAGGACACGACATCATCGCTGCATAGAACATTATAGGACAGGACATCATCGCTGCATAGAACATTATAGGACAGGACATCATCGCTGTATAGAACATCATAGGACACAACATCATCGCTGCATAGAACATTATAGGACAGGTCATCATTGCTGCATAGAAAACATCATAGGACAGGACATCATCGCTGCATAGAACATTATAGGACACGACATCATTGCTTCATAGAACATTATAGGACAGGTCATCATCGCTGCATAGTACATCATAGGAAACAACATCATTGCTGCATAGAACATTATAGGACAGGACATCATCGCTGCATAGAACATTATAGGACAGGACATCATCGCAGTATAGAACATCATAGGACACAACATCATCGCTGCATAGAATATTATAGGACAGGTCATCATCGCTGCATAGAAAACATCATAGGACAGGACACCATCGCTGCATAGAACATTATAGGACACGACATCATTGCTGCATAGAACTTTATAGGACAGGTCATCATCGCTGCATAGTACATCATAGGACACAACATCATTGCTGCATAGAACATTATAGGACAGGACATCATCGCTGCATAGAACAGTATAGGACAGGACATCATCACTGTATAGAACATCATAGGACACAACATCATCGCTGCATAGAACATTATAGGACAGTTCATCATCGCTGCATAGAAAACATCATAGGACAGGACATCATCTCTGCATAGAACATTATAGGACACGACATCATTGCTGCATAGAACATTATAGGACAGGTCATCATCGCTGCATAGAACATCATAGGACACAACATCATTGCTGCATAGAACATTATAGGACAGGACATCATCGCTGCATAGAACATTATATGACAGGACATCATCGCTGCATAAAACATTATAGGAAAATGACATCATCGCTGCATAGAACATTATAGGACAGGACATCATCGCTGCATAGAACATTATAGGACAGGACATCATTGCTGCATATAACAGTATAGGACAGGACATCATCGCTGCATATAACATTATGGGACACAACATCATCGCTGTATAGAACATCATAGGACACGACATCATCGCTGCATAGAACACTATAGGACAGGACATCATCGTTGCATGGAACATTATAGGACAGGACATCATCGCTGCATGGAACATTATAGGACACAACATCATCGCTGCATAAAACATTATAGGACAGGACATCATTGCTGCATGGAACATTATAGGACAGGACATCATCGCTGCATGGAACATTATAGGACAGGACATCATCGCTGCATATAACATTATAGGACACAGCATCATCGCTGCATAGAACATCATAGGACACGACATCATCGCTGCATAGAACATTATAGGACAGGACATCATCGCTGCATAGAACATTATAGGACACAACATCATCGCTGCATAGAACATCATAGGACACGACATCATCGCTGCATAGAACACTATAGGATAGGACATCATCGTTGCATGGAACATTATAGGACAGGACATCATCGCTGCATGGAACATTATAGGACACGACATCATCGCTGCATAAAACATTATAGGACAGGACATCATTGCTGCATGGAACATTATAGGACAGGACATCATCGCTGCATGGAACATTATAGGACAGGACATCATCGCTGCATAGAACATAATATGACAGGACATCATCGCTGCATAGAACATTATAGGACACGACATCATCTCTGCATAGAACATCATAGGACAGGCCATCATCGCTGCATAGAACAGAATAGGACAGGACATCATCGCTGCATAGAACATTATAGGACAGGACATCATCGCTGCATAGAACATTATAAGACACGACATCATCGCTGCATAGAACATCACAGGACAGGCCATCATCGCTGCATAGAACAGTATAGGACAGGACATCATCGCTGCATAGAACATTATAGGACACAACATCATCGCTGCATAGAACATTATAGGACAGGACATCATAGTTGCATAGAACATTATAGGACACAACATCATCGCTGCATAGAACATCATAGGACACAGAACATTGAAAATATATCAGATTAACCATAGCTTTTTGTTAATGATTGTAAAACAAATTAGAACAAGTCATTATATCCAATCTGGTCGGCGTATGCGAGTGCTTATTATGCCCTTTTTTGGGATGAAACCGTGAACTGCAGAAAAACCCAACTGTCAGATTTGGCACCTAACATACTATCTCACAAACTTCCTAGGCAAGGAATCGAACTTGCGTTGCATTTTGTTTGTTTGTTTGATTTTTGGGTTTTTTAAGTCGTACGAACAGCTTAGGTCATATGGCAACTATCCAGCTATTATTGGTGGAGGAAGACCCCTGGGTACCACCTCTGAGCTGTATTTCAGGCATGGCCAGACACCCGGGTAGAACCACTAATCCTACTGCCTTTACATTACCTGGAATTTCTTCAAATGTCACCATGACAACGCCGTCTTGTTCAGCATGGTAATTCATTCTCTCAGGAATACATCCAGTCTTTGCTTCAATGAAGTTGAATAAACAGTCTTCAGTTGTGCTTGATTTTAGTCCTTTAATGAGCGCCTTGTTCTCGTAACTCGGTGGTGGCGTTGGAGGTATATGTAGAGTTACAATGAGCTGTTTCTCTTCAATTTTGTGGGTTTGCTTAACCACCTTCTGAGCAACTAAAATAGACATCTTATATTCTTTATAAGCACTTTTGTTTTCAAATGGAAACGATAATTGATAAGGAAATTTACCCAACCGTTAACTGTATTAAGCAATTCAGTATCCAGACTCATTAGCAGGCAAGCTGGAATTTTATTTTATCCTACCTTCATGCGAAATAACGTACAAAAACGGCCTTTCTAATCAATTTTGCTTAATTAGTCAGTGCCTAATAAAGCTTTCGTGACGTCATAGGGCTAACAGTGGATACAAATAGAAATATCATTGCGCAACATATTACCAAGTGCGTAGCGAGTTTGTAAGCTGTCATGGCTAGTTTGTTTGTTTTTGTGTCGGGTGCACACTCAGAATGTAGGATAAATGGAATATTAGGTTACTGTCTTATAAATTTTAATTTATTAGGCTCGTCTCCGAAAAAATACAAGGCTCGGCAGAGTCTCGCCTTGTATTTTTTCTCCGACTTGCCTAATAAATTAAAATTTATAAGACAGTAACCTAATATTCTCTATATATATTTAATAGTTACTGTATATTTCCGGCAATAACTCGATCGTTTTCTCATCCAGAAAGCGATGGAAGTAATATGCCGACTTATAGCCGAGACACAAGCAAATAAACTACATGTAATTATTTTATTAAAATATTTATTAGTATGAGCTTTATCTATGTTTCTTTTATTATTTATTTTATTATAACACTTGGTTAAGACAATTATTTATAGTATAAACCACAGAAAAGGTGATACACAAACATCGCGACCGCCTCCGTGGTCGAGTGGTTACGGTCGCCGACTTGTATACCACTGTAACCTATCATCTCTGATGGTCACGGGTTCGAGCCCCGCTCAGACCGTGTCTCATTTATATGAAAAAGTTGGCCAAGTACTGGGTTAACCGCTGGAGCCTGCCCAGGAAAGGTGTTGTTAGGTAAACTGCCCGTCGCTCAAATGGGAAAGCGGTAGCGACGTTAAATAAACTTAAATAATAAAAAAACCCAAAAAAACCCCACAAACATCATATATTATTTTTGTGCTCACGTGAACTTTTTTATGATGTGTAATGAAATAATGTTAATCTCTAATGGAACCAAGTTCCAAAATGTCGTAATGAATGTCATAAGTCCACAAAGAACCCTCCACTTATTCAAGGGTCCAGCTTAAAATCAGTGAGTGAGATCGACTTAAGACTGGCAATATACGGTACTAAGCAGTCACTTTCGCAACTTCCTACACTTGTGGAAGTCGTGATAGCGCAGTGGATGCGCGTTCGATTCAGGTGCGAAAGGTCTGGAGTTCGAGCCCCGCTGGAGCCGTTATGATTGTGCCCTTAGGCAAGGCATTTAAATTCCACGTTGCCTCTTCTCTCTCCCTCATGGCGATGGACTCCATCAGGAATGAGGTCTCGAGAGTGATTAAATATAAGTTGAAAGAACTTGTTTCGCAATCGAGCTAAAATAAATTTGTATAAACTAACTTCCTACACTGGTCTTAAGACAGATACGACTGCATCCTCCGACTGCATCCTCCGACAGTTAGAATAAATGTCAGAAATATTTTATCAGTTTAGCCAAAAAAAATGGCAGAAGAAAACTATGCCATTTCCAAAAGGTTTCATTTAATACAGTGTTATAGCATGGTCCGCACAGAAGCAGTGACATCAAATTCAAAGGATTTCTCAAGGACTTTTCCAAGGACATTTTACACATTTCCAAGGACATTTTACACATTTCCAAGGACATTTGACATTTTTCCATGGACATTTTACACATTTCCAAGGACATTTTTACACATTTTCAAGGCCATTTTGTTTTTAATTTACCATTGTGAATGAAAATTGTTTTGAGGGATCTGTTGATCCTGTTGTATGTACATTCCTTCCAATTGATTCAGCATTATATGGGTTAAGAAGCAAACCTGTACTAAGCAGCCAAATTCCGAAACTTGTCTTGTGTTGTATATATAATTACCTCTATTGCATTTTCACACTTCCCTTGACTGCTGCCAAAGACTGTATTCGCCAGCAGCATATACAAATTGCTTGAATTGGGCCTGATCACCAACATAATCAAATCAATCCCTGTAAAATTACCTTGTTCACTTTTGAATGTTACATATAAAACATCCTCCTCTTCGGAATCACTTTTGACCGATTCGATTTCACCACCTCCAGAGCGTCGGGAATTTTCGAAATAAAATTCGATAGTGTCCCGCGATGCTGATTTCTCCACCCCTTTCACCTTTATGGTACAATGTGGCTCTTCAGGAACAGACTCTTCAGTGCTGTCATTTCTGGGCACTTGTGACTTTTGTGAATGCTTAGCAGGAACATGTAGTTTAACCATCAATTTCTCCTTCTTTACTATATGACTGGGCCTTTCCTCAACTCTCTGAGCAACTAGAAACAAATATTTACAATTTCTATGAAATAAGGCAATGTTCATAAAACTAGTGCCAAGAAAACCAACTTATGTATCAATTTGATGGACTAATTTAATCTGCTCCAAATAAAATTGTCTTAAAGCAGCATTACATCGTAATAACGGATGTTTTGGGTAAAATATAAATACTAATGTGTGTGTGTTTACAAAAATAGTCGCTCAGAAACGATAAAATTCCAATAAATTTAGACCGTCGTATACGCGAATTTGTTTATCAACACATGAAATGTAAACACGCATAGTGCGCATGCATGAAACAACAGAGGATGTAGAAAACAACGTATATATTTTGATCATGAAAACTATCTATCTATCTTCCTCTAATGCCGAACCCCTCGCGGGGATATAGAAATGTCCCTAAAAGACTTAGCTAACAGAGGTATGAATCAACATATCAAGTAATTTAATTAAAAACGACAACGTGGGACAAATGGGGATGATGCATTCCGAATGCAAACAAGTGTTGACGATGCGTTTCTGTTGTAAACAAGTGCGTGACCGATCGACTCGGAAAGTCCTACTTTCGGTTTCGAGTTTGTTTTATCGCAAAAAAACACTGTTTACCAAATGAACATAAGCATACAAAGTATAATGTTAGAATGTGTAGCAGCATTGCTACCCATACGTAAAAATTGAATTTTTCAAAAATCTTTTATTTCATACGATGTAATGCTGCTTTAATATAACTCTAATACAACTCTCACATTGGAAATATTTCAATTTATTAAACTACAGTCTACATCCGCTATGGCAAAGTCAGCTATATCGAATTCTCCGGTTATCTCGAAGTCGGATCAAAGTCCCGTTTCAAACACTATTATTTACATATAACTGGCTCTGTTTATATCGAATTTATGTCTAAGTATTTTGTTCGGTCCGACGGAATTCGAAATAACGGATGTAAACTGTACATGTATATTGACCATCATTCAAACACACTACATGTACATATATTTATGACCTTTTTTCCGATGCATGAAATTGTATATGTATTATTATGGTGATGAGCTAAGTAATCCATAAGTCTAATAAAGTAGTCTACATCCGTTATGTCGAATTCCGTCGGACTGATCAAAATACATAACCGAAGTTGGACTTTGAAATTCTATATAAACGGAGCCAGTTATATTTAAAATGATAGTGTCTGAAACGGGACTTTGATCCAACTTCGAGATAACCGGAGAATGTCGCCATAACCGATTTTGACATAACGAATGTAGACTGTATACGGTATGCTATGACATAATAAGACAACCTACGAGGTCTTCGAACAAGTGGTCGTATTAGTGGGGTGGTCTCTATACTGAGTTCACTGCCATATTACAATAATGGAAGGAGATATGAAACATGCTATAAAATTTTGATTTAGATTTCATCTTACTTCATATTTCTGACCAATCATCATAATATATGCTGTACTTGTTTGTTTGTTTGTCTGTTTGTTTGTTTGTTTTGGGAATTTAAAGTCACACAAACAGCTTAGTTCATATGGCAACTCTTCCAATCTTATTGCTGCAACATCAAAACTTGTCGTTTACCTGACCCTGATATGTGTGACTACAAAGTTTGTGGACTACATGTATAAGCCATTTGACTTTCAATATGTTATTTAGATTTTGTTTCTGTGACCTTGAACTTTGACCCCAAAACTGGCAGATATGGCAACACAAAAATAACAAACAATACCCAGCCACTTCATGGGCGCGACATAAATCTTAATATAGGACTCTAGCAATAGAAAACTGCAAAATTCCTTACTTTGTAACAATATGTACTAGCATAGGATATAAGCCGAAAACAAACAATATGTAAAATATTGGACTGTGTCAGGCGCATAGCTCTATCTAACTTAAAACACACATATATAACTATATGTTACTAATTAAAATTGTTAATTTTGTACGTTTACGCGTAGGATTTGATAAAATACTCTGGCCTATTGAAAGCAGTCCAATATTTATAATAATGGACTGCAAGTACACAGGTACGAGGTCACTTAAGTTTGATGATCCACCAACATGGATAGAGCCGTCAGAGAGGGGACTACCGAGAGACAAGGTCCGGGGTTCAAATTCAACAACTAATTTGATTGCTCCTGGCTCATGGATAGAGCCGACAGAGAGGGGACTACCGAGAGACAAGGTCCGGGGTTCAAATTCAACAACTAATTTGATTGCTCCTGGCTCATGGATAGAGCTGACAGAGAGGGGACTACCGAGAGACAAGGTCCGGGGTTCAAATTCAACAACTAATTTGATTGCTCCTGGCTCATGGATAGAGCCGTCAGAGAGGGGACTACCGAGAGACAAGGTCCGGGGTTCAAATTCAACAACTAATTTGATTGCTCCTGGCTCATGGATAGAGCCGACAGAGAGGACTACTGAGAGACAAGGTCCGGGGTTCGAATTCAACAATTAATTTGATTGCTCCTGGCTCATGGATAGAGCCGACAGAGAGAGGACTACCGAGAGACAAGGTCCGGGGTTCAAATTCAACAACTAATTTGATTGCTCCTGGCTCATGGATAGAGCCGACAGAGAGGGGACTACCGAGAGACAAGGTCCGGGGTTCAAATTCAACAACTAATTTGATTGCTCATGGATAGAGCCGACAGAGAGGGGACTACCGAGAGACAAGATCCGGGGTTCAAATTCAACAACTAATTTGATTGCTCATGGATAGAGCCGACAGAGAGAGGACTACCGAGAGACAAGGTCCGGGGTTCAAATTCAACAACTAATTTGATTGCTCCTGGCTCATGTTTAGAGCCGACAGAGAGGGGACTACCGAGAGACAAGGTCCGGGGTTCAAATTCAACAACTAATTTGATTGCTCATGTTTAGAGCCGACAGAGAGGGGACTATCGAGAGACAAGGTCCGGGGTTCAAATTCAACAACTAATTTGATTGCTCATGGATAGAGCCGACAGAGAGAGGACTACCGAGAGACAAGGTCCGGGGTTCAAATTCAACAACTAATTTGATTGCTCCTGGCTCATGTTTAGAGCCGACAGAGAGGGGACTACCGAGAGACAAGGTCCGGGGTTCAAATTCAACAACTAATTTGATTGCTCATGGATAGAGCCGACAGAGAGGGGACTACCGAGAGACAAGGTCCGGGGTTCAAATTCAACAATTAATTTGATTGCTCCTGGCTCATGGATAGAGCCGACAGAGAGGGGACTACCGAGAGACAAGGTCCGTGATTCAAATTCAACAACTAATTTGATTGCTCCTGGCTCATGGATAGAGCCGACAGAGAGGGGACTACTGAGAGACAAGGTCCGGGGTTCAAATTCAACAACTAATTTGATTGCTCCTGGCTCATGGATAGAGCCGCCAGAGAGGGGACTACCGAGAGACAAGGTCCGGGGTTCAAATTCAACAACTAATTTGATTGCTCCTGGCTCATGGATAGAGCCGACAGAGAGGGGACTACCGAGAGACAAGGTCCGGCGTTCAAATTCAACAACTAATTTGATTGCTCATGGATAGAGCCGACAGAGAGGGGACTACCGAGAGACAAGGTCCGGGGTTCAAATTCAACAACTAATTTGATTGCTCATGGATAGAGCCGACAGAGAGGGGACTACCGAGAGACAAGGTCCGGGGTTCAAATTCAACAACTAATTTGATTGCTCATGGATAGAGCCGACAGAGAGAGGACTACCGAGAGACAAGGTCCGGGGTTCAAATTCAACAACTAATTTGATTGCTCATGGATAGAGCCGCCAGAGAGGGGACTACCGAGAGACAAGGTCCGGGGTTCAAATTCAACAATTAATTTGATTGCTCCTGGCTCATGGATAGAGCCGACAGAGAGGGGACTACCGAGAGACAAGGTCCGTGATTCAAAATCAACAACTAATTTGATTGCTCCTGGCTCATGGATAGAGCCGACAGAGAGGGGACTACTGAGAGACAAGGTCCGGGGTTCAAATTCAACAACTAATTTGACTGCTCCTGGCTCATGGATAGAGCCGCCAGAGAGGGGACTACCGAGAGACAAGATCCGGGGTTCAAATTCAACAACTAATTTGATTGCTCCTGGCTCATGGATATAGCCGACAGAGAGGGGACTACCGAGAGACAAGGTCCGGGGTTCAAATTCAACAACTAATTTGATTGCTCATGGATAGAGCCGACAGAGAGAGGACTACCGAGAGACAAGGTCCGGGGTTCAAATTCAACAACTAATTTGATTGCTCATGGATAGAGCCGCCAGAGAGGGGACTACCGAGAGACAAGGTCCGGGGTTCAAATTCAACAATTAATTTGATTGCTCCTGGCTCATGGATAGAGCCGACAGAGAGGGGACTACCGAGAGACAAGGTCCGTGATTCAAAATCAACAACTAATTTGATTGCTCCTGGCTCATGGATAGAGCCGACAGAGAGGGGACTACTGAGAGACAAGGTCCGGGGTTCAAATTCAATAACTAATTTGATTGCTCCTGGCTCATGGATAGAGCCGCCAGAGAGGGGACTACCGAGAGACAAGATCCGGGGTTCAAATTCAACAACTAATTTGATTGTTCCTGGCTCATGGATTAGTTAGCCTGCACACCTGTAGCTTGCCTCAGACAGATCCTGCATATCAGGTGGCCAGACAAAAATTCCAACCAGGAGCTGTGGCACAGAACAAGACAGATCCCCAACGCTGACTCTAGCTCTATCACACAGAGAATGTGGCTGAGGATAGCTATATATAGGGCACACACTACGACGAGATCAGCCCAACATAGCACACCAAGCACTGGATTGCAACCCGCAAGGCACGAGGAAAAGAGGCCGACCTGTAAACACATGGAGAAGGACTCTGGTCCATGCGATGTGCCGAAAAAAGATGACCTGGAGACAAGCCAAGCTAGTGGCAACCGACCGGGTCAGATAGAGAGCTGTGAAGTGAAGGCCCTATACCCCGACAGGGGTGAAGAGGATTAAACTAACCCCTGTAGCTTAATCTTATTATTTTGCTGCAGCATTTAAATTTATGTATACATACATGGTTACTCGATGGATAAGTGATGTATGTATACAACACAATCAACTCTTTGCACGTTAGTGTCATCGTAATGACACAATTCTAATGAGATTCCGTGACATATTTCCAGACTACAATTATTTGAACTATTTATAGCATTTATTCTACCCAGCATGCAAAGTGTTTTGTGATGTATACATTTCATGTTATTGTTTGGCAACATTAAACTGAGACATTTGCATATTCCGTGAACTTACTTCGTTAATAATCGATTTCCGAAGTAAAATATGATCTTTAGATTATTGTACACTTACTTGATTCAAATATTAACGGTAAAACCCTAACGTATGTCCTGGTCATAGTTCACGAAAACTCACGAAGGCTTTGGCGGAGACTAATGAGTCTCAGTTTAATGTTGCCACTGTCAGAATCTATACTTATACAATATCATAATAATCACTTATAACAATGTTAGTACAAGGCACATTCTAGGGTTAGTACAAGTCCAAGGCACATTCTAGGGTTAGTACAAGGCACATTCCAGGGTTAGTACAAGGCACATTCTAGGGTTAGTACAAGGCACATTCTAGGGTAGTACAAGGCACATTCTAGGGTTAGTACAAGTCCAAGGCACATTCTAGGGTTAGTACAAGGCACATTCTATGGTTAGTACAAGGCACATTCTAGGGTTAGTACAAGGCACATTCTAGGGTTAGTACAAGGCACATTCTAGGGTTAGTACAAGGCACATTCTATGGTTAGTACAAGGCACATTCTAGGGTTAGTACAAGGCACATTCTAGGGTTAGTACAAGGCACATTCTAGGGTTAGTACAAGGCACATTCTAGGGTTAGTACGCACATTGTAGGGGTGATAATTTTTGTGAGAAGTTAAACGAGAGCGATTGCATCCATGTTATTTACTAAATTTCAACAAAATAGGGTTAAACGACACAATATGACATAGATGGAGTGGTTTATAACGGGCCAGTGTATCTTACCAGACAAAATTGTATATGAAAATTGTAAACGAAAAAAATCAAATATTTTTTAAATTAAGTTATTTTTAGAGAGAAGTGGGGCGAAGTCAGTGTCCCTAGGGCGACTATTTCGGCCAAGTCGCTCTCTAGAATGAGCCCTATTAAATAAGTAAAATAAAAGCAACATTAATTTTTGTCATCAATATTGTTTATTTTAGCTTCTATTGAACAAATAACAAATATTTTAAACAAAACTATACCTTCCTCAGTTGCAAACGTTACTAATGCCATATTATTTCCCGCGTCAAACACGCACGTAACTACATCCTCACCACCGGAGCGCTTTGTATTTTCAAAGTACATTTCCAATGTCTCTATCTGTTCCTCAGAGACAATGCTACATGGGCCGGTTACTTCAATGGTGCAAATGGGCGTTGGTTCCTCGGGCACATACACTTTCACCTCTACAGTCTGACCCATCATTATAATGGGTCCTTTCTGCATGACTACATCAACAGCTGCAAAAAGTCAACAAGTCATTTATTATGTCGCAGGTTCGATCCCCGTCTCACCGTAATAAAATTAACGGTCTTTCAGATGGGACTCTAAACTGAAGTCTCGTGTCGGTGCTTTACACTGTGCATATAAAAGAACCAGGGGAGACTCTGTCTGTATCATTGCACTATCCTCCAAAATTCTAAAATGACTAATCTCTTCAGGAGGCGTCGCTCATATGAGCAACCGGTAGCGACGATAAATAAACGTAAAATTACTCTATTATGTTGCAATTGCACTGTAGATCAGAAGTTTGTGTGAATCATTAGTTTTTCAGTGTCACATGTGGTTGCCAAATTCATCCTGTATGAACATGTTATCTATATTGGTGAAGTTAACCCTTTCAACACCACAGACCTCTAAATAGGCTTACAAAAAGTGTAGATCCAGATGAGCCGTCACAGCCGGCTCGTGACGAGCCGTCTCAGCAGGATCTGCACTTTTTTCAAGTAATATAACTATGTCAGTTACTTGGTGTTGAATGGGTTAACAGCCGCAGAAACATGATCACCAACACTAGAATTGAAAGGAAATAGACCATCTAAATTCTGCCGGATCTATCGTATGACATGTACAGTCAAACCTCTCTAGAGCAAACACCATCCGGATACATCGAGGGTGTCGCTCCTGAGAGCGTTTGGGGAGGCGGGACTGTACATATAATAGTGTGAATCGCCGTCAAAATCAAGAATGTTTCTTTCTATAACCAACTGAAAATTTATTGATTATTACTAGCTTTATTAGAACAATTGAACTAGCGAGCGTTGATAGGCCATTCTAAAACAATTCTTTGTTTGGTATAATGCGATCCAGCAATAACTTGGATGGGCTTTTTTCTATATGAATTGGGGGGGGGGGGGCTGAGTTGGTTAAATAAATATAAGTTTCTGATGTTTGTGTTGATTAAACTTATTATTTATAATATAACTGAATATAATTTGTGGAAGTGGTGATAGCGCAGTGGTAGCGCGTTCGAGCCCCGCTGGAGCCGTTACGATGTCCTTAGGCAAAGCATTTAATTCCACATTGCCTCTTCTCTCTCCCTTAGTTTAAACATATTTATTTTCTGTCAATACATGAATATTTACAACAACTGATTTAAGGAATTGGACAGAAAGCTGTCTCTCCCTTGTGGCGATGGATTTCATCAGGAATGAGGTCTCGAGAGTGATTAATATAAGTTGTAATAACTTGTTTCGCAATTGAGCTAAAATAAATTTTTATAAACTTAAAATATAATTTGTTTATGTATTAACTAGTTTCCTCGGTAACTAATGTCTGTCCCACCTGTGGCACTCGGTTCAGGATATGCCAAACCAACAAATAATGATTATTTTTTTATACAAATTGTTGTACTGGCAACTGTAGTGTCGTAAGTATAATATTGAGCTATAGGAAAACAACTATCATCCCTCATTTCCCCCCTATGTGGTAATGTATGATGCACTTTTCGACTACTGAGGGAACCGGCCCCATTCCCCTAAAGGAAAACAACTATCATCCATCATTCTCCCCCTATGTGGTAATGTATGATGCACTTTTCGACTACTGAGGGAACCGGCCCCATTCCCCTAAAGGAAAACAACTATCATCCCTCATTTTCCCCCTATGTGGTAATGTATGATGCAATTTTCGACTACTGAGGGAACCGGCCCCATTCCCCTAAAGGAAAACCACGATCATCCCTCATTCTCCCCCTATGTGGTAATGTATGATGCAATTTTCGACTACTGAGGGAACCGGCCCCATTCCCCTAAAGGAAAACAACTATCATCCCTCATTTTCCCCCTATGTGGTAATGTATGATGCACTTTTCGACTACTGAGGGAACCGGCCCCATTCCCCTAAAGGAAAACCACGATCATCCATCATTCTCCCCCTATGTGGTAATGTATGATGCACTTTTCGACTACTGAGGGAACCGGCCCCATTACCCTAAAAGTGAAATTAATACGCATTAATGAAATCAGTATTCCATTATTTTAAAATTGTAACTGAACCATCATCTAACATTTCATTCATCTACATGCATAGTGCACACAGGCACAAGAAACACATTTCCTTTTGTCCAATTGTCATATAGTAATGTTTACTATCAACATTTAAAAAAATGTGTGTCTTGTACCTATGATAGTGCAGAATGATTCGATGGAAAGTCATTATTAAATCTTGATCAACTACTAGGGTCTGCTTCCTACCTTCTGGTTCTTCAAACTCAACTACAGCTGATGCATTCTCTTTATCATACTCTACATGGAAAACAGGACCACCTCCATACTTCTTAGTACTCTCAAAAAACATTTCCAAGTATTCTTCGTGCACAGATGTCGGAAGGTTAATGACTATGATCTTCGTTTCTCTCTCCTTTGTCTCTTCAGGAGCTGGTATTTCCTCGGTTCCATCACTCTCTTCTTGATGCTGCCCTTCTTGTTCTTGACGCTGCCCTTCTTGACGCGGTCCTTCTTGAGGCTGCCCTTCTGAAGGTCCATACAAAAATTAGCACCAAAAAGATTCTCACCTGTACATGTTATAAGAACATGGCCTAAGGACATTAGTCTTCTATGAAAATAAAACGCAGCTTTTCACTATTATCTTTTCTGAAATTAAAACAAAGCTTTTCACTATTATCTTTTCTGAAATTAAAACAAAGCTTTTCACTATTATCTTTTCTGAAATTAAAACAAAGCTTTTCAATGCTATCTTTTCTGAAATTAAAACGAAGCTTTTTACTATTATCTTTTTTCACTGTTATCTTTTCTGAAATTAAAACGAAGCGTTTCATTACAATCTTTTCTGAAATTAAAATAGTTTTTGATAATTTTCTTTTCTAAAATTTAAACGCAACTTTTGACAATAATCTTATAGAACAGGATTGATCATCGTTGTGATAAAAAGAAGACCATCGATCAGCTGTACTTGACTATAAACATGTTTGTGCTGCAGTTGTCAAGTGGCAGTGGGGCAATTGGTAATGATAAGATATACTATTGTTAGGTGACATCACCATGGTGATATGGGTACCGTATTTAGCTGTGTATAGTGCGCTACCGTGTATAGTGCGCACCCACGATCTGGCACGAAAATCGGCGGAAAAACTGAGTTCCTATGTATACTGACTGCGCACGTGAAAAACGCAATTTTCCAAGTCAAAATTTAACATTTCTCAAAAATCGCTAAAAATTGTGCTCCGTGATTTTTACAACTTATATTAATCACTCGAGATATACCTCATCGCACTCGGGCACACCTGCTCAAATTTCTCGACACGTTCTCAAACATCTCAACACGTTCTCAAACATGTCAGCAGATGCTCAAACTTCTCAACACGTGAAGCCTACCTAATTAACTGCATTGTGAAAGGTTTGTCGAAATTAATTATCGCTACAATCAATTGAAATACTGCAGCCAAAAAAGTTTTTTTTTTATGCAATGCATTGTACATTGTACGGCGAAGTACGCGAAAAGTACGGGAAATATTACATACGATAAAACCACGTGATGTTATCAAATCGCCATTTTTGTATGCATTTACCTTTTCAATTAAATTCATCAAAGTTTGCCAAAATAAACGAAATATATGCTAATTTTGTGGTCTTATTCATTTGATTTATTTATATAGACTATCGGCAACTGGTTTTAATAGCTAGTTTATAACGATTGTCGAATGTAACAACTTATAGAATGACTGTGGGCCGTTCGGGTCGAATTTCAGTTTTTTCACGAAATTTTGGTCCGGAAAATAATGTGAGATAAAATGGATGAGGATTTCAGTAAGAAATGTGCGCACTATACACAGCTAAATACGGTATGTATGAATCCTGGTTTATGGATAAAACTTCGGCTTTTTTATTTTTTTGTGGCCAATTTTCTTTTGCGACTTGCGTGCTTTATTTCTTCATAACCTTTTCATTCATTAAGATAACGTGCTCAATGTTGGACCATTTATAGAGTTATCCCTGCTCATTCATTAAGATAACATGCTCAATGTTGGACCATTTATAGAGTTATCCCTGCTCATTCTAATAATGTGGTTGTTTTGCAAATGAAATAGACACATTTATTACAGAATAAAACAGTACATACATGTAAAACTGTTCGAAATATTTCGATGATATAGTAATTGCAGTTATTTGCGTATAACTTGTGTACTAATTGAGACATCTTGTTCATATTTGGACCTTTTATTCCCGGATCAAGGTAGTCAGTGATTACATTTCTTCACAGGACAAACTGCATTTTCACAGTCGCCGAATATATATATATCTTAAATAATAATAAAACAGAAACTTCACATCTCTCATCTGGTGAATTCTGTTCTAATTTGTGAACGGTCAGAAAATACATTATTTTAATTGAAAATGACGATTGAGGAGTCGTTGACACTTATATTAGTGGTGAACGGATTATATTTAGCAACGGTTAATCAAGTTGTCAGAAGTCGTGTATTGCCAAATTCTAGTCATAAATTGCCAGAAGTACGAACCAATTTGGGTGTGAAACGACCATTAAAAAAAATCTGAACATCATTTATATTAACTCTTTGCACGCTAGCGGCAGATAAAATCACCTTTACAAACAGCATAGAGCCAGATCAGACGGCACAGAATGTGCCGTCTGATCAGGCTCTATGCTGTTTGCTATTCGGATAGTGGAGCTAAAACACTTGGCTGAATAGCAAACAACATGGATCCTGATCAGACGCGGCGTTACGCCGCGGCTGATCTGGATCTATGTTGTTTGCAAATGTGATTTTATTTACTCAGCAGGCAAAGGGTTAATATTCTTTAATTCCGATTGAAATCAATTGAAAATGATGCAAAGAACATTGATGGTTCCTGGAATGCAAGAATGTGACCAAAATATATCGATTCTGGTCATATTTCTTGAAAACAGATTTTGAAATCAAGACAAAAACTGTTTTCACCGTAGACCGGAGTCCGATTGGTAGATTGATCTCATTTTAACGACAATTTAAACCATTTATATGTTATATCTTTGAATGATCATATAACACAACTATACTATGGACATTTGGAGTTGATGTAAGGCACATTTAGAAGTAATCAGGGACATGATTTAATAGGAGAACGTGAATTATAAAATGGTGGCGGGATTTATTAATGGCTAAATGGCGGACCCGCTAAATTGTGCGGAGTGGTATATTTCAATCTTATATGCGAATCTCAAAGAATAGGTTCCGAAATATTATTTTGGTACCAAATAAAAGATAAATCTTTGGAGTCCTCGAAAATATATGCATAATTGAGATATTTTAATTGTTCTATGAGCCACGAGTCCCACGACGCCGTAACTTTCCAAGTGATTTTCTCAACTCATGAAGGCTAGCGAGATAGTGCTATTTATAGATGCATGAGAAGTGGGGATATTTTGGTAAACCAGTCCGAGACACGATTTTACCTTGACCCTTGTAATTTTCCATCAATAGACTAGGTGAATTTCCAATTTGCGGACATTTTACAGATTTTTGACGTTTTTATCATTTTCGCCAAAATAAGTTTTTATTAGCTAATTTTGGCATATTTTAGCCAATGGCGACGGCCAGCACGGGCCCTGAAATACAAGATTACTACGGAAGGATTTAATATTAATGAATGTTTGACATCTTAATTTTTCATCTTGTTACACTTGTTTAAAATAACACAGATCAGTATATATTTCAATAGTTAAGACGCTATTGGTTTGTTTCAGTGCAAGATAGAATTATATTTCTCTGACTGAACATTGAAAACATTATCACGAGTGGTGCTAGCTAAGAATGATAATAACAACATTCTATGTTCATGAGTGAAATACAATTCCATTATTCATTTAAACAACAACACATATTCGTTTTCTTTTAGGCTTTTCTCTGAACTTGATTTATTTTACAACGATTGTTAAGCAAGTTTTAACAACTTATATTAATCACTCTCGTTGGCGCGGATGAAAGCGTATATGTGGTCATTCGTGTGGGAGGACACCGGAGTACCCGGAGAAAACCCACCTGTCCGATCTGGCGACCACCGCACCATCTCACATACTTCACGGCCCAAGGATCGAACCCGGGTTGCATTGGTGAGAAGCGATAACACAGCCATAATGAAATACTTTTATGATTGAATACTATGCAACCATGCACTAAATGATGTCTGGCCGACCATAAATGATACCATAAGACATAAATGACGTCATGGACAGCTCGAGTCCGAAAACGTTTGCATTCACTACATTTCAACATGCAGCGACATGCGCAGAGCGGTGAGATATAAAATGTGTCATTCAACTGCTAAGTATGTGAGATGGTACGATGGTCACCAGATCGGACAGGTGGATTTTCTCCTGGTACTCCGGTTTCCTCCCACACGAATGAGCACATTTATGCTTTCATCCGCGCCAACGAGAGTGATTAATATAAGTTGTTAAAACTAGCTTCGCAATCGTTGTAAAATAAATGAAGTTTATAACTTATAGTCAATGGAAAAACACATTTTGTTTTAACTGATAAATTTCTATATTTCATTGGAAAGCATAAAATATTAACCTTGACCTCTACATCCTATGTTCTTTTGGTTGATTTTGGACTGTAATCTGTGCAGCATATTGTCTTGGTCCGAGACTGCCTTACTACTCGCCTTTGAACCTGAAATATTGAATCATGTTATAGACTACTGGTACCTTCACTCATCAATTACATGTTTAACGCAGTGCATGCTGGGTAAATAAAAGGTTATAAATAGTTCAAAATAATAGTAACAGCCGACAATTTGTTGATGTTGGTTTCTTAGTATCGCCCAAATCCACATTAACCCATTCAACACCAAGTAACTCACATGGACTGGTCCATGATATTCATAAACGAATAAATGAATCAGAAAATCACATTTGGACAAGTTCATTTATCAAAATGGGTAATTATGTCTAAAAATAGTCATATCACTGGCAAAAAGTGCAGATCCTGATGAGACGGCTCGTCACGAGCCGACTCATCTGGATCTACACTTTTTGTAAGCCTATTTAGAGGTCTGTGGTGTTGAAAGGGTTAAGCAGCCAGCCAAGGGAATCACAGAAAGTGGCTGCTTAGCACAGGTGGCTGCTTAATAAAGGTTAAATGTATAATAATGTACTATATTGGGAATCTGAAAACCGGCTGCTTAATACAGGTTGGCTGCTTAATAGAGGTGACAACTAACACAGGTTTGACTGTATATAACTATATAATAACATTTCCAAAGAGTTACCGTAAAGCCGTTTTTATGGATTTATTCAAAATGTGCTACACACAAAACGGTTGGATGATTTGGTTGATGAACATATTTATTCGACATTATATAACATAATTTACTACAAATAATTGTGTACACAATAAATACAAGTGGATTGAAATGAAAGCTAAAAGCTTATTGAAATCCAATTGATGAAATCCACTTGATGATTTGAAATTGTATTATCAATTAGATAATAATCAATCAGGTCACTCTGCACTATCTATACACACATGCTTTGAGAATGACAATGGCAGTAGCCTTCAATTAAGGCTTGTTTTTTTGTTCGCATTATACGCCTTCATCAGCACAATTTTGGGGTATATCGCCGGCGGGCAGTTTACTTAACAACACCTTTCCTGGGCAGTACTTGATGTAACAGCCTCCGAATGAAACTGCCAACTTTTTCATATTAATAGACACGGCCTGAGAGGGGCTCGATCCCATGACCATCAGTGATGATAGGTTACAGGGGTATTCAAGTCAGCGACCCAACTAAAGACTTTGTATGAATGGCCATCACGGATAATTCCTGCAGTTAATGCAGTACCGAGACTGTATCACGTCTCAAGCCATGATCCATGGTACGATTATACATGTACTGATTTACTGTAGGAATTGTCAGGCCCTACATCAGGTCATCACCTCCTTCACTGTTAACCGACTGACCCCATCATCTACCGGTTACCATCAACCTCTCTACACTACCGTATATCAGGCTATATTCGCGTATCCCAAATATCACATTTATAAGTGTGTTTTAATGTTTGTGAATTTAATATTCGCGATTTTTCAGCTTCAGAATGCACCTTTTACGTTTCTGTTGTTTCCGTGGAGAATTTCACCTCAAACAGGATAAGACATGTAGCCGGCTGGTACCGTGGAAATAAACTTGTATTAATTTTGGGATTATATTGGCATATGCATATCTATGAAAACATTAATTACAATCCAAGCTAAAATCCATTTGTATAAACTAATCTATAAATAGAACATTTACCAGAATCCTGTATGTATGCAGGTGACCTGACATCGGTATGTTTAAAATGTTTGTTCTCTCTATGTTCAGGACTATTGTATGGTGGAGGCGGTGCTTGGTTTGGTAGAGGACTGCCTCTGTTGTCTGCTGCCTGCTGGTGTATCTGGGGGTATCCAGGCATTCGTACAAGCTGCCCTGTTTGAGGATCAATAAACATTGGTATCATATAATTTTGTCCTGGCATATTCTGCTGACCAGGCAAACGGTTTTGTTGAAAACCAGGAGGGAACTGCCTCGGTATTGAAGAATATTGGTAATTCTGATCTGGTTGAGAGTTTGGTGGTTGTCCTCGACCAGGTCCATGGTCAGTAGTTCCATCTTGCTGGCCTGGATAGGCATGTGGGGGACTTTGGAATGGCATGTCGTAGTGACCTTGGTTTTGCATATTTCCAGGTCCAGAAGGTTGACCTGGTTCATGCATACGAGCCGGTTGTGGAATTGGTGGAGGACGCATCATGCGACCATGTGGCACTTGACCTTGGTTGTGGTCTCGACCATCTCTGGTCTGTAACTGTTCTGATCCTGGTATGTTGGGATAAAATCCTGACATGGCCCCATATGGACCAACAGGCCACTGACGTTGTTGTACCTGGTGTGAATCTACATGATGCCTCGGGGTGGGTTTTGGAACCTGATGTAGATCTTTGTCCATGTGTTTATGAGATTCTGCCTGTGATGGACTCACTTCATTCGATTCAGGCCTGTTGTTTTCTGAGCCATATTCCTAATAAGCAAAAGAAACAGATGTTTGTAAGTTTTGAAGTTGCAGTTCAATCAACCAAATGGCTCCATGACAGTATTTCAGGAACAACAGTACGTAAGTACGAAAACAACAAGACTTCAAGTCACATTATGAAGAAAGAACTTCTTTTAAATATATGGCAACTCTATTAACTACTTCTATGTTAAACTTTATTATGCACCACACTTAAATCCCCATGATGCGTAGAACAGCTCAGCTAGATGCGGACAATGTGTTGCTTGCCTAGCTTCTGAAGAAAGAAATTTCTTTTAAATATAATTATGGTAACAGAAGATTTGGGTGCATGAAACATAGCAGTAAAAAGAAGAGATTTGATGCATCCTGACCAACTGTATTAACTGTTCATACACTTCTATGTTAAACTTCATTTTGATTGTTTGTTCACGTTGTTATTGACAATTATGAGGTAAATGGTGCAAATGACGTCACTTCCAATGACGTATTACATAAACCAGGTCATTATCGCTTGAATGCGCTTAACACAGTCACTACCCGAGGCGAATTTTGTGAGCGCGTACAGAAATCAGCATGACAAACTGGTTCTATGGAAAAATCATTAAGATATTAAGAAATGGAGATTTTTTGGGAAAATAAGCACCTATTAGGAGAGACAAAAGTCGCTCCGTATACACACTTCATGGAAAAGGGCCATTCCTATTACATTTTGAATGTGCTTTATGAATGTATAATCTAATTTTAACTAGGCTAGACTTTTTCCGATCGGATGTCTCAATAGTTCCATTTCTCACCAAATCAAAATAACAAGAAATTGATGTGCGTAAATTGGTATGTGTAATTTTATTACAAGTGAATTATTACAAATTACAAGTTACTTATTGCACATTTAATGAGATGGTTAAAGAATTTGTGTTATTTTTAAATGATCCATAACTGTGAAATTTGGCTAACCTTGGCCAAGCTGTTTTGGGTGAAGAAGGATATTGAAATCTATCATAAAAGAACTCTCTGTTGACATTTTGGCGGCCATCTTGGATGACAAAATTATCTGATTTTGCCGACAATTACATCAGAGTGATCGTCTCGTCGATACCTTCGACTTAATTAATATACGACATGACCATATTCGCTCAAAATAAATTTAAACCCTACTTGACCTACCAGACAAGACTTCTAAAATTTTCAAAATCAAATCGGTCCAGGCCAAAATCGACAGTCAGGAACCCCCCCCCCACATGACATTCTAATATTTTTGTGCACCGATTGCACAAATATAGAATGGGTTAATTAATAATAATGTATGCAATTTAATTACCGGTAATTGCGCGGAACATATAAATGTTATATATATATTGCAGCTAAAATACATGATTATCTTTTGTTACTTTTTGTCCAGTAGACTTCAGAAATAATTATGTCCGGCTAAATTTTCCTATCCAGGGGCAGAGCTTGGGCGTTGTATATATATATATACATGCATCATTAGGATAGAGGGGGTCAGGGTATGTCCCCCCGCAAGATTTTGAAAGTATATAACGCTGCAGCTGCATTCTTGAGGCATTTTAAGGCGTGTTTCGATGAGAAATAAGGGGACACATTTGTGCAGTTCTGAAAGTCTTATTTTATTAATTAAAATGTAATGACATAGATCTACCGACTTATTTTCATATTCGATGGGTTTGCTGCATAAACCTCCACCCACTTAGATCTAACCATCATTTTTACTGCATTTTTCATATTTCGTTTTTTGAAGAAAAATTGTGCGTACAGTTTTTTTAAAGTATCCTTTCTGTGTGGGAAGCTCAATGTGAAAGTTAAATGGCAGTGTACCTTATTTTGTTCCCATCTCTCTGGGTTTTTTTAGTATCCTTTCTGTGTGGGAAGCTCAATGTGAAAGTTAAATGGCAGTGTACCTTATTTTGTTCCCATCTCTCTGGGTTTTATTAGTATCCTTTCTGTGTGGGAAGCTCAATGTGAAAGTTAAATGGCAGTGTACCTTATTTTGTTTCCATCTCTCTGGGTTTTATTAGTATCCTTTCTGTGTGGGAAGCTCAATGTGAAAGTTAAATGGTAGTGTACCTTATTTTGTTCCCATCTCTCTGGGTTTTATTAATATCCTTTCTGTGTGGGAAGCTCAATGTGAAAGTTAAATGGTAGTGTACCTTATTGTGTTCCCATCTCTCTGGTAGTTCACATGCTATTGCTGGCTGATATGTCACTGTACAACTCTGTCCACCCTCTTTGATGTCTTCAGTTTTTACCTCACGGCACATGTATTCAACATCTGAAGATGAGAAAGTGAAATAAATTTCTATTATTTTGAAATACAGTCAAACCTGTTTTAGTGGTCACCTGTATTAAACAGCCAACCAGTTTCCAGATTCCTAATATGTTGTTTTATTATACATTTGACCTCTATTAAGCAGTCACCTGTGCTAAGCAGCCACTTTCTGCGATTCCCTTGGCTGGCTGCTTAACACAGGTTTGACTGTAGTAAGCTTCTCCTTCTCAGTAATATACAAGCAAATCAACAACACCGCCATCGTGTCAGGACGTGCACTGCCTGTGAGCATCAATGTTGTATATACAATGACGGATGTACAGTTACTGCCACTTGTATACTCTATAACAAGCATTATCTTTTTAATTTGCTTCATCTGTTACAATGATATATTTTATATTATTCAATCAGTGTTCAAAACTGGCCAATGTTTATTACCAACTCGCCAATGTCTATCTACACCAGCTGTTTGCATAGAAGTGACTGACCTGATTAACCACAATGTTCCCTGTCCCTGTGAGAGTTGGTGGTGTTTCATGTCCCTGTGAAATTTAATGATGTGTCATGTCCTTGTGTGATTTGTTGATGCTTCATGTCCCTATGTGATTTGTTGATGCTTCATGTACATGTGTGATTTGTTAATGTTTCATGTCCCTGTGTGATGTGTTGATGCTTCATGTCCCTATGTGATTTGTTGATGTTTCATGTCCCTGTGTGCTATGTTGATGCTTCATGTCCCTGTGTGATTTGTTGATGTTTCATGTCCCTGTGTGCTATGTTGATGCTTCATGTCCCTGTGTGATTTGTTGATGCTTCATGTCACTGTGTGATTTGTTGATGCTTCATGTCCCTGTGAGATTTGTTGATGCTTCATGTCCATGTGTGATTTGTTGATGTTTCATGTCCCTGTGTGCTATGTTGATGCTTCATGTCCATGTGTGATTTGTTGATGCTTCATGTCCCTGTGTGCTATGTTGATGCTTCATGTACATGTGTGATTTGTTGATGCTTCATGTCCCTGTGTGCTATGTTGATGTTTCATGTCCCTGTGTGCTATGTTCATGCTTAATGTCCATGTGTGATTTGTTGATGTTTCATGTCCCTGTGTGATTTGTTGATGTTTCATGTCCCTGTGTGATTTGTTGATGTTTCATGTCCCTGTGTGATTTGTTGATGTTTCATGTCCCTGTGTGCTATGTTGATGCTTCATGTCCCTGTGTGCTATGTTGATGCTTCATGTCCATGTGTGATGTGTTGATGTTTCATGTCCCTGTGTGCTATGTTGATGCTTCATGTCCCTGTGTGCTATGTTGATGTTTCATGTCCCTGTGTGCTATGTTGATGTTTCATGTCCCTGTGTGCTATGTTGATGCTTCATGTCCATGTGTGCTATGTTGATGCTTCATGTCCATGTGTGCTATGTTGATGTTTCATGTCCCTGTGTGCTATGTTGATGCTTCATGTCCCTGTGTGCTATGTTGATGTTTCATGTCCCTGTGTGCTATGTTGATGCTTCATGTCACTGTGTGCTATGTTGATGCTTCATGTCCCTGTGTGATTTGTTGATTTTTCATGTCCCTGTGAGATTTGTTGTTTCATGTCCCTGTGAGATTTGTTGATGTTTTATGTCCCTGTGTGATTTGTTGTTGTTTCATGTCCCTGTGAGATTTGTTGTTTTATGTCCCTATGGTAGTTTTTATTTCATCAAATACAAGCAAACATAATAACATATGAAGTAAGTCAAAAATGACCCATGATCAAATATGGTATAATAGTACAGTGTATTTCGGCGGTGGTCTTAACCCTTTCAACACAACAGACCTCTATTTATAGGCTTACAAAAAGTGTAGATCCAGATGAGCCGGCTCATCATGAGCCGTCTCATCAGGATCTGCACTTTTTGCAAGTAGTATTACTAATTTTAGACAAAATTACCCATCTTGATAAATGAACTGGTCCGAATGTAATTTTCTTATTCATTTATTGGTCTAAGAATATCATGGACCAGTCCATGTCAGTTACTTGGTGTTGAAAGAGTTAATAGTTGAACACGTACAACTTAATAATAATACTACAATGTACGCTGGAAAGTTTTAAACCTGAAAAATATATTACATATTCCAAGAATACGTAAATAGAGAAATATTTACGTATAACTAAGAATGTGAATACCGAACAAAGACAAATATACACCAGTAAATTTTTTGATACACTTGAAACAGCTAGTTTGTTAATAATATCCTATTTTATACCTTATGATACAGTGGTAGTACGTTGATCACATGCACAGTCCATGTCATCCACAAATATATAATACGCAACTATGGAGTTCCATAAATATGTATGTACACATAATTGATACATTTGATTCATACGATATGAACTGTAGCCTTTTATATGACTTATGTCATGTGACAGGAGAATGTTACAATGAAAACTATAAAATAAATATGTGTATTATAAAGTATCATCAAAAGCGACACTTCTCTTTAACTCAAAACCTTTAAATACCAAAATTGCTAAATTCCTTAAAGTATTTCTGTTTTCTGATTTTAACAGTTCAACTGTTTTAAACATGTTGCATCTATTACGGAAATATGGTTTAAAATAAGTTATTCGTAGATCATTGAGAAGACGACACTCCATTAGAAAATGATATTCATCACCAAGCTTATTACAAGTAGGGCATATACGTTCTTGACGAGGAATGCTTTGTGGCCTGTGCCACCTTCCTGTCTCGATTTCAAGACGATGAGACGAAACTCTTAATTTAGTTAGAGCAATTCTGTATTTTTTAATATTAATGATATCAAAATATGGTTTAAAATCCAACGACATGAAATTTACATAAAAAGATGCTCTAGTCGATTCTCTAATACGAGATTCCCAGTTGTGCATGAAGGTATCCCTAAGTCTCTGTCTAACAATACCCAAAAATGTCTTATTGTCACCTACTCCCTGTGTTTCCCATACCATATTAAAGCCTAACTTACATAAAAATATCCCTGACCAATAATGCCCAATTTTTCTTCCTAGGCTGTGTATTTATATCTCTCAGTAATAGAGAATATATAATCTTGATGTATTTTCTGTCAGTGCAGTTAAGTACTTTTAACCAGTATTTAATAATGTTGTAATATCTTTGAGTTTTGTAATCTATTCTACCCAATTCCCCATATATAAAATCATTTTGCGTGGAGGTTTTAACACCTAGAATTGATTTGCAATACTACATATGAACTCGTTCAATATGAGGTGAGTGACAAAATCCCCAAACTTCACATGAGTAATTTAAAATTGGTGTTACTAGCTTATCAAACAGTTCCAACGTATGTTTAACAGACATGTTTTCAAATCGGTAAAGATATCTCCGAAGCTTAAACGTTGCTTTTAGAGCTTGACCCGACAACGGTTTTTGTGCATCACTAAATGAACCACCTGTCGTAAATACAATACCCAAGTAGCAAAATCTACCAACAATTTCAAGTTCAGAGTCATCAAACAAAAACTTTAGATTACGTGGTAATAATCCACCTTTTCTGAATACCATGACTTTGGTCTTTTCTTTATTTACCTGCAATTTCCAATGATTACAATAATCTTTTAAAATGTTTAAATTAGTTTGCAACTCTTCTGCTGTATTTGCAAATAAAACTATGTCGTCTGCATATAGTAGTAAAAATATTTTCATGAAACCTAAATCCCTTAAGGTATAGTTCATCCTCCAGATCATTTAAATACATGCAAAATAAAAAGGGAGAAAGACATTCACCTTGACGAACTCCTAAGAAGCAATCGAAACTATCACTTAACCCATTTTCTAGTTTGACTGACTTAACGTTTTGATACATGGATTTTACAACGTTAAATATTTTGCCCCTAATACCAAGCTGGACAAGCTTATACCAGATATTGTCTCTGACAAGGTAATCAAATGCCTTACTGAAATCTATAAAACAACAATAAAGAGTTTTATTATAGTACAAGCTTGTTAACCCTTTCAACACCACAGACCTCTAAATAGGCTTACAAAAAGTGTAGATCCAGATGAGCCGGCTCGTGACGAGCCGTCTCATCAAGATCTGCACTTTTTGCCAGTGATATGACTATTTAGACATAATTACCCATTTTGATAAATGAACTTGTCCAAATGTGATTTTCTGATTCATTTATTGGTTTATGAATATCATGGACCAGTCCATGTGAGTTACTTGGTGTTGAATGGGTTAAGGAATGGTTAATCAAACCATGTAGAGCGAGGATGTTATCTGTCCTACTCATTTTTAATCTAAAACCAGCCTGGGACTCGATATACACATAGTTGTCCTCTGCCCAATTTGAAAGTCTCTTATTTATTATTTTAGTGAAAAGTTTCCCGACAACACTCTGTAAAGTTATTCCTCTGAAATGATTTGGTTCACTGGTGCTACCCTTCTTATGTATTGGTACTATAAAACCACTACTCCAACTTTCTGGAAAGTAACCAATGTCTAAAATAATATTGAACAATTTTAATAATAACGGATTTATTACTGCTTGGCCATGTATTAAAAACTTGTTTAGTACCCGGTCAGGACCACCTGCTCTCCCTGAACCTAGATCGGCTATGGCTTTTCTAAGTTCGGTGTCTGAAATATGTATGTCTAATTCTTGAAACATAACCTTTAATTCAGAATTTGCTATATGCTCATTGAAATATAAGACATCATCATCTGGCTGAAAAAATGTTTCGCTCGGATTATTAATACTTTAAAATAATCAGCAAAAACATTAACAGTAATATTAGTAGATTTCTTCGGGTGTACACTCTCCTTAAGCATGTTCCAATAAAGTTTCGCGTTTTTGTATTTAGCATTCAGTAATTTCGTGGTTTCGGTTTTAGCTTTGTTATAATTAAAACTTCTTACACATTTCTTATACACAGATCTCGATTGAATCATGCGAATGCGGTTATCTTCTGACCTATCTTTCCTAAATATATTTAAATTTGTATAGAACTCTGTGCGTCTATCCATGCAAGCGCTATCAAAATTGGCATCAAATCTAAAAGCATGTGTCGAATGTGATGACAGGTATTTGCCAAATAATGGTTTACATAAATTGTCTAACGACTCATTTAATTTTTCCAAAGCAATATCAATATCGTGTGAGGAATTTGCATTATCGAGGGAACTGGAGATACTTTCAATATTGTTTCGAAATAACTCATTTTCAATAGATTGTTTATATAGCTCCTTTTTCAAATGATCCCATTTATAATAAAACTGAATGTTGTCATGCCCCACGTTTGCAACAGATTCATTTACACATTCCTCTGAGCCTTTCAGTGAAAATTCGATTAAACAGTGATCAGATAGTATATTTGGGTCATGGACTTAAAATGAAGTAAACAATGGAAGTATATCTTGGCCTACGATACACAAGTCAATTACACTATATCCTCTCGACCCATAGTATGTAAACGAACCAGACTGTTTAACATCGCATACCCTCCCGTTGGCTATTCGTAACTCAGTTTGCTTTAAAAAGTCAAGCAATAAAAGCCCATTTGCGTTTGTGCTCGTATCTGGAGAAAACCTTGGTAAAAATACATCAGTACAATAATCATCTGGTAACAAGTTAACAAAATTTAAAATATCACTATCATTTGTCACAAAATCATTTTCCTGCCCAACCCTTGAGTTTAAATCGCCTAAAATTGTGAATGAACAACAATCTTCACCATACATATTTTGTATATAAATCATGTTTTCAATCAAAATGTCATATATATTATCACCCATAACAGCATTTCTGCTAGAATTGGATGGTATTAAATAACATAGACATATATATATAAATCTTTATCAGAAGACAAAAACATTCTATCAATTTTTATCCACACATGAGAGTCAGCTTGAGTTAAAATAATCATATTATCACTATAATATTTTTCACGTATATACAGTATAATTCCACCAGAGTTCCTGGTTGTACCCTTTATTTTATCCGTTCGATTTAATGCAACATGGACAAAATTATCAACTGAAAAGTGATGATCCGGACTACCCCATGATTCAGTTAGGCATACACAATCGTTATTCTGAAACACTGTTCTTAGTTCATATGAATGTAACTTATTATTTCGTTTAGTTATTAACCCCCTGTATATTTAAAAGAGCAAAATGTAAGTCGCATGTATCATTATTTACGAATAGTACATTCTCCTGTACACTGTCCTATTTTACGTTTGACTGATTCACTGTGGTAGACGTGTCTGTTGTGATTGGCTGCGCACCAGTACTTGGCGATGACGTATCTTCGAGCACTCCGCCTCGTTGTCTGCCTACCGACGTTTGACGACTACGATTGGCTCCTGTAGCATTGCGTGGTCGACCACATGGTTTCATACTCTGTGACCGCGCACGCGATCTGTCAATTGATGTAGGCCTGTCACGTGTAACACTGTTTACTTTTGAGACGCTTTTGTTTACAACTGGTACCTTTACAAATGTTTCGTCTGATGGTTCATGTTGTTGCCGTGCCGTTGTTACCGGCTGTTGTTGTTGATGCGTAATCGGTCCCGGCGTGATGCTCGATGCATTGGTGCAGCAATGCTGTTTATTCACCGTGCCCTGGTGCCGATCTTGTTGCGATGACAGCCGCCATGCTGATGTTTTCTGGGGGGGGGGGGACCCTTTTGTGCAGAATCATTAGAACTATTACCGTTGTCCTGATTATACTGAGGATACGATGGTATACCCTATATGTGGGTATGTGCGTGATGTGGTAATCCTTGGGGTTGTGGTCTGTTTTCATTTTGATTTCTCACTAACCTCCCCCAGCCTGGGAATTCATCATGTGCAATTTTTCCGTTCACTATAATCGCAGTAGGGTAAATCAATTTAACATCGATACCTGATGTTCGACGCAACTGTTTGTATTGAGGCCACAGTCTTTTACGTGCTGCCTGGATTTCGGGTGGGTAATCTCTATCTATGGCATATCCTGTATTTCGTAAATAGCGTGCATTTTTCATTGTCAAATCAACATCAGTAGCATATCTAAATGTCACAAGAAGGGGTCTCTTACTCGGTGTTCGTGCATGTGTCCTCGAGATCCCAAGACGAATGGCATTTTCGATATACATCTCATCTACATTTAATTCAAGGTAGTCGTATAAAAAATCTCTCACCTCGCTAAAATTGTCATATCCGCGTTTCTCCCCCAAACCGTAGATAATCAGGTTATTTTTTCGAACTCTGCTTTCCAGGTCAATGATTTTGTAGGACAACTTTTGAATTAATCCATCCTGATGTTCCGTTGTTATTTCTAGCTTTTTAACTTTTGTGCACGTGTTTTCCATGGTTGCATTTATTTGTCTAATATCATCCTGTACCATCTCAACATGTGTTAATTTTGTAAAGAGCACATTTAACTTATCGTCAGGATCCAACACTTGAAAATCGTCATAGTCAATACTCCCTCGAGTGCCGCTATGAGATTTGGTGATGTTTCATGTCCCTGTGAGATTTGTTGTTTTACGTCCCTGTGTGATTTGTTGATGTTTCATGTCCCTGCCTGATTTGTTGATGTTTCATGTCCCTGTGTGCTATGTTGATGTTTCATGTCCCTGTGTGCTATGTTGATGTTTCATGTCCCTGTGTGATTTGTTGATGTTTCATGTCCATGTGTGATTTGTTGATTTTTCATGTCCCTGTGAGATTTGTTGTTTCATGTCCCTGTGAGATTTGTTGTTGTTTTATGTCCCTATGAGATTTGGTGATGTTTCATGTCCCTGTGAGATTTGTTGTTTCATGTCCCTGTGAGATTTGTTGTTTTATATCCCTGTGAGATTTGTTGATGTTTTATGTCCCTATGAGATTTGGTGATGTTTCATGTCCCTGTGAGATTTGTTGTTTTATGTCCCTGTGAGATTTGTTGTTTCATGTCCCTGTGAGATTTGTTGATGTTTTATGTCCCTATGAGATTTGGTGATGTTTCATGTCCCTGTGAGATTTGTTGTTTCATGTCCCTGTGTGATTTATTGTTTCATGTCCCTGTGAGATTTGTTGTTTTATGTCCCTGCGAGATTTGGTGATGTTTCATGTCCCTGTGTGATTTGTTGTTTTATGTCCCTGTGTGATTTATTGTTTCATGTCCCTGTGTGATTTGTTGTTTCATGTCCCTGTGTGATTTATTGTTTCATGTCCCTGTGAGATTTGTTGTTTTATGTCCCTATGAGATTTGGTGATGTTTCATATGTCCCTGCGTGATTTGTTGATGTTTCAAAAGTGCAGTAATTATATTTCACGTGTCACTTATTGTACTTTTTCATCAACTAATTATTAACTGATATATTCACTTCTCAGAAAACTGTATCATGGATTTCACTATTTGTCAAACTTCATCATTTGTGGCTATAAATGTGCTTATGCTATTTAATGCCAATAAACATTATGTTATATTATATTACCAAAAGGAGAACAATGCTGATACACTACCCCACCCCCCTTTGTTAATTGGTGAAACGAAAAAAATCAGACCAAACAAATACATCCTAAACATTCTGCGCGCACGTATAAAACACATTATTGTTGTACGAACTAGCGGAAATACCTCTATTGTGATTGCTATAAATAGACTTCACAGTTGAGAAAAACGCAATTCAAAACCAATATCCACGTTACCACTTACCAGAACATGCATTTTCGTTGACTTGAAGTGTTTATTTCGCACAAAACGATTCAAATTCACTTTTGATTAATTATTCAATTAATAATCCATATTATATTATTACGGCCTCTAAATACAGCCTGTGATTGGCTACTGTGTTCCCGGCTATTTCAATTTGTTATTAACCCATTCAACACCAAGTAACTCACATGGACTGGTCCATGATATTCATAAACCAATAAATGAATCAGAAAATCACATTTGGACAAGTTCAATTATCAAAATGGGTAATTATGTCTAAAAATAGTCATATCACTGGCAAAAAGTGCAGATCCTGATGAGACGGCTCGTCACGAGCCGGCTCATCTGGATCTACACTTTGTGTAAGCCTATTTAGAGGTCTGTGGTGTTGAAAGGGTTAACAAGCTTGTACAATTGTACGCGGAATTTTATATATTATGTAATACATCCATATTATAGTAACTAGATGACTAATCATTGGAATGCTGATACACAATATTTCTATTGTAATACATTTACGTTACTTTACAATTGTATGACAACGTATTATGACTATGAATAGATTACAGGATCTGACGCCCGATGCCCAATTCATGAACATATCTAAGCAATATGATTTAGCTTCAGATTGAATAACAGCTTATGTCATTTCACAAGAATGATGCAACAAGATAACAGGATGCCATGAGTAGGGGTGACTATTGTGGTCAATTTTACTATTGCGATAGTATTGCGATAGTTAAAATACTATTGCAATAGTATTGCGATAGTATTGCGATAGTTGTAGGACTATTGCAATAGTATTGTGTAAATACATATTAATTTTTAAAAAAAATTCTGTTTCGCATGGAATACATAAGTTTTGTGTATTTATTTATTAGCATGCAATTTTTCTTTATTATCATGACATCGAACACACTGCACTAATTTACTTGTCCGTAGTGAAAACCCACTTGCCCGTATATCCGAACTTTATTTTTTTAAATAATATAAACCAACCTTATTTAAAAATCGATACACAGTCCCGCTAAGTTACATGATTGTTTACCTGTCGTCTTCAATAATAAGGCTGCGTCACGTATCCGTTCCCGTATATTGATTTAGCGACCGCGTAGTATACTTGTAACTGACGCATGCGCTATAGCACTTTAAATTACCCATACCCGGGATTATGGGGTCACATCGCCTACTTTGCTCACTATTCAGTACCAAAGAAGCCATTTTCGACAGTAGTTTTTCTTATTGACAGCTGGCTTGTTTTGAGCGGAAAATAAATTACATACCCACCGCATTTTACAGTTTTTATGTGACGGGCGATAACTCTTGACATTTCCGGTTCTTATTCAGGTTATTGTCCGCCACCGTTGTCGGCTGGCTTGTGTTCATTGTGGAAGTTCCACAGGAAAATTCGCCGATGCTTTCTCATTAAAATACGATTTAAATGCCATGGGAACATGAAGTAAATGCACTAGCCGGTATTTTTACTTGTCCACGGACAAGTTACATTCGAAAATCTACTTCCCGGCGTAATAAATGACCGATTTCGCCACCCTTTGCAACTATCGAAACTATTGCGATAGTACTGCCGCAATAGTCAATACTATCGATGGTCATATTTACCATCGATGGTTGACTATCGTGACGCTGTCTATTGCGATGCATCGATATTTCGATGCATCGTTACACCCCTAGCCATGAGATGAGCAAAACCTAAAGTACTGTCGTACATGATTACTGTCATACATGATTACTGTCGTACATGATTACTGTTGTACATGATTACTGTCATACATGATTATTGTTGTACATGATTACTGTTGTACATGATTACTGTCGTACATGATTACTGTCATACATGATTAGTGTTGTACATGATTACTGTCATACATGATTACTGTCTGTCGTACATGATTACTGTCATACATGATTAATGTTGTACATGATTAGTGTTGTACATGATTACTGTCGTACATGATTACTGTCATACATGATTACTGTCGTACATGATTACTGTTGTACATGATTACTGTCGTACATGATTACTGTCATACATGATTACTGTCATACATGATTACTGTCGTACATGACAGTATGTACATGACAGTACGTACATGATTACTGTCATACATGATTACTGTTGTACATGATTACTGTCGTAGATGACATGATTACTGTCCTACATGATTAAATTGGCAATATTATGGGTTTTAAAAATAGATCACACATGTAAACACATCAATATTGGATATTTGGGGGTATAGATAAACAGCATAAACAGTATATATGTGTCTGATTAGCGCAGTGGATAGGATGTCCGCGTTTGTGCCCATATGGTCTTATAGTAGTAATATTGAATAAAGGCAAACAACGGATGTAAAACTATCATGCTGAAACATCCACGAGAAACTAGCTTGAGATTGAGAATATAGCTTGGGCCCTGTCTGCATGGAGAATATAGCTTGGGTCCTGTCTGCATGGAGAATATAGCTTGGGCCCGTCTCGATGGAGAATATAGCTTGGACCCTGTCTGCATGGAGAATCTAGCTTTGGCCCGTCTCAATGGAGAATATAGCTTGGGCCCTGTTTGCATGGAGAATATAGCTTGGGCCCTGTCTGCATGGAGAATATAGCTTGGACCCTGTCTGCATGGAGAATCTAGCTTTGGCCCGTCTCAATGGAGAATATAGCTTGGGCCCTGTCTGCATGGAGAATATAGCTTGGACCCTGTCTGCATGGAGAATCTAGCTTTGGCCCGTCTCGATGGAGAATATAGCTTGGGCCCTGTCTGCATGGAGAATCTAGCTTTGGCCCATCTCGATGGAGAATATAGCTTGGGCCCTGTCTGCATGGAGAATCTAGCTTTGGCCCGTCTCGATGGAGAATCTAGCTTTGGCCCGTCTCGATGGAGAATATAGCTTGGGCCATATCTGCATGGAGAATCTAGCTTTGACCCGTCTCGATGGAGAATATAGCTTGGGCCCTGTCTGCATGGAGAATCTAATTTAACCCGTTCAACACCAAGTAACTGACATGGCCTGGTCCATGATATGCTTAGACCAATAAATTAATAAGGAAATTATATTTCATAATTTGGACAAGTTCATTTATCAAAATGGGTAATTTTGTCTAAAAATAGTAATATTACTGGCAAAAAGTGCAGATCCTGATGAGACAGCTCATTATGTGCCGGCTCATCTGGATTTACTCTTTTTTTTTTTGTAAGCCTATTTCGAGGTATGTGATGTTGAAAGGGTTAATAGTCTTAAAAGTATCATGCACCAGTCCATGTCAGTTACTTGGTGTTGAATGGGTTATTCTCACCGGTGAGTTATTTATAGATTCGTACGTGATAACAAAGAAAGGTAAAAATAAACAACATGTAATTATTATCTGATTTTATCTCCTCGCCTTATGACATCAGTTGTAGTGATACTGATGTAACGAAATAGAACTTTATTTGGTGTCAGTATATTGTTATATTGTGGTGTTAAATGTTAGCCATAAACATTAACATCACACTGTCAATATTTAATCCCCAATTTTCTAGTTAGATTACACAAATGGTATTTAGTTTAAACTTTATTTATTTAACGACTGCGAAGCAAGTTCTAACAATTAAGATCTAACAACTTATATTAATCACTCTCGTTGGCGCCAATGAAATGTATATATGGTCATTCGTGTGGGAGGGAACCGCAGTACCCGGAGAAAACCCACCTGACCGTACCATCTCACACACTTCCTGGTCCGAGGGTCAAACCCAGGTTGCATTGGTGAGAAGCGAGCGTACTAACCACTGCGCTAATCGGACAGCTATTAATGTGTAATGAAAAAAGCGTCTGTTTGTATAATAGTATACATACAAGCAATTCCATAATTTATAAAGATATCTGAAATGACTTAAGACACATGTATTAGAATCAAAATAATATTTGTATTTGTATTATTTAAAGTCGAATAAAACCTGTTTTGTCGTTCCGAGCGCCGAAAGTAACAACTTAGGCATGGATAAATTCCCAAGTGTCAGAACTCCAAACCATGTTTTATTCCTGGTGAGAAGATTTGGCAGTATTCAGAGATAGATACATATTTGGATTTATCCAATATTAACATTAAAAATCGGCTGTCCGTACTATTAGTGTAGTGGATAGTGCACTCGCTTCTCAACAATGCAACCCGGATTTGATCCTCAGACCGGGAAGAGTGAGATGGTACGGTGGTCGCCAGATTGGACAGGTGGATTTTCTCCGGGTACTCCGGTTTCCTCCCACACAAATGTCCACATATACGCTTTCATCCGCGCCAATGATAGTGATTAATATAAGTTGTTAAAACTTGCTTCGCAATTGTTGTAAAATAAATAAAGATTTAAAAAAAAAACAACAACAATTTGTCCACGTCACCAGAAGGAAAAATCCTATTCCCAGTCAATATAAACTCCATGGAGTCCTACTTGAGTCAGTCACCTCAGCCAAATACTGTGGCGAGGATATCTCAGATAACCTGTCGTGGGACACTAACATAAAAAGGTCAACTAAGAAAGCAAACCAAACATTAGGATTTCTACGTAGAAACCTCCAGGTAAAATCCAAACCCCTTAAGTTCATGGCTTACCAGAAACTAGTAAGACGCCAGCTTGAATATGGCTACCCAAACATTGATAGACCAAATTGAAGGTGTCCAGCGAAGAGCAGCCCGTTGGATAAAGGCAGACTTCTATTGCACCTCTAGTGTTACAGACATGCTACATTCCCTCAATCTAAGCAGACTAGATCAACAGCGTATTGACAATAGGTTATCCCTTATGTATAAACTTCATAATGATCTTGTTGCTATTCCCATTGAAAATTACCTAGTCCCCCTCTCCCGTCCTGCTCGCCATTGCCATTCGTTAAGATATAGGTTAATTACAGCAACTACAGACTACTATAAGTTTTCCTTCTTTCCAAGAACAATCTACCATTAGAACCATCTCCCTCCTGACATTGTCCATCTCCCTACCATAAAACAATTCAATATGGCAGTTTGCCATATTGATCATGCCAGTCCCTAGTTGTTCTGCGCAGCTGCTTTTAAACTGTTACCACAATTTATTGTCATTACTTTCTTAAATTATATTTTAAACTACTCATACTTTTAACTTCTTTGTGGTTTTTGACGCTCAACATGTCTACGTCCACACGAGGGGTTCAACATCAAAGATA
Organism: Archivesica marissinica; assembly: GCA_014843695.1. Classification (NCBI taxonomy): domain Eukaryota; kingdom Metazoa; phylum Mollusca; class Bivalvia; order Venerida; family Vesicomyidae; genus Archivesica; species Archivesica marissinica. The sequence goes on from CM026393.1 coordinate 21,816,865, forward strand.
GATAGATCTATAGATAATAGATAGATAGAACAATAATACCTTTCATTGTGTATCACTTCTATCCAAATATTTCATCCATTATTTGCTTAAATTAATTAGCTGTTCACAATGTTGACTTATTTCTTTTATGTATGAAACTATGTTATGAGGTAAATTGAAAACGGGATTCCAAATCCAATGACCGAATATCATCCGATCATTTTCTGAAAATATCTACTTTCGTTTTCGAAATCGAAAGTAGGATGCGAATATTGACCATTAATCGATATGAATACGAAGCTGATCATACACATTAGTTAGTAGTTAGTCTCAAATTAATATACAAATAGTATGTAGCTCACCCTCAGCAGAGTTCATATACAATATCCATCTAGTCAACGTTTTGTTTGATTCGATCCCATGCACCTGATCCACGTCCACAATGATCGCCTGTGGTCTATGGCATTTTACAGTGCTTTCAATGGCTTGTATTGAAATATGCTTAGACACTTGGCAAACAGCTAAGCATCTTTTACTAATCTGCTCTAATGTATCCATTCGTACATTATCTTGTATATCGTTAAACAATGTAAAAATCAGTCGTAATTTTCATGACTTCCTAGAAACTCGGATCTATAATACTAACTAACAACTTGTTTAATTGGATAACAAAAACATGGAAAGCCCCGATATAAGATTTGTAAAACCATATTTGATTGGACAATGTGATGTTTTGTACACATTAAAGGACATAAACTCCGGTATCCGGTATCCGGTATCATACGATCTCCATGCACGCTAACTATTTATCGTGTAATAGACCTATACATTGTCTACTCGTCAGGGTACCAATGAAGTAAGCGACATCCATAAACTACAAGAAGACCTCAACAAATTAGAAAGATGGGAACATCAATGGGAAATGGAGTTCAACTCCAGCAAGTACCAGGTTATCAACATCAGTCGAAATAAACATACATTTTCCTTTAATTATAGTGTACATGGATACATTCTAGAAACAGTAGACAGTGCAAAGTACCTGGGCATTGACATATCCGAAGACCTTTCGTGGAATAAACATATAAATCGTATTACCACAAATGCTAACAAAACACATGTGTCCGAGGTTATAACACTTATCTCAGATTTCAAACTCAAGTTCAAATGATTTGATTGGTTGATTCTGAGTTTTACTGCCAGCTGAACCAATCAGAAGCTTGAAACTGAGTTTGAGATAGGAGAAAAGATGTATAACCTCGAGGCATGGTTTCATACACAGAAATATTCAAAGCCGAAATGCAGACATCCGTGAGCAGGCATACAAGACCCTGGTTAGGGCACACGTTGAATACGCTTCCTCCATCTGGAGCCCATATAACCAACACAATATTAATAAGATAGAAATGGTTCAACGTAGAGCAGTCAGTTGGGTAACACATATGGTAACTATTCCAGGTATGACAGTGTCACTTCCATGCAAAATGAACTTGGATGGAAGACCTTACAGGACAGACGTAATGACGCCCGACTGACAATGTTTTATAAAATAGTCTATGGACTTGTAGCAGTCCCGGTCCCAGAATACTTAGAGCGCCCTGTGAGAATGACCCGCCACATGCATCCCCTTTCTTATAGGCAAATTCACGCCACTACCAATTACTAGAAATACTCGTTTTTCCATGTACGGTGGTGATGTGGAACAGCATCCGATCAGCTGTTGCCTTACAGCCGGAACTTCAGGTGTTTAAGCGTGCAATGCACGCTACATACCCGAAAGGGGAGTCTGGCAGTATGAATATATAGATAGATAGATAGATAGATAGATAGATAAATAGATAAATAGATATATAGATACAGCACTGTATGGTATGGTATGGTATGGTATGGTATGGTATGGTATCTAGTAAGCGATTAAGCTTAAACATTATGATGCCTAGTAAGTGATTAAGCTTAAACATAATGATGCACAGTACACGCTTAAGCTTAAACATTATGATGCACAGTACACACTAAAGCTTAAACATTATGATGCACAGTACACGCTTAAGCTTAAACATTATGATGCACAGTACACGCTTAAGCTTAAACAGTATGATGCACAGTACACGCTTAAGCTTAAACATTATGATGCACAGTACACGCTAAAGCTTAAACATTATGATGCACAGTACACTCTAAAGCTTAAACATTATGATGCCTAGTACACGCTAAAGCTTAAACATTATGATGCACAGTACACGCTAAAGCTTAAACATTATGATGCACAGTACATGCTAAAGCTTAAACATTATGATGCACAGTACACGCTAAAGCTTAAACATTAAGATGTCTAGTACACGCTAAAGCTTAAACATTATGATGCACAGTACACGCTTAAGCTTAAACATTATGATGCACAGTACACGCTAAAGCTTAAACATTATTTAATTATTTGCAAATGCTCCAATCTCTGTCATTTATTGTGTCTCTGTTATATACAAACGTACGTATGTGTGACGCACATGGTTCAGAAGAAAATGTATCGATAGTAATCGTGTGTAAGACTTGTTGGATACACAACTACATAAGTACTTCTATGCACAACTACATAAGTACTTACATACACAACTACATAAGTACTTCTATACACAACTATATTATTCCATGCTACATGTAAGTACTTCTATACACAACTATATTAGTCCATACTACATGTAAGTACTTCGATACACAACTATATTATTCCATACTACATAAGTACTTCTATACACAACTATATTATTCCATACTACATGTAAGTACTTCGATACACAACTATATTATTCCATACTACATGTAAGTACTTCTATACACAACTATATTATTCCATACTACATAAGTACTTCTATGCACACCTATATTATTCCATACTACATAAGTACTTCAATACACAACTACATAAATACTTCTATGCATAACTACATAAGTACTTCTATGCACAACTATATTATTCCATACTACATAAGTACTTCAATACACAACTACATAAATACTTCTATGTACAACTACATAAGTACTTCTATACACAACTACATAATTACTTATATTATTCCATACTACATAAGTACTTCTATGCACAACTATATTATTCCATACTACATAAGTACTTCTATGCACAACTATATTATTCCATACTACATAAGTACTTCAATACACAACTACATAAGTACTTCTATACACAACTACATAAGTACTTCTATGCACAACTACATAAGTACTTCTATACACAACTACATAAGTACTCCTATGCACAACTACATAAGAACTTCTATGCACAACTACATAAGTACTTCTATGCACAACTACATACGTACTTCTATGCACAACTACATAAGTACTTCTATACACAACTACATACGTACTTCTATACACAACTACATAAGTACTTATATGCACAACTACACAAGTACTTCTATGCACAACTACATAAGTAATTATATGCACAACTACATACGTACTTCTATACACAACTACATAAGTACTTCTATGAACAACTACATACGTACTTCTATACACAACTACATACGTACTTCTATACACAACTACATAAGTACTTCTATGCACAACTACATACGTACTTCTATGCACACCTATATTATTCCATACTACATAAGTACTTCAATACACAACTACATAAATACTTCTATGCACAACTACATACTAATTATATGCACAACTATATTATTCCATACTACATAAGTACTTCTATGCACAACTATATTATTCCATACTACATAAGTACTTCTATGCACAACTATATTATTCCATACTACATAAGTACTTCTATGCACAACTATATTATTCCATGCTACATGTAAATATTTCGATACACAACTATATTATTCCATACTACATGTAAGTACTTCTATACACAACTATATTATTCCATACTACATAAGTACTTCCATACACAACTATATTATTCCATGCTACATGTAAATATTTCGATACACAACTATATTATGCCATACTACATGTAAGTACTTCTATACACAACTATATTATTCCATACTACATAAGTACTTCCATACACAACTATATTATTCCATACTACATAAGTACTTCTATGCACAACTATATTATTCCATGCTACATGTAAATATTTCGATACACAACTATATTATTCCATACTACATGTAAGTACTTCTATACACAACTATATTATTCCATACTACATAAGTACTTCCATACACAACTATATTATTCCATACTACATAAGTACTTCTATACACACCTATATTATTCCATACTACATAAGTACTTCCATACACAACTATATTATTCCATACTGCATCAGTACTTCAATACACAACTAAATTATTCCATACTACATGTAAGTACTTCTATACACAACTATATTATTCCATACTACATAAGTACTTCAATACACAACTACATAAATACTTCTATGTACAACTACATAAGTACTTCTATACACAACTACATAATTACTTATATTATTCCATACTACATAAGTACTTCTATGCACAACTATATTATTCCATACTACATAAGTACTTCGATACACAACAATATTATTCCATACTACATGTAAGTACTTCGATACACAACTATATTATTCCATACTACATAAGTACTTCAATACACAACTACATAAATACTTATATGCACAACTACATACGTATTTATATGCACAACTACATAAGTACTTCTATGCACAACTACATAAGTACTTCTATGCACAACTAAATAAGTACTTCTATACACAACTACATAAGTACTTCTATGCACAACTACATAAGTACTTCTATACACAACTACATAAGTACTCCTATGCACAACTACATAAGTACTTCTATGCACAACTACATAAGTACTTCTATGCACAACTACATACGTACTTCTATGCACAACTACATAAGTACTTCTATACACAACTACATACGTACTTCTATACACAACTACATAAGTACTTATATGCACAACTACACAAGTACTTCTATGCACAACTAAATAAGTAAGTATATGCACAACTACATACGTACTTCTATACACAACTACATAAGTACTTCTATGCACAACTACATACGTACTTCTATACACAACTACATACGTACTTCTATACACAACTACATAAGTACTTCTATGCACAACTACATACGTACTTCTATGCACACCTATATTATTCCATACTACATACGTACTTCAATACACAACTACATAAATACTTCTATGCACAACTACATACTAATTATATGCACAACTATATTATTCCATACTACATAAGTACTTCTATGCACAACTATATTATTCCATACTACATAAGTACTTCTATGCACAACTATATTATTCCATACTACATAAGTACTTCTATGCACAACTATATTATTCCATGCTACATGTAAATATTTCGATACACAACTATATTATTCCATACTACATGTAAGTACTTCTATACACAACTATATTATTCCATACTACATAAGTACTTCCATACACAACTATATTATTCCATTGCTACATGTAAATATTTCGATACACAACTATATTATGCCATACTACATGTAAGTACTTCTATACACAACTATATTATTCCATACTACATAAGTACTTCCATACACAACTATATTATTCCATACTACATAAGTACTTCTATGCACAACTATATTATTCCATGCTACATGTAAATATTTCGATACACAACTATATTATTCCATACTACATGTAAGTACTTCTATACACAACTATATTATTCCATACTACATAAGTACTTCCATACACAACTATATTATTCCATACTACATAAGTACTTCTATACACACCTATATTATTCCATACTACATAAGTACTTCCATACACAACTATATTATTCCATACTACATCAGTACTTCAATACACAACTAAATTATTCCATACTACATGTAAGTACTTCTATATACAACTATATTATTCCATACTACATGTAAGTACTTCTATACACAACTATAATATTCCATACTACATGTATGTACTTCTATACACAACTAAATTATTCCATACTACATAAGTACTTCTATGCACAACTATGTTATTCCATACTACATAAGTACTTCTATACAAAACTATATTATTCCATACTACATAAGTACTTCAATACACAACTACATAAATACTTCTATGCACAACTACAGAAGTATTTATATGCACAACTACATAAGTACTTCTATGCACAACTACATAAGTACTTCTATGCACAACTACATAAGTACTTCTATACACAACTACATAAGTACTTCTATGCACAACTACATAAGTACTTCTATACACAACTACATAAGTACTCCTATGCACAACTACATAAGTACTTCTATACACAACTACATAAGTACTTCTATGCACAACTACATAAGTACTTCTATGCACAACTACATACGTACTTCTATACACAACTACATACGTACTTCTATACACAACTACATAAGTACTTCTATGCACAACTACATACGTACTTCTATACACAACTACATACGTACTTCTATACACAACTACATACGTACTTCTATGCACAACTACATAAGTACTTCTATGCACACCTATATTATTCCATACTACATAAGTACTTCAATACACAACTACATAAATACTTCTATGCACAACTACATAAGTACTTCTATTCACAACTACATACTAATTATATGCACAACTATATTATTCCATACTACATAAGTATTTCTATGCACAACTATATTATTCCATACTACATAAGTACTTCTATGCACAACTATATTATTCCATACTACATAAGTACTTCTATGCACAACTATATTATTCCATGCTACATGTAAATATTTCGATACACAACTATATTATTCCATACTACATGTAAGTACTTCTATACACAACTATATTATTCCATACTACATAAGTACTTCCATACACAACTATATTATTCCATGCTACATGTAAATATTTCGATACACAACTATATTATTCCATACTACATGTAAGTACTTCTATACACAACTATATTATTCCATACTACATAAGTACTTCCATACACAACTATATTATTCCATACTACATAAGTACTTCTATGCACAACTATATTATTCCATGCTACATGTAAATATTTCGATACACAACTATATTATTCCATACTACATGTAAGTACTTCTATACACAACTATATTATTCCATACTACATAAGTACTTCCATACACAACTATATTATTCCATACTACATAAGTACTTCTATACACACCTATATTATTCCATACTACATAAGTACTTCCATACACAACTATATTATTCCATACTACATCAGTACTTCAATACACAACTAAATTATTCCATACTACATGTAAGTACTTCTATACACAACTATATTATTCCATACTACATGTAAGTACTTCTATACACAACTATAATATTCCATACTACATGTATGTACTTCTATACACAACTAAATTATTCCATACTACATAAGTACTTCTATGCACAACTATGTTATTCCATACTACATAAGTACTTCTATACAAAACTATATTATTCCATACTACATAAGTACTTCAATACACAACTACATAAATACTTCTATGCACAACTACAGAAGTATTTATATGCACAACTACATAAGTACTTCTATGCACAACTACATACGTACTTCTATGCACACCTATATTATTCCATACTACATAAGTACTTCAATACACAACTACATAAATACTTCTATGCACAACTACATACTAATTATATGCACAACTATATTATTCCATACTACATAAGTACTTCTATGCACAACTATATTATTCCATACTACATAAGTACTTCTATGCACAACTATATTATTCCATGCTACATGTAAATATTTCGATACACAACTATATTATTCCATACTACATGTAAGTACTTCTATACACAACTATATTATTCCATACTACATAAGTACTTCTATACACAACTATATTATTCCATGCTACATGTAAATATTTCGATACACAACTATATTATGCCATACTACATAAGTACTTCTATACACAACTATATTATTCCATACTACATAAGTACTTCTATACACAACTATATTATTCCATACTACATAAGTACTTCTATGCACAACTATATTATTCCATGCTACATGTAAATATTTCGATACACAACTATATTATTCCATACTACATTAAGTACTTCTATACACAACTATATTATTCCATACTACATAAGTACTTCTATACAAACTATATTATTCCATACTACATAAGTACTTCTATGCACACCTATATTATTCCATACTACATAAGTACTTCTATACACAACTATATTATTCCATACTACATAGTACTTCAATACACAACTAAATTATTCCATACTACATGTAAGTACTTCTATACACAACTATATTATTCCATACTACATAAGTACTTCAATACACAACTATATTATTCTATACTACATAAGTACTTCTATACACAACTATATTATTCCATACTACATAAGTACTTCTATGCACAACTATATTATTCCATGCTACATGTAAATATTTCGATACACAACTATATTATTCCATACTACATGTAAGTACTTCTATACACAACTATATTATTCCATACTACATAAGTACTTCCATACACAACTATATTATTCCATACTACATAAGTACTTCTATGCACAACTATATTATTCCATGCTACATGTAAATATTTCGATACACAACTATATTATTCCATACTACATGTAAGTACTTCTATATACAACTATATTATTCCATACTACATAAGTACTTCCATACACAACTATATTATTCCATACTACATAAGTACTTCTATACACACCTATATTATTCCATACTACATAAGTACTTCCATACACAACTATATTATTCCATACTACATCAGTACTTCAATACACAACTAAATTATTCCATACTACATGTAAGTACTTCTATACACAACTATATTATTCCATACTACATGTAAGTACTTCTATAAACAACTATAATATTCCATACTACATGTATGTACTTCTATACACAACTAAATTATTCCATACTACATAAGTACTTCTATGCACAACTATGTTATTCCATACTACATACGTACTTCTATGCACAACTATATTATTCCATACTACATAAGTACTTCGATACACAACTACATTATTCCATACTTCATAAGTACTTCTATACACAACTACATAAATACTTCCATACACAACTACATAAGTACTTCTATGCACAACTACATAAGTACTTCTATACACAACTACATACGTACTTCTATACACAACTACATAAGTACTTATATGCACAACTACACAAATACTTCTATGCACAACTACATAAGTACTTCTATGCACAACTACATAAGTACTTCTATACACAACTACATACGTACTTCTATACACAACTACATACGTACTTCTATACACAACTACATAAGTACTTATATGCACAACTACACAAGTACTTCTATGCACAACTACATAAGTACTTCTATGCACAACTACATAAGTACTTCTATGCACAACTACATAAGTACTTCTATACACAACTACATAAATACTTCTATACACAACTACATAAATACTTCTATGCACAACTACATACGTACTTCTATACACAACTACATACGTACTTCTATACACAACTACATAAGTACTTCTATACACAACTACATAAGTACTTCTATGCACAACTACATACGTACTTCTATACACAACTACATACGTACTTCTATACACAACTACATAAGTACTTCTATGCACACCTATATTATTCCATACTACATAAGTACTTCAATACACAACTACATAAATACTTCTATGCACAACTACATAAGTACTTCTATTCACAACTACATACTAATTATATGCACAACTATATTATTCCATACTACATAAGTACTTCTATGCACAACTATATTATTCCATACTACATAAGTACTTCTATGCACAACTATATTATTCCATACTACATAAGTACTTCTATGCACAACTATATTATTCCATGCTACATGTAAATATTTCGATACACAACTATATTATTCCATACTACATGTAAGTACTTCTATACACAACTATATTATTCCATACTACATAAGTACTTCCATACACAACTATATTATTCCATACTACATAAGTACTTCTATGCACAACTATATTATTCCATCTACATGTAAGTATTTCGATACACAACTATATTATTCCATACTACATGTAGGTACTTCTATACACAACTATATTATTCCATACTACATGTAAGTACTTCTATACACAACTATATTATTCCATACTACATAAGTACTTCTATACACAACTATATTATTCCATACTACATAAGTACTTCTATACACAACTATATTATTCCATACTACATAAGTACTTCTATACACAACTATATTATTCCATACTACATGTAAGTACTTCTATACACAACTATATTATTCCATACTACATAAGTACTTCTATACACAACTATATTATTCCATACTACATGTAAGTACTTCTATACACAACTATATTATTCCATACTACATAAGTACTTCTATGCACAACTATGTTATTCCATACTACATAAGTACTTCTATGCACAACTATATTATTCCATACTACATAAGTACTTCGATACACAACTATATTATTCCATACTTCATAAGTACTTCTATACACAACTACATAATATTCCATACTACATAAGTACTTCTATTCACAACTACATAAGTACTTCTATCACACTACATAAGTACTTCTATGCACAACTACATAAGTACTTCTATGCACAACTACATGTATTCTATACTCAACTACAATAATTATTCACAACTATATTATTCCATACTACATAAGTACTTCGATACACAACTATATTATTCCATACTACATAAGTACTTCTATACACAACTATATTATTCCATACTGCATGTAAATACTTCGATTCACAACTATATTATTCCATACTACATAAGTACTTCGATACACAACTATATTATTCCATACTACATAAGTACTTCTATACACAACTATATTATTCCATACTGCATGTAAATACTTCGATTCACAACTATATTATTCCATACTACATAAGTACTTCGATACACAACTATATTATTCCATACTACATAAGTACTTCTATGCACAACTATATTATTCCATACTACACACGTACTTATATACACAACTACATACGTACTTCTATGCACAACTACATACGTACTTCTATGCACAACTACATACGTACTTCTATACACAACTACATAAGTACTTCTATGCACAACTACATAAGTACTTCTATGCACACCTATATTATTCCATACTACATGTAAGTACTTCGATACACAACTAGACTATTTCATACTGTGTGTATGCACTAGAAAATGTCATACTGTATTTAGGTACTTGGATACACAAGTAGACTATTCCATACTGTAAAAAGTAAAGTAAAGTAAAGTAAAGTGTTTGTTTATTATAGTGTCACCCCTATCACCAGTCATTTCTGACTTATGAGACACCTCTTTTTTATGAACATCAGTACTTCCCGAATCCTATGCTTGTGTGCCAGACGTCAGGCTGGTAGGCAATCGGTAACCATTATTTAACTAGCTGGCGGCTCACCAATCGGCCATATCAGAACGAACCCCTGACGAGATTCGAAGGTCGTAGGCGGACGCCTTAACCACTAGGCCACGGAGACGGTTGCTGTATGTAAGTACTTCGATACACAATTATACTATTGCATAATGTATGTAAGTGCTTGGATACATAACTAAACGACTATGCTAATTCAAAATGTATGTACTTGGATACAAAACTAGACTATTTTATAATGTATGTAAGTACTTGGATACACAACTAGGCAATTCCATACTGTATGTAAGTACTTGGATACACAACTAGACTATTCCATGCTGTATGTAGGTACTTCGATACACAACTCGACTATTCCATAATGTATATATGTACTTGGATACAAAACTAGACTATTCCATACTGTATGTAGGTACTTCGATACACAACTCGACTATTCCATACTGTATGTAGGTACTTCGATACACAACTCGACTATTCCATACTGTATGTAGGTACTTCGATATACACGTACACGGATATCGTACGACTACGCGAATAACTTCCACCTGTCAACATGTAGTTGCCAGACACGTACACCATCGTACGGCATCGTAGGATATCGTACGACTACGCAAATAACTTCCACCTGTCCACATGTAGTTGCCAGACACGTACACCATCGTACAGCATCGTAGGATATCGTACGACTACGCGAATAACTTCCACCTGTCCAGAAGTAGTTGCCAGACACGTACAATATCGTACGGTATCGTAGGATATCGTACGACTACGCGAATAACTTCCACCTGTCCACAGGTAGTTGCCAGACACGTACACTATCGTAGGATATCGTATGACTACCCGAATAACTTCCACCTGTCCAGAAGTAGTCGCCAGACACGTACAATATCGTAGGATATCGTACGAATACACGAATAACTTCCACCTGTCCATAAGTAGTTGCCAGACACGTACACTATCGTACGGTATCGTAGGATAACGTACGACTACCCAAATAACTTCCACCTGTCCAGAAGTAGTTGCCAGACACGTACAATATCGTACGGTATCATATCATATCGTACGAATACGCGAATAACTTCCACCTGTCCAGAAGTATTTGCCAGACACGTACACCATCGTACGGTATCGTAGGATATCGTACGACTACGCGAATAACTTCCACCTGTCCACATGTAGTTGCCAGAAACGTACACCATCGTACGGTATCGTAGGATATCGTACGACTACGCGAATAACTTCCACCTGTCCACAGATAGTTGCCAGACACGTACAATATCGTACGGTATCGTAGGATATCGTACGACTACGCGAATAACTTCCACCTGTCCACAGGTAGTTGCCAGACACGTACAATATCGTACGGTATCGTAGGATATCGTACGACTACGCGAATAACTTCCACCTGTCCACATGTAGTTGCCATACATGTACACCATCGTACGGCATCGTAGGATATCGTACGACTACGCGTATAACTTACCCCAGACCACAGGTAATTGCCAGATACGTACAATATCGTACGGTATCATAGGATATCGTACGACTGCGGGAATAACTTCCACCTGTCCACAGGTAGTTGCCAGAAACGTACACCATCGTACGGCATCGTAGGATATCGTACGACTACGCGAATAACTTCCACCTGTCCACATGTAGTTGCCAGACACGTACACCATCGTACGGCATCGTAGGATATCGTACGACTACCCGAATAACTTCCACCAGTCCACAGGTAGTTGCCAGACACGTACACTATCGTACGGTATCGTAGGATATCGTACGACTACGCGAATAACTTCCACCTGTCCACAGGTAGTTGCCAGATACGTACACCATCGTACGGCATCGTAGGATATCGTACGACTACGCGAATAACTTCCACCTGTCCACAGGTAGTTGCCAGACACGTACATCATCGTACCATCGTACGGCATCGTATGATAATCATACGACTACGCGAATAACTTCCACCTGTCCACAGGTAGTTGCCAGACATGTACACCATCGTACGGCATCGTAGGATATCGTACGACTACCCTAATAACTTCCACCTGTCCACAGGTAGTTGCCAGACACGTACACCATCGTACGGCATCGTAGGATATCGAACGACTACCCGAATAACGTCCACCTGTCCACAGGTAGTTGCCAGACATGTACACCATCGTACGGCATCGTAGGATATCGTACGACTACGCGAATAACTTCCACCTGTCCACAGGTAGTTGCCAGACATGTACACCATCGTACGGCATCGTAGGATATCGTACGACTACTCGAATAACTTCCACCTGTCCACAGATAGTTGCCAGACACGTACAATATCGTACGGTATCGTAGGATATCGTACGACTACGCGAATAACTTCCACCTGTCCACAGGTAGTTGCCAGACACGTACAATATCGTACGGCATCGTAGTATATCATACGACTACGCGAATAACTTCCACCTGTCCACAAGTAGTTGCCAGACACGTACAATATCGTACGGCATCGTATGATAATCATACGACTACGCGAATAACTTCCACCTGTCCACAGGTAGTTGCCAGACATGTACACCATCGTACGGCATCGTAGGATGTCGTACGACTTCGCGAATAACTATCACCTGTCCAGAAGTAGTTGCCAGACACGTACACCATCGTACGGCATCGTAGGATATCGTACGACTGCCCGAATAACGTCCACCTCTCCACAGGTAGTTGCCAGCCACGTACACTATCGTACGGCATCGTAGGATATCGTACGACTACGCGAATAACTTCCACCTGTCCACAGGTAGTTGCCAGACATGTACACCATCGTACGGCATCGTAGGATATCGTACGACTACGCGAATAACGTCCACCTGTCCACAGGTAGTTGCCAGACATGTACACCATCGTACGGCATCGTAGGATATCGTACGACTACGCGAATAACTTCCACCTGTCCACAGGTAGTTGCCAGCCACGTACACTATCGTACGGCATCGTAGGATATCGTACGACTACGCGAATAACTTCCACCTGTCCACAGGTAGTTGCCAGACATGTACACCATCGTACGGCATCGTAGGATATCGTACGACTACGCGAATAACGTCCACCTGTCCACAGGTAGTTGCCAGACATGTACACCATCGTACGGCATCGTAGGATATCGTACGACTGCCCGAATAACGTCCACCTCTCCACAGGTAGTTGCCAGCCACGTACACTATCGTACGGCATCGTAGGATATCGTACGACTACGCGAATAACTTCCACCTGTCCACAGGTAGTTGCCAGACATGTACACCATCGTACGGCATCGTAGGATATCGTACGACTACGCGAATAACGTCCACCTGTCCACAGGTAGTTGCCAGACATGTACACCATCGTACGGCATCGTAGGATATCGTACGACTACGCGAATAACTTCCACCTGTCCACAGGTAGTTGCCAGCCACGTACACTATCGTACGGCATCGTAGGATATCGTACGACTACGCGAATAACTTCCACCTGTCCACAGGTAGTTGCCAGACATGTACACCATCGTACGGCATCGTAGGATATCGTACGACTACGCGAATAACGTCCACCTGTCCACAGGTAGTTGCCAGACATGTACACCATCGTACGGCATCGTAGGATATCGTACGACTACGCGAATAACTTCCACCTGTCCACAGGTAGTTGCCAGACATGTACACCATCGTACGGCATCGTAGGATATCGTATGACTACGCGAATACCTTCCACCAGTCCACAGGTAGTTGCCAGAAACGTACAATATCGTATGGTATCGTAGGATATTGTACGACTGCGCGAATAACTTCCACCTGTCCACAGGTAGTTGCCAGACACGTACACCATCGTACGGCATCGTAGGATATCGAACGACTACCCGAATAACGTCCACCTGTCCACAGGTAGTTGCCAGACATGTACACCATCGAACGGCATCGTAGGATATCGTACGACTACGCGAATAACTTCCACCTGTCCACAGGTAGTTGCCAGACATGTACACCATCGTACGGCATCGTAGGATATCGTACGACTACGCGAATAACTTCCACCTGTCCACAGGTAGTTGCCAGATAAGTACACCATCGTACGGCATCGTAGGATATCGTACGACTACGCGAATAACTTCCACCTGTCCACATGTAGTTGCCAGACACGTACACCATCGTACGGCATCGTAGGATATCGTACGACTACCCGAATAACGTCCACCTGTCCACAGGTAGTTGCCAGACATGTAAACCATCGTACGGCATCGTAGGATATCGTACGACTACCCGAATAACGTCCACCTGTCCACAGGTAGTTGCCAGACATGTACACCATCGTACGGCATCGTACGACAATCATACGAGGAGGCATGATCATCCCGTAAATCACCAGGTAGGTTATTCCATTGTCTGTATAAGTACTTGGTTACACATCTATGCTATTCCATACTACCTGTATAGGCATACTATGTGTATGTACTTGGTTACACATCTAGGCTAATCCCTACTACATGTATATGCATTCTATTGTATGTACTTGGTTACACATCTATGTTATTCCATACTACATGTATATGCATACCATTTTATGTACTTGGTTACACATCTAGGCTAATCCCTACTACATGTATATGCATACTATTTGTATGTACTTGGTTACACATCTATGTTATTCCATACTACATGTATATGCATACTATGTGTATGTACTTGGTTACACATCTATGTCATTCCGTACTACATGTATAGGCATACTATTTGTATGTACTTGGTTACACATCTAGGCTATTCCCTACTACATATATATGCATACTATTTGTATGTACTTGGTTACACATCTATGTTATTCCGTACTACATGTATATGCATACTATTTGTATGTACTTGGTTACACATCTATGTCATTCCGTACTACATGTATATGCAT
This sequence comes from Archivesica marissinica, assembly GCA_014843695.1. Classification (NCBI taxonomy): domain Eukaryota; kingdom Metazoa; phylum Mollusca; class Bivalvia; order Venerida; family Vesicomyidae; genus Archivesica; species Archivesica marissinica. Next base: position 21,833,305 of record CM026393.1, read on the forward strand.
ACTATTTGTATGTACTTGGTTACACATCTATGTTATTCCCTACTACATATATATATGCATACTATTTGTATGTACTTGGTTACACATCTATGGTATTCCGTACTACATGTATAGGCATACTATTTGTATGTACTTGGTTACACATCTAGGCTATTCCCTACTACATATATATGCATACTATTTGTATGTACTTGGTTACACATCTAGGCTATTCCCTACTACATATATATGCATACTATTTGTATGTACTTGGTTACACATCTATGTTATTCCGTACTACATATATATGCATACTATTTGTATGTACTTGGTTACACATCTATGTCATTCCGTACTACATGTATAGGCATACTATTTGTATGTACTTGGTTACACATCTAGGCTATTCCCTACTACATATATATGCATACTATTTGTATGTACTTGGTTACACATCTATGTTATTCCGTACTACATGTATATGCATACTATTTGTATGTACTTGGTTACACATCTATGTTATTCCATACTACATGTACACGCATACTATTTTATATACTTGGTTACACATTTATGTTATTCCGTACTACATGTATATGCATACTCTTTGTATGTACTTGGTTACACATCTATGTTATTCCGTACTACATGTATATGCATACTATTTGTATGTACTTGGTTTCATATCTATGTCATTCCGTACTACATGTATATGCATACTATTTGCATGTACTTGGTTACACATCTATGTCATTCCGTACTACATGTATATGCATACTATGTGTATGTACTTGGTTTCACATCTATGTTATTCCATACTACATGTATATGCATACTATTTGCATGTACTTGGTTACACATCTATGTTATTCCATACTACATGTAAGTACTTCGATACACATCTATATTATTCCATACTACATGTAAGTACTTCGATAAACAACTATATTATTCCATACTACATAAGTACTTCTATGCACAACTATAGTATTCCATACTACATGTAAGTACTTCGATACACAACTATATTATTCCATACTACATGTAAGTACTTATATGAACAACTATATTATTCCATATTACATAAGTACTTCGACACACAACTATGTTATTCCATACTACATAAGTACTTCGATACACAACTATATTATTCCATATTACATAAATACTTCTATACACAACTATATTATTCCATACTACATAAGTACTTCTATACACAACTACATAAGTACTTCTATGCACAACTACATAAGTACTTCTATGCACAGCTACATAAGTACTTCTATACACAACTACATACGTACTTCTATGCACAACTACATAAGTACTTCTATACACAACTACATAAGTACTTCTATGCACAACTACATAAGTACTTCTATACACAACTACATAAGTACTTCTATACACAACTACATATGTACTTCTATACACAACTACATAATAATGCTATACACAACTATATTATTCCATACTACATAAGTACTTCTATACACAACTACATAAGTACTTCTATACACAACTACATATGTACTTCTATACACAACTACATAATAATTCTATACACAACTATATTATTCCATACTACATAAGTACTTCGATACACAACTATTTTATTCCATACTACATGTAAGTACTTCGATACACAACTAGACTATTTCATACTGTGTGTATGTACTTGGATGCACAACTAGACACTGTCATACTGTAATTAGGTACTTGGATACACAAGTAGACTATTCCATACCGTATGTAAGTACATCGATACACAACTAGACTATTGCATAATGCATGTAAGTGCTTGGATACATAAATAAACGACTATGCTAATTCAAAATGTATGTACTTGGATACAAAACTAGACTATTGTATAATGTATGTAAGTACTTGGATACACAACAAAACTATTGCATAATGTATGTATGCATTTGGATACACAACTAGGCTATTCCATACTGTATGTAAGTAATTGGATACATAACTAGACAATTTCATACTGTATGTAGGTACTTGGATACACAACTAGACTATTCCATAATGTAGGTAGGTACTTGGATACACAACTAGACTAGTTCATAATGTATGTAGGTACGTGGATACACAACTAGACTATTCCATAATGTATGTAGGTACTTGGTTACACAGTTAGGCAATTCCATAATGTATGTAGGTACTTGGTTACACAGTTAGGCAATTCCATAATGTATGTAGGTACTTGGTTACACAGTTAGGCAATTCCATAATGTATATAGGTACTTGGTTACACAGTTAGGAAATTCCATAATGTATGTAGGTACTTGGTTACACAGTTAGGCAATTCCATAATGTATGTAGGTACTTGGTTACACAGTTAGGCAATTCCATAATGTATGTAGGTACTTGGTTACACAGTTAGGCAATTCCATAATGTATATAGGTACTTGGTTACACAGTTAGGAAATTCCATAATGTATGTAGGTACTTGGTTACACAGTTAGGCAATTCCATAATGTATGTAGGTACTTGGTTACACAGTTAGGCAATTCCATAATGTATGTAGGTACTTGGTTACACAGTTAGGTAATTCCATAATCTATGTAATATAGCTGTGGTCACACAGAGAGTAGAGTGGTCTACGTGGAGCATCGCGTGACATCGTAAAGCATCGTGAAGCCCATCCTGCGTCGACATACTCTTTTGTGGCCTACGAGGGCCATCGTACGTTGGAAACACATCTTTTGAAAGGTTCAAAAGATGGTCCACGATGGTCAATGTCGTAGACCATCGTTGGTCTGTCGTATTATCCCGTAGGACAATCGTACGACTGCGCGAATAACTTCCACATGTCCACAGGTAGTTGCCAGACACGTACACCATTGTACGGCATCGTAGGATATCGTACGACTGCGCGAATAACTTCCACCTTTCCACAGGTAGTTGCCAGACACCTACACTATCGTACGGCATCGTAGGATATCGTACGACTACGCGAATAACTTCCACATGTCCACAGGTAGTTGCCAGACACGTACACCATCGTACGGCATCGTAGGATATCGTACGACTACGCGAATACCTTCCACATGTCCACAGGTAGTTGCCAGACACGTACACCATCGTACGGCATCGTAGGATATCGTACGACTACGCGAATAACTTCCACCTTTCCACAGGTAGTTGCCAGACACGTACATCATCGTACGGCATCGTAGGATATCGTACGACTACGCGAATAACTTCCACCTGTCCAGAAGTAGTTGCCAGACACGTACACCATCGTACGGCATCGTAGGATATCGTACGACTACCCGAATAACTTCCACCTGTCCACATGTAGTTGCCAGACACGTACACTATCGTACGGCATCGTAGGATATCGTACGACTACCCGAATAACTTCCACCTGTCCACAGGTAGTTGCCAGACACGTACACTATCGTACGGCATCGTAGGATATCGTACGACTGCGCGAATAACTATCACCTGTCAACAGATAGTTGCCAGACACGTACACCATCGTACGGTATCGTAGGATATCGTACGACTACCCGAATAACTTCCACCAGTCCACAGGTAGTTGCCAGACACGTACACCATCGTACGGCATTGTAGGATATCGTACGACTACGCGAATAACTTCCACCTGTCCACAGGTAGTTGCCAGACACGTACACCATCGTACGGTATCGTAGGATATCGTACGACTACCCGAATAACTTCCACCAGTCCACAGATAGTTGCCAGACACGTACAATATCGTACGGCATCGTAGGATATCGTACGACTACGCGAATAACTTCCACCTGTCCACATGTAGTTGCCAGACACGTACACCATCGTACGGCATCGTAGGATATCGTACGACTACGCGAATAACTTCCACCTGTCCACAGGTAGTTGCCAGACATGTACACCATCGTACGGCATCGTAGGATACTCATACGAGGAGGCATGATCATCCCGTATATCACCAGGTAGGTTATTCCATTGTCTATATAAGTACTTGGTTACACATCTATGCTATTCCATACTACATGTATAGGCATACTATTTGTATGTACTTGGTTACACATCTATGTCATTCCGTACTACATGTATAGGCATACTATTTGTATGTACTTGGTTACACATCTATGCTATTCCATACTACATGTATAGGCATACTATTTGTATGTACTTGGTTACACATCTATGTTATTCCGTACTACATGTATAGGCATACTATTTGTATGTACTTGGTTACACATCTATGTTATTCCGTACTACATGTATAAGCATACTATTTGTATGTACTTGGTTACACATCTATGTTATTCCATACTACATGTATAGGCATACTATTTTATGTACTTGGTTACACATCTATGTCATTCCATACTACATGTATAGTCATACTATTTTATGTACTTGGTTACACATCTATGTCATTCCATACTACATGTATAGGCATACTATTTGTATGTACTTGGTTACACATCTATGCTATTCCATACTACATGTATAGGCATACTATTTGTATGTACTTGGTTACACATCTATGTTATTCCGTACTACATGTATAGGCATACTATTTGTATGTACTTGGTTACACATCTATGTTATTCCGTAGTACATGTATAAGCATACTATTTGTATGTACTTGGTTACACATCTATGTTATTCCATACTACATGTATAGGCATACTATTTTATGTACTTGGTTACACATCTATGTCATTCCATACTACATGTATAGTCATACTATTTTATGTACTTGGTTACACATCTATGTTATTCCATACTACATGTATAGGCATACTATTTTATGTACTTGGTTACACATCTATGTCATTCCATACTACATGTATAGTCATACTATTTGTATGTACTTGGCTACACATCTATGTCATTCCATACTACATGTATATGCATACTATTTTATGTACTTGGTTACACATCTATGCTATTCCATACTACATGTATATGCATACTATTTTATGTACTTGGTTACACATCTATGTTATTCCATACTACATGTATATGCATACTATTGTATGTACTTGGTTACACATCTATGTCATTCCGTACTACATGTATAGGCATACTATTTGTATGTACTTGGTTACACATCTATGTTATTCCGTACTACATGTATATGCATACTATTTTATGTACTTGGTTACACATCTATGCTATTCCATACTACATGTATATGCATACTATTTTATGTACTTGGTTACACATCTATGCTATTCCATACTACATGTATAGGCATACTATTTGTATGTACTTGGTTACACATCTATGTCATTCCGTACTACATGTATATGCATACTATTTTATGTACTTGGTTACACATCTATGTTATTCCGTACTACATGTATAGGCATGATACTATTTGTATGTACTTGGTTACACATCAGAT
>CM026393.1:21839666-21918040 GCA_014843695.1 Archivesica marissinica
GGTACCCACCAAACCTACACAATATCCTACATCATACACGGGTACCCACCAAACCTACACAATATCCTACATCATACACGGGTACCCACCAAACCTGGACAATATCCTACATCATACAGGGGTACCCACCAAACCTACACAATATCCTACATCATACATGGGTACCCACCAAACCTGAACAATATCCTACATCATACATGGGTACCCACCAAACCTACACAATATCCTACATCATACACGGGTACCCACCAAACCTGAACAATATCCTACATCATACACGGGTACCCACCAAACCTACACAATATCCTACATCATACACGGGTACCCACCAAACCTACACAATATCCTACATCATACACGGGTACCCACCAAACCTGAACAATATCCTACATCATACACGGGTACCCACCAAACCTGAACAATATCCTACATCATACACGGGTACCCACCAAACCTACACAATATCCTACATCATACACGGGTACCCACCAAACCTACACAATATCATACATCATACATGGGTACCCACCAAACCTGAACAATATCCTACATCATACACGGGTACCCACCAAACCTGAACAATATCCTACATCATACATGGGTACCCACCAAACCTACACAATATCCTACATCATACACGGGTACCCACCAAACCTACACAATATCCTACATCATACACGGGTACCCACCAAACCTACACAATATCCTACATCATACACGGGTACCCACCAAACCTGAACAATATCCTACATCATACACGGGTACCCACCAAACCTACACAATATCCTACATCATACACGGGTACCCACCAAACCTGCACAATATCCTACATCATACACGGGTACCCACCAAACCTGAACAATATCCTACATCATACACGGGTACCCACCAAACCTGAACAATATCCTACATCATACACGGGTACCCACCAAACCTGAACAATATCCTACATCATACACGGGTACCCACCAAACCTGAACAATATCCTACATCATACACGGGTACCCACCAAACCTGGACAATATCCTACATCATACATGGGTACCCACCAAACCTGAACAATATCCTACATCATACACGGGTACCCACCAAACCTGAACAATATCCTACATCATACACGGGTACCCACCAAACCTGAACAATATCCTACATCATACACGGGTACCCACCAAACCTAACATATCACAGGGTACCCACCAAACCTACAATATCCTACATCATACACGGGTACCCACCAAACCTGAACAATATCATACACGGGTACCCACCAAACCTGAACAATATCCTACATCATACACGGGTACCCACCAAACCTGAACAATATCCTACATCATACACGGGTACCCACCAAACCTGAACAATATCATACACGGGTACCCACCAAACCTACACAATATCCTACATCATACACGGGTACCCACCAAACCTGAACAATATCCTACATCATACATGGGTACCCACCAAACCTGAACAATATCCTACATCATACACGGGTACCCACCAAACCTGAACAATATCCTACATCATACACGGGTACCCACCAAACCTGAACAATATCCTACATCATACACGGGTACCCACCAAACCTGAACAATATCCTACATCATACATGGGTACCCACCAAACCTACACAATATCCTACATCATACACGGGTACCCACCAAACCTGAACAATATCCTACATCATACATGGGTACCCACCAAACCTACACAATATCCTACATCATACACGGGTACCCACCAAACCTACACAATATCCTACATCATACATGGGTACCCACCAAACCTACACAATATCCTACATCATACACGGGTACCCACCAAACCTGGACAATATCCTACATCATACACGGGTACCCACCAAACCTGACAATACTACATCATACAGGGTACCCACCAAACCTGAACAATATCCTACATCATACACGGGTACCCACCAAACCTACACAATATCCTACATCATACACGGGTACCCACCAAACCTGGACAATATCCTACATCATACACGGGTACCCACCAAACCTGAACAATATCCTACATCATACACGGGTACCCACCAAACCTAAACAATATCCTACATCATACACGGGTACCCACCAAACCTGGACAATATCATACACGGGTACCCACCAAACCTGGACAATATCATACACGGGTACCCACCAAACCTGGACAATATCCTACATCATACACGGGTACCCACCAAACCTGGACAATATCCTACATCATACACGGGTACCCACCAAACCTGGACAATATCCTACATCATACACGGGTACCCACCAAACCTGAACAATATCCTGCCTGATACCTGGGTACCCACCAAACCTGAACAATATCCTACATCATACACGGGTACCCACCAAACCTGGACAATATCCTACATCATACACGGGTACCCACCAAACCTGAACAATATCCTACATCATACACGGGTACCCACCAAACCTACACAATATCCTACATCATACACGGGTACCCACCAAACCTGAACAATATCCTACATCATACACGGGTACCCACCAAACCTGGACAATATATGTTATGTTATATTTCGGGTACCCCTGCATCAGCACAATTCGGGCTATACACCGGCGGGCAATTTACTTAACAATACCTTTACTGGCAGGTACACGGGTAACCAGTAAACCTGCACAACCTCCGTGTGTTTTAATATAAATCATACACGGTGGTACGGGCTCGAACCCGTGACCATAGTGATGATAGGTTACATGGTATACCTGAACAATCATACACGGGTACCCACCAAACCTGAACAATATCATACACGGGTACCCACCAAACCTGAACAATATCCTACATCATACACGGGTACCCACCAAACCTGAACAATCTCATACACGGGTACCCACCAAACCTGAACAATATCCTACATCATACACGGGTACCCACCAAACCTGGACAATATCATACACGGGTACCCACCAAACCTACACAATATCCTACATCATACACGGGTACCCACCAAACCTGGACAATATCCTACATCATACATGGGTACCCACCAAACCTACACAATATCCTACATCATACACGGGTACCCACCAAACCTGAACAAATCATACACGGTACCCACAAACCTGAACAATATCCTACATCATACACGGGTACCCACCAAACCTGAACAATATCATCATACACGGGTACCCACCAAACCTACACAATATCCTACATCATACACGGGTACCCACCAAACCTACACAATATCCTACATCATACAGGGTACCCACCAAACCTGAACAATATCCTACATCATACACGGGTACCCACCAAACCTGAACAATATCCTACATCATACACGGGTACCCACCAAACCTGGACAATATCCTACATCATACACGGGTACCCACCAAACCTGAACAATATCCTACATCATACACGGGTACCCACCAAACCTGAACAATATCCTACATCATACACGGGTACCCACCAAACCTGAACAATATCCTACATCATACAGGGGTACCCACCAAACCTGAACAATATCCTACATCATACACGGGTACCCACCAAACCTGAACAATATCCTACATCATACAGGGGTACCCACCAAACCTGAACAATATCATACACGGGTACCCACCAAACCTACACAATATCCTACATCATACACGGGTACCCACCAAACCTGAACAATATCATACACGGGTACCCACCAAACCTACACAATATCCTACATCATACATGGGTACCCACCAAACCTGAACAATATCCTACATCATACACGGGTACCCACCAAACCTGAACAATATCATACACGGGTACCCACCAAACCTACACAATATCCTACATCATACACGGGTACCCACCAAACCTGGACAATATCCTACATCATACACGGGTACCCACCAAACCTGAACAATATCCTACATCATACACGGGTACCCACCAAACCTGAACAATATCCTACATCATACACGGGTACCCACCAAACCTACACAATATCCTACATCATACATGGGTACCCACCAAACCTGAACAATATCCTACATCATACATGGGTACCCACCAAACCTGCACAATATCCTACATCATACACGGGTACCCACCAAACCTGAACAATATCCTACATCATACACGGGTACCCACCAAACCTACACAATATCCTACATCATACAGGGGTACCCACCAAACCTACACAATATCCTACATCATACATGGGTACCCACCAAACCTACACAATATCATACATCATACACGGGTACCCACCAAACCTGGACAATATCCTACATCATACACGGGTACCCACCAAACCTGGACAATATCCTACATCATACAGGGGTACCCACCAAACCTGAACAATATCCTACATCATACACGGGTACCCACCAAACCTACACAATATCCTACATCATACACGGGTACCCACCAAACCTGGACAATATCCTACATCATACACGGGTACCCACCAAACCTGAACAATATCCTACATCATACACGGGTACCCACCAAACCTACACAATATCCTACATCATACACGGGTACCCACCAAACCTGGACAATATCCTACATCATACACGGGTACCCACCAAACCTACACAATATCCTACATCATACACGGGTACCCACCAAACCTGAACAATATCCTACATCATACACGGGTACCCACCAAACCTGGACAATATCCTACATCATACACGGGTACCCACCAAACCTGGACAATATCCTACATCATACATGGGTACCCACCAAACCTGGACAATATCCTACATCATACACGGGTACCCACCAAACCTGAACAATATCCTACATCATACACGGGTACCCACCAAACCTACACAATATCCTACATCATACACGGGTACCCACCAAACCTGAACAATATCCTACATCATACATGGGTACCCACCAAACCTACACAATATCCTACATCATACACGGGTACCCACCAAACCTGAACAATATCCTACATCATACACGGGTACCCACCAAACCTGAACAATATTTATGTTATGTTATATTTCGGGTTTTACGCCTGCATCAGCACCATTTCGGGCTATATCGCCGGCGGGCAGTTTACTTAACAACACCTTTCCTGGGCAGGCTCCAGCGGTTAACCAGTACTTGGGTGCACCAACCTCCGTAAGAAACTGCCAACTTTTTCATATAAATGAGACACGGCCTGAGCGGGGCTCGAACCCGTGACCATCAGTGATGATAGGTTACAGTGGTATACCTGAACAATATCATACACGGGTACCCACCAAACCTGAACAATATCCTACATCATACATGGGTACCCACCAAACCTGAACAATATCCTACATCATACATGGGTACCCACCAAACCTGAACAATATCCTACATCATACACGGGTACCCACCAAACCTGAACAATATCCTACATCATACACGGGTACCCACCAAACCTGAACAATATCCTACATCATACACGGGTACCCACCAAACCTGAACAATATCATACACGGGTACCCACCAAACCTACACAATATCCTACATCATACACGGGTACCCACCAAACCTGAACAATATCCTACATCATACACGGGTACCCACCAAACCTGCACAATATCCTACATCATACACGGGTACCCACCAAACCTGAACAACATCATACACGGGTACCCACCAAACCTGAACAATATCCTACATCATACACGGGTACCCACCAAACCTGAACAATATCCTACATCATACACGGGTACCCACCAAACCTACACAATATCCTACATCATACACGGGTACCCACCAAACCTACACAATATCCTACATCATACACGGGTACCCACCAAACCTGAACAATATCCTACATCATACACGGGTACCCACCAAACCTGAACAATATCCTACATCATACACGGGTACCCACCAAACCTGAACAATATCCTACATCATACACGGGTACCCACCAAACCTGGACAATATCCTACATCATACACGGGTACCCACCAAACCTACACAATATCCTACATCATACACGGGTACCCACCAAACCTGAACAATATCCTACATCATACACGGGTACCCACCAAACCTGAACAATATCATACACGGGTACCCACCAAACCTACACAATATCCTACATCATACACGGGTACCCACCAAACCTACACAATATCCTACATCATACACGGGTACCCACCAAACCTGAACAATATCCTACATCATACACGGGTACCCACCAAACCTGAACAATATCCTACATCATACACGGGTACCCACCAAACCTGGACAATATCCTACATCATACATGGGTACCCACCAAACCTGAACAATATCCTACATCATACATGGGTACCCACCAAACCTGGACAATATCCTACATCATACATGGGTACCCACCAAACCTGAACAATATCATACAGGGGTACCCACCAAACCTGGACAATATCCTACATCATACACGGGTACCCACCAAACCTGAACAATATCCTACATCATACATGGGTACCCACCAAACCTGGACAATATCCTACATCATACATGGGTACCCACCAAACCTGAACAATATCATACACGGGTACCCACCAAACCTGGACAATATCCTACATCATACACGGGTACCCACCAAACCTGGACAATATCCTACATCATACATGGGTACCCACCAAACCTGAACAATATCCTACATCATACACGGGTACCCACCAAACCTACACAATATCCTACATCATACACGGGTACCCACCAAACCTACACAATATCCTACATCATACACGGGTACCCACCAAACCTGAACAATATCCTACATCATACATGGGTACCCACCAAACCTGAACAATATCCTACATCATACACGGGTACCCACCAAACCTGAACAATATCCTACATCATACACGGGTACCCACCAAACCTGCACAATATCCTACATCATACACGGGTACCCACCAAACCTGGACAATATCCTACATCATACAGGGGTACCCACCAAACCTACACAATATCCTACATCATACACGGGTACCCACCAAACCTACACAATATCCTACATCATACACGGGTACCCACCAAACCTACACAATATCCTACATCATACATGGGTACCCACCAAACCTACACAATATCCTACATCATACACGGGTACCCACCAAACCTACACAATATCCTACATCATACACGGGTACCCACCAAACCTACACAATATCCTACATCATACACGGGTACCCACCAAACCTGGACAATATCCTACATCATACATGGGTACCCACCAAACCTGGACAATATCATACATCATACATGGGTACCCACCAAACCTGGACAATATCATACATCATACATGGGTACCCACCAAACCTACACAATATCCTACATCATACACGGGTACCCACCAAACCTACACAATATCCTACATCATACATGGGTACCCACCAAACCTACACAATATCCTACATCATACACGGGTACCCACCAAACCTACACAATATCCTACATCATACACGGGTACCCACCAAACCTGAACAATATCCTACATCATACACGGGTACCCACCAAACCTGAACAATATCCTACATCATACACGGGTACCCACCAAACCTGGACAATATCATACACGGGTACCCACCAAACCTGACAATATCCTACATCATACACGGGTACCCACCAAACCTGAACAATATCCTACATCATACACGGGTACCCACCAAACCTGAACAATATCCTACATCATACACGGGTACCCACCAAACCTGAACAATATCCTACATCATACACGGGTACCCACCAAACCTGAACAATATCCTACATCATACACGGGTACCCACCAAACCTGGACAATATCATACATCATACACGGGTACCCACCAAACCTGGACAATATCCTACATCATACACGGGTACCCACCAAACCTGGACAATATCCTACATCATACCTGGGTACCCACCAAACCTGAACAATATCCTACATCATTCTTGGGTACCCACCAAACCTACACAATATCCTCTATACCTGGGTACCCACCAAACCTGAACAATATCCTACATCATACACGGGTACCCACCAAACCTGCACAATATCCTACATCATACACGGGTACCCACCAAACCTACACAATATCCTACATCATACACGGGTACCCACCAAACCTGAACAATATCCTACATCATACACGGGTACCCACCAAACCTGAACAATATCCTACATCATACACGGGTACCCACCAAACCTGAACAATATCCTACATCATACACGGGTACCCACCAAACCTGAACAATATCCTACATCATACACGGGTACCCACCAAACCTGAACAATATCCTACATCATACACGGGTACCCACCAAACCTGGACAATATCCTACATCATACACGGGTACCCACCAAACCTGAACAATATCCTACATCATACACGGGTACCCACCAAACCTGAACAATATCCTACATCATACACGGGTACCCACCAAACCTGAACAATATCATACACGGGTACCCACCAAACCTACACAATATCCTACATCATACACGGGTACCCACCAAACCTGAACAATATCCTACATCATACACGGGTACCCACCAAACCTGAACAATATCCTACATCATACACGGGTACCCACCAAACCTGAACAATATCCTACATCATACACGGGTACCCACCAAACCTGAACAATATCCTACATCATACACGGGTACCCACCAAACCTGAACAATATCCTACATCATACACGGGTACCCACCAAACCTGCACAATATCCTACATCATACACGGGTACCCACCAAACCTGAACAATATCCTACATCATACACGGGTACCCACCAAACCTGCACAATATCCTACATCATACACGGGTACCCACCAAACCTACACAATATCCTACATCATACACGGGTACCCACCAAACCTGAACAATATCCTACATCATACACGGGTACCCACCAAACCTGAACAATATCCTACATCATACACGGGTACCCACCAAACCTGAACAATATCCTACATCATACAGGGTACCCACCAAACCTGAACAATATCCTACATCATACAGGGTACCCACCAAACCTGAACAATATCCTACATCATACACGGGTACCCACCAAACCTGAACAATATCATACACGGGTACCCACCAAACCTACACAATATCCTACATCATACCGGGTACCCACCAAACCTGAACAATATCATACACGGGTACCCACCAAACCTGGACAATATCCTACATCATACACGGGTACCCACCAAACCTACACAATATCCTACATCATACACGGGTACCCACCAAACCTGAACAATATCATACATCATACACGGGTACCCACCAAACCTACACAATATCCTACATCATACACGGGTACCCACCAAACCTGGACAATATCCTACATCATACACGGGTACCCACCAAACCTACACAATATCCTACATCATACACGGGTACCCACCAAACCTACACAATATCCTACATCATACACGGGTACCCACCAAACCTGGACAATATCCTACATCATACACGGGTACCCACCAAACCTACACAATATCCTACATCATACACGGGTACCCACCAAACCTGAACAATATCATACATCATACACGGGTACCCACCAAACCTGCACAATATCCTACATCATACACGGGTACCCACCAAACCTGGACAATATCCTACATCATACACGGGTACCCACCAAACCTACACAATATCCTACATCATACACGGGTACCCACCAAACCTACACAATATCCTACATCATACACGGGTACCCACCAAACCTGGACAATATCCTACATCATACACGGGTACCCACCAAACCTGAACAATATCCTACATCATACACGGGTACCCACCAAACCTGAACAATATCCTACATCATACACGGGTACCCACCAAACTGGACAATATCCTACATCATACACGGGTACCCACCAAACCTGAACAATATCCTACATCATACACGGGTACCCACCAAACCTGAACAATATCCTACATCATACACGGGTACCCACCAAACCTGGACAATATCCTACATCATACACGGGTACCCACCAAACCTACACAATATCCTACATCATACACGGGTACCCACCAAACCTACACAATATCATACATCCTACACGGGTACCCACCAAACCTACACAATATCCTACATCATACACGGGTACCCACCAAACCTGGACAATATCCTACATCATACACGGGTACCCACCAAACCTACACAATATCCTACATCATACATGGGTACCCACCAAACCTGGACAATATCATACATCCTACACGGGTACCCACCAAACCTGGACAATATCATACATCCTACACGGGTACCCACCAAACCTGAACAATATCCTGCTTGGTACCTGGGTACCCACCAAATCTACACAATATCCTGCTTGGTACCTGGGTACCCACCAAACCTACACAATATCCTGCTTGGTACCTGGGTACCCACCAAACCTACACAATATCCTGCTTGGTACCTGGGTACCCACCAAACCTACACAATATCCTGCTTGGTACCTGGGTACCCACCAAACCTACACAATATCCTGCTTGGTACCTGGGTACCCGCCAAACTAGATGAGCCCAGAGTTCTCTGTTAAACATGCATATACTCACAACACAATGACTGACTAAGCATAAATATTATGTACCTGAATTGTTTGGAAATCCTTCTGGTACAATATAAAGCGGACTTCCTTTAGACTGCTTGCTTGGTTACTTTCTGCAAACTTTGATACAGCAGAGAACATTTCAGTAGCGACAACATCACGTGGAAATCCTAGGTTACCAGTTCCTATTGCTGGGAAGGCTATACTTGACATGTTCTTGTTACCCGCTTCATTCATGCAATCGTTCATCAGTTTATGCAGTGCCTGCGATAATTAAATATTCAGACAATTGTAATTATTTCTGTGGACGAGTTTACATGAAAGGAATTCACATTTCGGAGTGATCTTGGGATATCGTCATAATTGATGAAAAGTTATAATTCTATCTTACTAATAAACACAAACATTCTGCTTTTCTTTTTTATGATTTCCAATGATTTTCGCTAATATATTCACTATCCAATTATATTCATTTTAACTTCCCCTGTTGGGAGCCTCATTTCACTATAATACACAACCACTTAGGTCAGTGTGAAAGTTTGCATTAAAAATTATGTCTGAAATTGTTAAAAGACAAAAGCACATCTAACTACTATAGAGAAATACGAAACACAAGTAGTGGCATTGTCCGATTAGCGCAGTGGTTAGTGCGCTCGCTTCTCACCAATGCAACCAGGGTTCGATCCTCGGACCGGGATGTGAGATGGTACGGTGGTCGCCAGATTGGACAGGTGGGTTTTCTCCGGGTACTCCGGTTTCCTCCTACACGAATGACCACATTTACGTTTCCATCCGCGCCAACAAGAGAGATTAATATAAGTTGTTAAAACTTGCTTCGCAATTGCAATAGCATTTACTTTCACTGAGAAAACTCAATTATTCATTGGAAAGCATAAAAGAAAATGGTTTTTTTCCAGAAGCGCATAACTCTTTTTAATTCTTGACACAAGTTATTGCCCTTGCATGAGCAATGGTTCTAATCATTTGGATTATGTGCTTAGGAAATAATAATTGTCTTGCAATTGTTTATCGGCAAATAAAACACAGTTTAGAATTCTGGTGAGTAGGTATTTAACCACGCAGGACATATACCTCAGTGGGTTATTCCTACACACAATGGTTTATTCGCCGATAAACAACGGCAAGACAAATAATATTTCCATTCTAACATGACCAAATATAATCCTATAAACAAATAAATGTGTGTGTTATTTTGACGCCTTGTCTGTTATTTGTCTGATGGCTTTACAAAATACCTCCCTGTAAAATACCTTTTCTATTCCAGTGGCACCCAAAAATCACCCTCAAGCTATTAACACTACATTTCCTGTATTCGTTTGTTATTAACATTGCAAATCATGCCCATTCGCTGTATTCAATTCCAATGTAAAATTGCTGAAAGTTGTGTATATTTACCTCCATACAACTAATAACAGGAGCTAAACAGTGGTAGCCATGGTTTATTGTAGATATAACAACGGTAGATGTGTTCTTTGTTTACAGGACAAAATATTAACTTGTGTTGGAATGAAATTTCCAAATCTCAACAGGACAGGAGCTAAACAGTTGTAGCCATGGTTTATTGTAGATATAACAACGGTAGATGTGTTCTTTGTTTACAGGACAAAATATCAAGTCGTGTTGGAATGAAATTTCCAAATCTCGGAGATAATTAATTAATATATTGACAGAGAAATCGCATCACAGTTCATGATAGTGTAACTATCATATGACAACGCCATTTGAAATACGACGACGCCATTTGAAAAACGACGACGCAATTTGAAATACGACGATGCCATTTGAAATACGATGACGCAATTTGAAATATGACAACGCAATTTGAAATATGACGACGACACAATTTGAAAGACGACGCAATTTGAAATACTACGACGCAATTTGAAATACGACGACGCAATTTGAAATATGACAACGCAATTTGAAATATGACGATGACACAATTTGAAAGACGACGCAATTTGAAATCCGACGACGCAATTTGAAATCCGACGATGCAATTTGAAATCCGACGACGCAATTTGAAATATAAAGACGCAATTTAAAATACGACGACACAATTTAAAATACGACGACGCAATTTAAAATACGACGATGCAATTTGAAATACGACAATGCAATTTGAAATACGACAATGGATATCGTGAGCCTTATCTATCTACAATGCTACGCAGGTATCAAGCTAACAATACCTTTGTACACTGACTTCCTTTATTCCAGTTAGCCATTGAACTATGGATGATCAGATCACATTTCAACTTGTGTCCTGATGTTACAGCTATCTCACCGTCTTGGATACCATTCGGGTATTTGTTGATCACTTCCTGCTGTAATGACTGTCCGGCAGTTTTAAGCAACGACGCTGAAACTGCACCATTTTTCAAATCCAAATTCTTTGCAGTAGTGTTGACAATAACACCAACCTGTATATATAGGAAATTTGTGTATTGATTCGAATATATGTATATTTATCCTACCTTCATACGTAATAATGGTCAAAAGTTATGCTAAAGCAGCATTACATCGTAATAAAGATTGTTTTGGGTAAAATATAAATGCTAATGTGTGTGTGTTTACAAAAATCGAAATAGTCGCTCAGAAACGATAAAAATTCCAATAAATTTAAACCGTCGTATACGCGAATTTGTTTATCAACACACGAAATGTAAACACACACGCGCATGCGTGAAACAACATATGATGTAGAAAACAACATATATATTTTTAACATGAAAGACTATCTATCTATCTTCCTCTAATATCGAACCCCTCGCGGGGATGTAGAAATGTCCCTAAAATACTTATCTAACAGAGGTATGAATCAACATATCAAGTAATTTAATTAAAAAAGACAACGTGGACGATGCATTCCAAATGTAAACAAGTACGAACGATGCGTTCCGGTTGTAAACAAGTGCGTGACCGATAGACTCGGAAAGTCCTACTTTCGGTTTCGAGTTTGTTTTATTGCAAAAAAACACTGTTTACCAAATGAAGATAAGCATACAAAGTATAATGTTAGAATGTGTAGCAGCATTGCTACCCATACGTAAAAATTGAATTTTTCAAATATCTTTTATTTCATACAATGTAATGCTGCTTTAAACATGCAATTAATTGAACAGCGACGTTACTATTGCATGGTACGGTATTACTGACAATGGAACGACTTTAACCAATCTGCAACATCTGTGCTTACCGGAATGTAAATGAAATAGACTCGAAGGAGCTGAACATAGTGAGCGCAATAACAGGAGCTGAACATAGTGAGCGCAATAACAGGAGCTGAACATAGTGAGCGCAATAACAGGAGCTGAACATAGTGAGCGCAATAACAGGAGCTGAACATAGTGAGCGCAATAACAGGAGCTGAACATAGTTAGTGCAATAACAGGAGCTGAACATAGTGAGTGCAATAACAGGAGAACATAGTGAGTGCAATAACAGGAGCTGAACATAGTGAGTGCAATAACAGGAGCGGAACATAGTGGGTGCAATAACAGGAGCTGAACATAATGAGTGCAATAACAGGAGCTGAATATAGTGAGTGCAATAACAGGAGAACATAGTGAGTGCAATAACAGGAGCTGAACATAGTGAGTGCAATAACAGGAGCTGAACATAGTGAGTGCAATAACAGGAGCTGAACATAGTGAGTGCAATAACAGGAGCTGAACATAGTGAGTGCAATAACAGGAGTGAACATAGTGAGTGCAATAACAGGAGCTGAACATAGTGAGTGCAATAACAGGAGAACATAGTGAGTTCAATAACAGGAGAACATAGTGAGTGCAATAACAGGAGATGAACATAGTGAGTGCAATAACAGGAGAACATAGTGAGTGCAATAACAGGAGATGAACATAGTGAGTGCAATAACAGTAGAACATAGTGAGTGCAATAACAGGAGCTGAACATAGTGGGTGCAATAACAGGAGCTGAACATAGTTAGTGCAATAACAGGAGCTGAACATAGTGAGTGCAATAACAGGAGAACATAGTAAGTGCAATAACAGGAGCTGAACATAGTGAGTGCAATAACAGGAGCTGAACATAGTGAGTGCAATAACAGCAGGAGAACATAGTGAGTGCAATAACAGGAGCTGAACATAGTGAGTGCAATAACAGGAGCGGAACATAGTGGGTGCAATAACAGGAGCTGAACATAATGAGTGCAATAACAGGAGCTGAACATAGTGAGTGCAATAACAGGAGAACATAGTGAGTGCAATAACAGGAGCTGAACATAGTGAGTGCAATAACAGGAGCTGAACATAGTTAGTGCAATAACAGGAGAACATAGTGAGTGCAATAACAGGAGCTGAACATAGGGAGTGCAATAACAGGAGCTGAACATAGTTAGTGCAATAACAGGAGAACATAGTGAGTGCAATAACAGGAGCTGAACATAGTGAGTGCAATAACAGGAGAACATAGTGAGTGCAATAACAGGAGAACATAGTTAGTGCAATAACAGGAGCTGAACATAGTGAGTGCAATAACACGAGAACATAGTGACTGCAATAACAGGAGAACATAGTGAGTGCAATAACAGGAGAACATAGTGAGTGCAATAACAGGAGCTGAACATAGTGAGTGCAATAACAGGAGAACATAGTGAGTGCAATAACAGGAGCTGAACATAATGAGTGCAATAACAGGAGCTGAACATAATGAGTGCAATAACAGGAGAACATAGTGAGTGCAATAACAGGAGAACATAGTTAGTGCAATAACAGGAGCTGAACATAGTGAGTGCAATAACAGGAGAACATAGTGAGTGCAATAACAGGAGAACATAGTGAGTGCAATAACAGGAGAACATAGTGAGTTCAATAACAGGAGAACATAGTGAGTGCAATAACAGGAGATGAACATAGTGAGTGCAATAACAGGAGAACATAGTGAGTGCAATAACAGGAGATGAACATAGTGAGTGCAATAACAGTAGAACATAGTGAGTGCAATAACAGGAGCTGAACATAGTGGGTGCAATAACAGGAGCTGAACATAGTTAGTGCAATAACAGGAGCTGAACATAGTGAGTGCAATAACAGGAGAACATAGTAAGTGCAATAACAGGAGCTGAACATAGTGAGTGCAATAACAGGAGCTGAACATACTGAGTGCAATAACAGGAGCTGAACATAGTAAGTGCAATAACAGGAGCTGAACATAGTGAGTGCAATAACAGCAGCTGAACATAGTGAGTGCAATAACAGGAGCTGAACATAGTTAGTGCAATAACAGGAGAACATAGTGAGTGCAATAACAGGAGCTGAACATAGTGAGTGCAATAACAGGAGCTGAACATACTGAGTGCAATAACAGGAGCTGAACATAGTGAGTGCAATAACAGGAGCTGAACATAGTAAGTGCAATAACAGGAGCTGAACATAGTGGGTGCAATAACAGGAGCTGAACATACTGAGTGCAATAACAGGAGCTGAACATAGTGAGTGCAATAACAGGAGCTGAACATAGTGAGTGCAATAACAGGAGAACATAGTTAGTGCAATAACAGGAGCTGAACATAGTGAGTGCAATAACAGGAGAACATAGTGAGTGCAATAACAGGAGAACATAGTTAGTGCAATAACAGGAGAACATAGTGAGTGCAATAACAGGAGAACATAGTGAGTGCAATAACAGGAGAACATAGTGAGTGCAATAACAGGAGCTGAACATAGTGAGTGCAATAACAGGAGAACATAGTGAGTGCAATAACAGGAGCTGAACATAGTGAGTGCAATAACAGGAGAACATAGTAAGTGCAATAACAGGAGCTGAACATAGTGAGTGCAATAACATGAGCTGAACATAGTGGGTGCAATAACAGGAGCTGAACATAGTGAGTGCAATAACAGGAGCTGAACATAGTGAGTGCAATAACAGGAGCTGAACATAGTGGGTGCAATAACAGGAGCTGAACATAGTGAGTGCAATAACAGGAGCTGAACATAGTGAGCGCAATAACAGGAGAACATAGTGAGTGCAATAACAGGAGCTGAACATAGTTAGTGCAATAACAGGAGATGAACATAGTGAGTGCAATAACAGGAGAACATAGTGAGTGCAATAACAGGAGATGAACATAGTGAGTGCAATAACAGGAGATGAACTGAAGCAGTAAAGGGCAAGTGATTTGAAGTCAATGACCATAACCACTCAATCACCAGGTACAGACATATACATATCCCTACCAGTAGATTACATACGTCGCTGTAAACAAAATGGCTTTAGTCTCAATAAAAACCCTTACAACATATAGATTACAATATTTAATCACCCTTTGTTTTGCAATTTCGCCTTGGATAACTGACACGCGCACATTGCCAAGTCTCACGTCGCTCTCAGACCCCGATGCTTTTGTTGACCTATCCTTTGGTACAGGAGGTGGTCCTCCACCTGAAAATGTTTCATCAATAGATAGATAGATAAATGTTTATTTACATCTCATTTTTGTACAAGCATACACAACATATTTAAACAGTAATATTAAAACAATGTACAAAACCACACATGTTTGAGTTATAAGAGACAAACTAAGATATAATATAACAGCATCTTAAAACTTACTTTAAATTCAATTTATAAATACCGGTATAAAACAGTAAAACTATACATCCCAGGTTAAAATGTTGCATTTACATATATGTATACAAAAGTTAAATCGTAATAGTATTATAAAGCTGTTTGATTTCTATATACATGATTCAGGTTTTATATAAAATATTACGTATTTCCATTAAAATTCTATTGCAGGTTTTGGCACATAATTTAGCAATATCTTTTTCAGACATTAAATACCGGTAAGCAAACTGTTCAGAGAAACTAAGCGTGTTGAATGATGTATTAATAGACTGCGCATACAATTTAAGTTCAGTGCGTAAATGCTCATACAATGGACATTTCAACAATACATGTATTTCGCTCTCGATTGTTTTTGAACATTGAAAACCGGTTCGTTCACACAGTGGTAATCCTTGATATCTACCAGTTTCAATCTTAATTGGTGCGACGCCACAACGGAATTTGGCTAAGGCGCTTCTGTGGTTTCTAGGTATTGCTATATTTTGCACATATGATTCTGTCTTGTATTCACTCTTAAACTGGCTATATTGTCTTAATTTATTTCGTCAATATGTATATTTGTTTCTTTTTTTGGCGTTAACATCGCACCAGCAGCGTATGGCGACTCTCCAGCTATTATCGGTGGAGGAAGACCCCGGGTGCCCCTCCGAGCAGTATTTCAGGCACTGACAGGCACACAGTTAGAACCAAGGACCTTTCACAAGCTAGCTAGATAGCATCTTCAATTGAAAGACACCTCAAGTGGGATTCGAACCTACAGCAGCTAGGGGCAAGTAATTTGAGGTCACTGACTGTAACCACTCTGCTACTAAACAATATGTAATTATCAAAATATTCAATTAACAAAATGAACTCTATAAGGATTTTACAGCTTATAATGGATAGCTATACAAATTTATTTTAGCTCGATTGCGAAACAAGTTATTTCAACTTATATAAATCACTCTCGAGACCTCATTCCTGATGGAATCCATCGCCACGAGGGAGAGAGAAGAGGCAACGTGGAATTTAAATGCCTTGCCTAAGGGCACAATCGTAACGGCTCCAGTGGGGTTCGAACTCCGGACCTTTCGCACCTGAAGCGAACGCGCATCGCATCCACTGTGCTATCACGACTTCCACTCCACACTTATAATGGTAGAGGAAGAGCTCAATGCCCTGGAGGTAGAGCTCAATGCCCTGGAGTTCCAGCCTGAGCGGGTGCAACCTTCTGAGCAGCATGGGTGGGCACCATGGTAGGACAACCCGAGCGTTTATTTCACGCATGAGTGGGCAATTCGACTCTAAGTCACGCATACCTGTAACTTTGAGTGCGCCCGCATGTCAGCTGCATATCATAGGTGAGGAAATTCACAAGACAATAAATACAAACAGGGCATACACATTCATCGAAGGAAATGCAATAGCAATGTAAATATTACCTCCTGTCCTAACATAAAAATAATCGTCCTCCTCCTCGTCACTGCCCATTGGACGGATATAATCACTGTCGTCATCTGTGTGTTGCAATAAATTATAATATACCATAGATAACTCAGCAATTTGATTGGCTGATACACTATCACATGGAAGTGAATAGTTTTGGACTATTCGACCTGTTTTTCACAAATTCGTTTTCCATTTCAGTATTTAATTTTATACAAATTTATTTTAGCTCGATTGCGAAACAAGTTCTTATAACTTATATTAATCACTCTCGAGACCTCATTCCTGATGGAATCCATCACCACGAGTGAGAGAGAAGAGGCATGTGGAATTTAAATGCTTTGCCTAAGGGCACAATCGTAACCGCTCCAGCAGGGCTCGAACTCCGGGCCGTTCGCACATTATTTCTTCTTTGTATATACATAAAAACATTTACACAATATTATAGCATGTAATTATTATACAACATAAATGCTCTAACAAGACTTTCGCCTTCCATATATATACACAGTGCTGTGCGGACATGTTTCAGTATTTAGAGTCAATAGTTCCGCAAGCGTTTTAACGATGTAGATTTTGGTTGCAATTGCGTGAGTGTTTCTACAAACAACAATGGCTGATTGATTTCGGAAATTTTAAGTCTGAGGAAGACATATAATGTACTTGTCATGCAAAGACACAATAAAGTAACAAAAGGTGTTTTTCAAATTGTCTGAGAATCCTCTAGTCATCACTACACACAAACCAACACTGAGAATCCTCTAGTCGTCACTACACACAAACCAACACTGAGAATCCTCTAGTCGTCACTACACACAAACCAACACTGAGAATCCTCTAGTCGTCACTACACACAAACCAACACTGAGAATCCTCTAGTCGTCACTACACACAAACCAACACTGAGAATCCTCTAGTCGTCACTACACACAAACCAACACTGAGAATCCTCTAGTCGTCACTACACACAAACCAACACTGAGAATCCTCTAGTCGTCACTACACACAAACCAACACTGAGAATCCTCTAGTCGTCACTACACACAAACCAACACTGAGAATCCTCTAGTCATCACTGCACACAAACCAACACTGAGAATCATCTAGTCGTCACTACACACAAACCAACACTGAGAATCCTCTAGTCGTCACTACACACAAACCAATACTCTATATAATACACTGAGAATCCTCTAGTCATCACTACACACAAACCAACACTAACACTGAGAATCCTCTAGTCATCACTACACACAAACCAACACTCCATATAAAACACTGAGAATCCTCTAGTCATCACTACACCCAAACCAACACTCCATATAAAACACTGAGAATCCTCTAGTCATCAGTACACACAAACCAACACTCCATATAAAACACTGAGAATCCTCTAGTCGTCACTACACACAAACCAACACTCCATATAAAACACTGAGAATCCTCTAGTCGTCAGTACACACAAACCAACACTCTATATAAAACACTGAGAATCCTCTAGTCATCACTACACACAAACCAACACTCTATATAAAACATTGAGAATCCTCTAGTCATCACTACACACAAACCAACACTCCATATAAAACACTGAGAATCCTCTAGTCATCACTACACACAAACCAACACTCTATATAAAACACTGAGAATCCTCTAGTCATCACTACACACAAACCAACACTCCATATAAAACACTGAGAATCCTCTAGTCATCACTACACACAAACCAACACTCCATATAAAACACTGAGAATCCTCTAGTCATCACTACACACAAACCAACACTCCATATAAAACACTGAGAATCCTCTAGTCGTCACTACACACAAACCAACACTCCATATAAAACACTGAGAATCCTCTAGTCGTCACTACACACAAACCAACACTCCATATAAAACACTGAGAATCCTCTAGTCATCACTACACACAAACCAACACTCCATATAAAACACTGAGAATCCTCTAGTCGTCACTACACCCAAACCAACACTCCATATAAAACACTGAGAATCCTCTAGTCGTCACTACACACAAACCAACACTCCATATAAAACACTGAGAATCCTCTAGTCATCACTACACACAAACCAACACTCTATATAAAACACTGAGAATCCTCTAGTCATCACTACACACAAACCAACACTCCATATAAAACACTGAGAATCCTCTAGTCATCACTACACACAAACCAACACTCTATATAAAACACTGAGAATCCTCTAGTCATCACTACACACAAACCAACACTCCATATAAAACACTGAGAATCCTCTAGTCATCACTACACACAAACCAACACTCCATATAAAACACTGAGAATCCTCTAGTCATCACTACACCCAAACCAACACTCCATATAAAACACTGAGAATCCTCTAGTCATCACTACACACAAACCAACACTCCATATAAAACACTGAGAATCCTCTAGTCATCACTACACACAAACCAACACTCCATATAAAACACTGAGAATCCTCTAGTCATCACTACACACAAACCAACACTCCATATAAAACACTGAGAATCCTCTAGTCGTCAGTACACCCAAACCAACACTCCATATAAAACACTGAGAAACAAACCAACACTCCATATAAAACACTGAGAATCCTCTAGTCATCACTACACACAAACCAACACTCTATATAATAAAACACTGAGAATCCTCTAGTCGTCACTACACACAAACCAACACTCTATATAATAAAACAATTATTCACTTCCCTTCAGTTTAAACATTATTTATTTCAGTATTTGTACATGTAATCAAGAAAGGAACATTTTACATATAATTTAACAGCAGTAGACTGAAAGGGATTAGAACGAAAAAGAAAACTTATATTGTATATTCTCTTCAAGAAGTTCAGGTCAATAGTTCAAACTATTCTTCCAAGGGAGGGACTATTGAAAGAGAACAAGTTTCTATCATACTAAAAATAAACTAGGGATGGCAACGAATTACAAAACCTCAATTCGAATATTCAATTGGCTTTTAATTTGGAATATTCGGAATCGGAACGACATGACCTCTCTTACATGTCATACCTTC
The DNA here is from genome assembly GCA_014843695.1 of Archivesica marissinica. Lineage (NCBI taxonomy): Eukaryota > Metazoa > Mollusca > Bivalvia > Venerida > Vesicomyidae > Archivesica > Archivesica marissinica. Next base: position 21,861,279 of record CM026393.1, read on the forward strand.
GGTCCACTACATAATTTTCCTCTCATCCGGTCGTGTGCCTGGCGCGTCACTGTTCGTGAAGAAACCAGCCGACCACAGGCGTCTACAGCAGCATAAACCCAAACAAACAATGCATATTTACTCAAAAATATTTCAATTTGCATTTTCAAGAAATTATGCATTGACGATTTAGTGGTCTATACACCAATAGTCACATGAAGTTTAACCCTTTCAACACCACAGACCTCTAAATAGGCGTACAAAAAGTGTAGATCCAGATGAGCCGGCTCGTGACGAGCTGTCTCATCAGGATCTGCACTTTTTGCCAATAATAATACTATTTTTAGAGAAAAATTACCCATTTTGATAAATGAACTGGTCCAAATGTAATTTTCTTATTAATTTATTGGTCTAAAAATATGATGCACCAGTCCAGGTCAGTTACTTGGGGTTGAATGGGTTAATGTCCCGTTTATCTATATGTTTATTTCACGAGTTTCTTCATTCTACGATCATGTGCCTTTCATACAGCAAATAACTGGAATTTCTATGGGTTTTTTAACTGCGTCTTATAGTCCTGTGCGACCTATATACAACTGAATACTTACACGCTGAGCTCCTGCCTTGTGGTGGTATTGGAAGTGGTTTGTATGTCTGCACATTTTGTGAGCCGAATTCCTTCCTAAGGGCTTCATTGAATTCTTGCACTGTGTTTAACTTTACATCACATAAGTATATGTCTGTTACTGGACTTTCCTGCACCTCACGGAAGAAGTTTTTCACTGCCTCGACTATCGTTGACGTTGCATGTCTTACCGGATATCTGTAGTATAGCAGTACAATCATATTTCATGTTAGATAAAGTCAATCTAGCACCTCCAAGAGTTGCAGATAAGTCAGTCCCACCCGAGGGCTGTGATGTGTGCAAATAACGATGCTCTGCTTAACTGTAACTCTATGGAGGTGCTAGATTTATTTTTTCACCTTTCTTATGCTTTTGATGCACTTGTGTGTTTTACGTTTATTTATCGTCGCTACCGGTTGCCCATATGAGCTACGCCTCCTGAAGAGATTAGTCATTTTAGATTTTTGGAGGATAGTGCAATGATACAGACAGATACCCATTACAGGGTCTCCTCTGGTTCTTTAAACGTGCACGGTGTACAGCACCGACACAAGACCTCGGTTTAACGTCCCATCTGAAAGACTGTTAATTTTATTAGGGTCAGATGGGGGATAGAAATGATGATGCGCTTTACGAATTATGCAGGCCTATATACACACACGCGCATGAATAGCGTATGAAAATACTATAAAGTGATGAGGTCATTGGAATGTGACAATTTACTCACATTGATGTAGATTGTCATTTAAAAGTAAACAACACGACTACATGTTAAGTCTGGCTAGGGAACATCCCTAGTGCTAACCCTTTACATCCAATAATCTATAACTTTAACCATCATAATAAAAGGAAATAATATATAACAAGAATTAAAGGGAGATCATTCACACTGTGATTAGAGGCAGGATGCTTACAAACAATGCAAGTGCATTGTGGGTCAAATAGTAATAGTAGGCACGTGAACAATACATGGAAGTCATGATGGTGCAGTGGATGCGCGTTCGCTTCAGGGGCGAAAGGTCTGGAGTTCGAGCCCCGCTGGAGCCGTTACGATTGTGTCCTTAGGCAAGGCATTTAAATTCCACATTGCCTCTTCTCTCCCTTGTGGCGATGGATTCCATCAGGAATGAGGTCTTGAGAGTGATTTATATAAGTTGAAAGAACTTGTTTCGCAATCGAGCTAAAATAAATTTGTATAAACTAACAATACATGAATGGTAGCAACACGTCATTGATTGCGTAATTTCACGGTAGATTTTACCGTTATCCAATGAATTATATAAATTTGGACGCGGAAATGAACGGAAACTATCGGACTTGTTCGTGATATCTAATTAGCGTAAAGTAGTCCCCTTGTCTACTCGGTTAGACAGATTTATCTCACATCCTCAAAACGGCAAGAAAAGCCTGTCTATAGGTGAGAAATGTATCGGGAATGGGCCATAACTAATGTGTGCTAGAACTTGTGGCCCGACCTGTTTGCCGTTATTTAATTTGTCATGTTTTGTATTCACATGTATATGTAAAACGAATCAAGCAAAAAAAATATGATTAACCCTTAACTTGCTGAATAAATTGGATGAAATGTATAAACAACATAGATCCGTGGCTGATCAGGATCTATGTTGTTTGCTATTCAGACAAGTGTTTTTGCTCCACTATCTGAATAGCAAACAGCATAGATCCTCATCAGACGGAACATTCTGTGCTGTCTGATCTGGCTTTAAGCTGCTTGCAAAAGCGACTTAAGTTGTGCTTAGTTTAATAATATTTTATTGCAAATCATTATTATATTTGTCATGCATAAACAGATAAAATACATAATATGAACATGCAAATGGTTTGGGCCACAAGTTTTAACAACATTAGACAACGGCCCGCACCAGAAACAACGGCCCACACCAGAGACAACGGCCCACACCAGAAACAACGGCCCGCACCAGAGTTGTGCTTAGCAGGTTAAGGGTTAAGCTTGAAATGTATTTCTCACTTATAGACAGGTTTTTGGTGCCATTGATGCGTGTATCAAAAGCATAAGAAAGGTGAGAAAATAAATCTAGCACCTCCATAGAGTTGAGGTTATGAGCACCTCCATAGAGTTGAGGTTATGAGCACCTCCATAGAGTTGAGGTTATGAGCACCTCCATAGAGTTGAGGTTATGAGCACCTCCATAGAGTTGAGGTTATGAGCACCTCCGTAGAGTTGAGGTTATGAGCACCTCCGTAGAGTTGAGGCTATGAGCACCTCCATAGAGTTGAGGTTATGAGCACCTCCATAGAGTTGAGGTTATGAGCACCTCCATAGAGGTTATGAGCCTTGTTCTTCTCACGCATCTTCGGGTGGGATTTCCTTATCTGCAACTCTTGGAGGTGCTAGATTCATGTTGTACACAGTCAATAGCCGGTATATTACTCACATATATGCACAACAGGCAACAGCAGATATATACTTACCCGTATGCACCACAGCTAATAGCTGGTATTGCCACAGATTTTGCATCTCTCGTGGTCGCTTGTTGCAGACATTTAAACACGGCTTCGGTTAGCATCTCTGCCTCATTGTCTCCTCCGCCTTTCCACACCGGTCCCATCACATGCACAATGTAGTCTGCCTTCAGATCCCCCGCCGTGCTTACAAACGCTTCACCATCTCCTAGTTTGCCCTCTCTTTTGATGTATTGCACACAGTCATTCTGTATTTGTTTTCCACCTTAAATTGACACCATTATTTCAGAAATCTTTTCTCTTTTTCAGCCACTTTGCCGCCGTAACTGATTAGATGACCCAATATCTGGTGGGAGTCGGCAAAAATCAAACGGTGTCGAAATCAATTTTTGGACTATCGAAACAATTCAAAATTGCAAAAGTAAATACATATTTCATCTCTGTCAGTGTCTGTTTTCTGTGTTACATCTGAGTGCCTACATCAGAGTAACCTATAATCTGTAGACAATCATTAATCTATACTTCTAATCAACTGAACCCCTATTGACTATACAATAACAAAATTGTATCATACTGGTGGCTAAGGCTAATTGGTCTCGGAAGTGGCTAAAACAACATTTTTGTTGGTGGTTTGAACTAACTTGGCAATTACAGATTTAAGTCGAAGTTGCATCTCCCTTTGAAGGTGATGTTCCTCGAAGTTCATAATTAACCCATTCAACACCAAGTAACTCACATGGACTGGTCCATGATATTCATAAACCAATAAATGAATCAGAAAATCACATTTGGACAAGTTCATTTATCAAAATGGGTAATTATGTCTAAAAATAGTCATATCACTGGGTGGTTGTGGGGTGTGGGGTTCTGGTTACACTTTTTGTAAGCCTATTTAGAGGTATGTGGTGTTGAAAGGGTTAATACAGAAGCAATTCCCTTATCTGAATGACTCACACATATCAAATTATCGACTAGAAATTGTTTTTGGGTTGTTTTGTTGTTGTGGGTTGTGGTTTTTGGTTTGTTGTGTTTTTGGGTTGTGTGTGGTGTGGTGGTTGGGTGGGTTCGATCCACTGTATGACCCTAATAAAATTAACAGACTTTCAGATGGGACGTTAAACCGAGGTCTCGTGTCGGTGCTTTACACTGTGCACGTAAAAGAACCAGAGGAGACTCTGGAATGGGTTTCTGTCTGTATCATTGCACTATCCTCCAAAATCTAGAATGACTAATATCTTCAGGTGTCGCTCATATGGGCAACCGGTAGCGACGATAAATAAACGTACAACACACACAAGTAGTATTATAAAGTTAGGAGATGAAGCATGGACAATCTCTGTGTTACAAAAATGTTCAAATGGCCATAAATCCGCCAGAAATCATCCAACCGGAACAGGATTACAAAATGCACAACTAGACATCACACCTTTGCATCCTGCCAAGTTTGGTGAAAAGTGAACAGACAGATGGCAAAATCTATAGGATGTATAATTAAAAATTTTCAAAATGCCTGTAAATCCACAAAACATTATGTTATGTTATATTTCGGGTTTTACGCCTGCATCAGCACTATTTCGGGCTATATCGCCGGCGGACAGTTTACTTAACAACACCTTTCCTGGGCAGGCTCCAGCGGTTAACCAGTACTTGGCTGCACCAACCTCCGTAAGAAACTGCCAACTTTTTCATATAAATGAGACACGGACATAGAGGGGCTCGAACCCGTGACCATCAGTGATGATAGGTTACAGTGGTATACAAGTCAGCGACCGTAACCACTCGACCACGGAGGCGGACTAAATCCACAAAACAATCATCAAACCCGAACTGTTTTCAATATGCACAACTATACATCATACTGATGTCTCCTGCCAAGTTTGGTGAAAATCCAACAAGTAGTTTATGGAAATGATGTTTGGAACAGGCTTTGTGTTATAAATATGCCCGTAAATCCACAAAACAATGTATGTATGTTCCATTAATGTCAAACCCCTTGCGGGGACGTTGCCATGTTTTCCTGGGCAAGCTTAGCCGACTTAATTGGTTAACCAGTACTAAGCAATGAGTATGAGGTGCCTTGCTCAATGACACTACATACGTGGCTTGACCGAGTATCGGACCCGGAACCGTTTGTTTCCAAATCCGATGCTCTACCACTGGACCACGAATGCTACACACAATCAACTGGAACAGGGTTACAAAACGCATAAGTAGACATCATACCGATGCTTCCTGTCAAGTTTGATGATAACCCAACAAGGGGTTATGGAGATGAAGTGTGAAAAAGGTAAAGTGAACAGACAGATGGCAAAACCTATAGGAGATATATAATTATGTTCTATGTATCGCTTCTCACCAATGCAACCCGGGTTCGATCCTTGGATCGGGAAGTATGTAAGATGGCATTGTGGTCGCCAGATCGGACAGGTGGGATTTCTCCGGGTACTCCGGTTTCCTCCCACACGAATGACCACATTTACGCTTTCATCCGCGCCAACAAGAGTAATTAATATAAGTTGTTAAAAACTTGCTTCGCAATCGTTAAATCGTTTAAACTTTATGTATCCCCAGTGTTCAGAGACACATCCAGAAGCATCGCAAACATTATGTTGTTAATAATAGTGAGTATCCAACAGGAAATATACAAGAGGTGAACCTTTCTTAATATTAGTGACTAGTGTCAGGGTTTATGTAGGTTTTTTTCCTTAATATACAGTCGAGATCCGCTATGTCGAATTCCGTCGGAGCGAACAAAATACTTCGTCATAACCAAAGTTTGACTTAACGAAATTCGATATAAATGGACCAGCTATATGTAAAATGATAGTGTCTGAAACGGGACTTTGATCCGACTTCGAGATAACTGGAGAATTCGACATAACCAACTTTGACATAGCTTTAGAATGTGACTCATAAATATTTGCAAAACAAATCCAGACCCCTTTATTTGTTATTGGGGTTTAAAGTCGCACCAACAGGTCATATGGGGACTCTCCAGATATTCTTGATGGAAATAAATTGAGCAGTATTTCAGGCACAGACTGGTACCCAGGTAGAACCACAGACCGTATTATTATTAAAGACAAAAGTGGATTTAGAGTAGCAGACTAGGAGGGTATTTCATTCTAACACACAATTAATAAGCTGTTTGCAAACCTTTTGAAACTAAAGCTTTTCCAAGACCTCCAGTCAAACTTAATTTGTCGTCAGCTGGATTCACAAACACATCAACGGTGAGTTCAGTCATGTCCCCTTCAGCAGTGTAGATGTTTCTGCAATCATAGACCTTGCAACTTGCATGGATTTTCAGACGTTTCAGTCCAATATTTGCCGACACTCCACTATCACCAGGAATTGAACCATATGGATTGTCTACAGATTGCTCATCATTGTCCTGATCTTTTACAACTACAACACAAGGAAGCGTGTTTGTAATGGTGCTAAGATTGTCTCTTCCTTTAGCTGTTTGCATATGTGCTGCTAATCCTGGCTTTTCGAGCACATGTTCACGTAGTTGGACTTTTTTTAATAGTGCCAATAATCTGGTCTTTCCTTGTTGAATTCCATCTTCAGTACCACGTATTTCGAATCCACCATATCCTGCTATGAGTGTAATCTGCACATGAGAGCTCTGTAAATCCTTTGAAATGTTTATAAGCTGACTCATATGGTGTTTCTCTATTAACCGATGTATATTCTTGGTGCTTGTCACTTTCTCTTCAGTCACAGTGTTTAAACGTAGGAACTGTTTAATCCCATCTAAGATATCCTTTTCTATATCATCTGTGGCACAAACTTGAACTTTACTTGCATCATCAGGTACCTGTATGTGTAACTTTCCTGCATGAATTGCATGTAATTCATCAACTTTAGCTTGCCAAAGTTCAGAGTTCATTACGGACATTGAGGCCTTCTTTAGTGCAATGGCACTTTCAGTAACTGATTCACGGATAATACGTAAACTAGCCTGGATCCCTTCTTCAGATGTGTTATATACTAACAAAGATTCATCTGTAACTTCCCATACAGCAGTAACATGATTAACCTTAAGTTTTTTCACTATATGCTCCCGGGTTTGTTTTAAATGGTACAATCCTACTGACAAAATAGGTAATTTGTCAGTGCATTTCTTCGCAAAGCAGTTGCTGCGTTCATACATTTTTATTTTTGCATCACGTACTTGTCCCACTGGTCCTTCGAACACTATCTCATTTTTGCTGTAATTGATCTTGACCTTAAGACCTTTGAATTCTTCTTCCATTCTTGTTGGAAATCTATCTGCAAGAAGCATTTTTGTTTCAATTTGTTTGAATGAAGTAACAACCTCCTTAATTTTCTGACGCTCCAATTCTGCATTCGTCATGACTTTCTTTGTAATATCATCAATTGTTTTTGACAAGGAATCGGCTATATTCTTGTTACCAACAGCTGTTACTGTGCCTTCTTTCTGATCAACGAAAATTGCAACTGCCTCAGGGTTTTCAATAGTGATAGTTTTAAGCTCTTCCATTACGTTTGTCCAAATATCTTGTAAAATTGACACTTTGTTAACAGTAATGTTCCTCATGAAGTCGTTAAAGTTTGTGACAGCCTTCTTTTTCCACTGTTTGACTAATCTGAAGCCATCTTTGTCAGTCAGTGTTAGGGTACATTCTAACAAAACAACTCCGTTGTCTTTATCCCATGTTATGTGTGTGTAGCAGTCACTCAACTGAAGTTCTATAGCATCACGGTTCGCTTTAGAATGCTCCATGAACTTTATTTTTTGCACGTCGACATCGTTGAGCATTACAGGATCTGGCGTACGTAACTCTCGTTCCGTAGTCTCTCCTTCTGGCCTACCCAGACACTCCTGATAACGCTTAACATCTAGAACCACTGAGTTTAGCGTATGCTTCCGTTGTAATACATTATCAATGACTGAAATAAAGAGGAACAAGATTAAACATATTTTATTTCCCGTTACTACGTACATACTATAAGATTAGTTTTTTACCAACAAATTAAGGCCTGAAAGTGGCTTCCCGTCTTATAAGTGAGTGCTTATAAAGAAAGTAATCACACACAGGACATTTCTTAAACATGCACTGGACAAACTTACAATTTATACATGGTCTAGTGTCCATTTTATCAACCTGTCTTATATGTGAGTGCATGCCAAAACCAACAGATTTCAGGACCAAAGTAGCGGGGTCGTCTAATAGGCGATCTCGCCTATAATATGGACGGTAAAAGGATATTTGTTTGTTTCAGTGTATTATCAAGTTATATATCATAACCGAATGAACACTGAAAGCACTATTATCAGCCGCCACAAGTGATAATGATAGCTTTCTATGTTCATGAATGAAATATTATACAAACAAATCTTTTTATTTTAGGCTGAAAAGTGATTTTATTTTAGAAAATGATGCATCTGTGCGGTAAATGGAGTTAGAATGTCGTGTTTAGATGGCTGTAAATGACATCAAAAAAGTCGTCATAAATGACATCACTGACAGTTTGAGTCAGAAAACGTTCGCATCGACAGCATTCAACATGTAGCGGCTAGGTACCACATGTGTAATTTTCTATATTTCATTAAAACATAAGATGGTCAGCGACACTAGGGTCACTAGGACACATGTATTGTATATATGTCTCAAAAACATTAATGACGTCTATAATCAGTAATATTAGCCGCTAATGACGTCAGTATTGTTTACAATCAACAGGGATCATTCTAGAGGGTGATGTGGGCGAAATTGTCGCCCTAGGGACCCGACTTCGCCCTCTGGGGGCCCCACTTTTTTTGGTTTTTACGATTTTCAAACAAAATTTTGTCTAATAAGATACACTGGCCCATTATAAAGCACTCCTTCTATTCAAATGTTGTATTTAATTGTTGTACTGTGCATTTTAACCCTATTTTGCAGAAGTATATTAAAGAACACAATTTAAGGAAGCGATCATGTGCTTTCTCACTTCTCCCAAAAATTCTGACCTAGAATGAATCCTGAATCAATTTAAGAAATGCAAATATAACGTTACTCACCCAAATAGTCGTTGAAATAGACCAAGCATGTATCGTCGTCATTCATCACAACTTTGTCAACTGTCCCACCGCCACTTCTCCGCGTGTTTTCGAAGTAAAATTCCACTGTGTCTTTTGTTACATCAGCAGACAGATTAGTCACGATGATACAGTTTGATATTGGCACCGGATATATCTTCAGAAACACACCTTCTAATTTATTTTTGCCAAGTACATTCTCCAGCTTATCAAACTCTGAATAAATAAAACACAACATTTTGTTTAAACATTAACAAAATAACAAAGAGTTCATTCCGTACGGACCTTCCTGGAGTCAATGTCTCTATAATCAACCCATATGGACCTTCCTGGAGTCAATGTCTCTATAATCCAACCCATACGGACCTTCCTGGAGTCAATGTTCTATAATCCAACCCATACGACCTTCTGGAGTCAATGTCTCTATAATCCAACCCATACGACCTTCAACCCATACGGACCTTCCTGGAGTCAATGTCTCTATAATCCAACCCATACAGACCTTCCTGGAGTCAATGTCTCTATAATCCAACCCATACGGACCTTCCTGGAGTCAATGTCTCTATAATCCAACCCATACGGACCTTCCTGGAGTCAATGTCTCTATAATCCAACCCATACGGACCTTCCTGGAGTCAATGTCTCTATAATCCAACCCATACAGACCTTCATGGAGTCAATGTCTCTATAATCCAACCCATACAGACCTTCCTGGAGTCAATGTCTCTATAATCCAACCAATACTGACCTTAGTGGAGTCAATGTATCTATAATCCAATCAATACTGACCTTAGTGGAGTCAATGTCTCTATAATCCAACCCATACGGACCTTCCTGGAGTCAATGTCTCTATAATCCAACCCATACAGACCTTCATGGAGTCAATGTCTCTATAATCCAACCCATACAGACCTTCATGGAGTCAATGTCTCTATAATCCAACCCATACGGACCTTCCTGGAGTCAATGTTCTATAATCCAACCCATACGGACCTTCCTGGAGTCAATGTCTCTATAATCCAACCCATACGGACCTTCCTGGAGTCAATGTCTCTATAATCCAACCCATACAGACCTTCTGGAGTCAATGTTCTATAATCCAACCATAGACTTCTGGAGTCAATGTTCTATAATCAACCCATACGGACTTCCTGGAGTTAATGTCTCTATAATCCAACCCATACAGACCTTCCTGGAGTCAATGTCTCTATAATCCAACCCATATGGACCTTCCTGGAGTTAATGTCTCTATAATCCAACCCATACGGACCTTCCTGGAGTTAATGTATCTATAATCCAACCCATACGGACCTTCCTGGAGTTAATGTCTCTATAAGAGGGGTTTTCTCTCGTTCAAAACAAATTTATCCTAGAATCCTATTAAAAAATCCTGGATTTAAACCCGGATGACCAGGGTTCGTCCTTGACATGAGGCCTACCCTTTAAATGTTTACGTAATTCTGCAGATAAACACACAACAGATAGAGACAATAACAAAGCCTCCCTAGCTGAGGTAAATAACCAATTCAAAAGCTTAGGATGATTTTAGTAATAAACAAATAAATATCCATAGACTTCGAGAGGGTCATTAATAAAAGGTATTGTAAGCGTAGATATATTAGCGGAAGACTTATTTTCGCGCTTTTAGCGGACAGGTTGATGTGCGCTAATTCATGATACAACGTAAATTAGTACAGGACATCATCGCTGCATATAACATTATAGGACACAATATCATCGCTGCATAGAACATTATAGGACAGGACATCATCGCTGCATAGAAAACATCATAGGACAGGACATCATCGCTGCATAGAAAACATCATAGGACAGGACATCATCGCTGCATAGAACATTATAGGACACAATATCATTGCTGCATAGAACATTATAGGACAGGACATCATCGCTGCATAGAAAACATCATAGGACAGGACATCATCGCTGCATAGAACATTATAGGACACGACATCATCGCTGCATAGAACATTATAGAACAGGACATCATCGCTGCATAGAACATTATAGGACAGGACATCATCGCTGTATAGAACATTATAGGACAGGTCATCATCGCTGCATAGAAAACATCATAGGACAGGACATCATTGCTGCATAGAACATTATAGGACACTACATCATCGCTGCATAGAACATTATAGGACAGGACATCATCGCTGCATAGAACATTATAGGACAGGACATCATCGCTGCATAGAACATTATAGGACAGGACATCATCGCTGCATAAAACATTATAGGAAAATGACATCATCGCTGCATAGAACATTATAGGACAGGACATCATCGCTGCATAGAACATTATAGGACAGGACATCATTGCTGCATATAACATTATAAGACAGGACATCATCGCTGCATATAACATTATAGTACACAACATCATCGCTGCATAGAACATCATAGGATACGACATCATCGCTGCATAGAACATTATAGGACAGGACATCATCGCTGCATTTTCGACTACTGAGGGAACCGGCCCCATTCCCCTAAAGGAAAACAACTATCATCCCTCATTCTCCCCCTATGTGGTAATGTATGATGCAATTTCCGACTACTGAGGGAACCGGCCCCATTCCCCTAAAGGAAAACCACGATCATCCCTCATTCTCTCCCTATGTGGTAATGTATGATGCAATTTCCGACTACTGAGGGAACCGGCCCCATTCCCCTAAAGGAAAACAACTATCATCCCTCATTTCCCCCCTATGTGGTAATGTATGATGCACTTTTCGACTACTGAGGGAACCGGCCCCATTACCCTAAAAGTGAAATTAATACGCATTAATGAAATCAGTATTCCATTATTTTAAAATTGAAACTGAACCATCATCTAACATTTCATTCATCTACATGCATAGTGCACACAGGCACAAGAAACACATTTCATTTTTTCCAATTGTCATATAGTACTGTTTACTATCAACATTTAAAAAAATGTGTGTCTTGTACCTGTGATAGTGCAGAATGATTCAATGGAAAGTCATTATTAAATCTTGATCAACCACTATGGTCTGCTTCCTGCCTTCTGGTTCTTCAAACTCAACTACAGCTGATGCATTCTCTTCATCATACTCTACATGGAAAACAGGACCACCTCCAAACTTCTTAGTACTCTCAAAAAACGTTTCCAAGTATTCTTCGTGCACATATTTCGGAAGGTTACTGACTATGATCTTCATTTCTCTCTCCTTTGTCTCTTCAGGAGCTGGTATTTCCTTGGTTCCATCACTCTCTTCTTGACGCTGCCCTTCTTGACGCGGTCCTTCTTGAGGCTGCCCTTCTGAAGGTCCATACAAAAATTAGCACCAAAAAGTTTATCACCTGTACATGTTATAAGAACATGACCTAAGGACATTAGTCTTCTATGAAAATAAAACGCAGCTTTTCACTATTATCTTTTCTGAAAATAAAACGCAGCTTTTCACTATTATCTTTTCTGAAATTAAAACAAAGCTTTTCACTATTATCTTTTCTGAAATTAAAACAAAGCTTTTCACTATTATCTTTTCTGAAAATAAAACGCAGCTTTTCACTATTATCTTTTCTGAAATTAAAACAAAGCTTTTCACTATTATCTTTTCTGAAATTAAAACAAAGCTTTTCACTATTATCTTTTCTGAAATTAAAACAAAGCTTTTCACTGTTATCTTTTCTGAAATTAAAACGAAGCTTTTTACTATTATCTTTTTTCACTGTTATCTTTTCTGAAATTAAAACGAAGCGTTTCATTACAATCTTTTCTGAAATTAAAATACAGTTTTTGATAATTATCTTTTTTAAAATTTAAACGCAACTTTTGACATTAATCTTATAGAACATGATTTATCATTGTTGTGATAAAAAGAAGGCCATCGATCAGCTGTACTTGAGTATAAACATGTTTGTGCTGCAGTTGTCAAGTGGCAGTGGGGCAATTGGTAATGATGAGATATACTATTGTTAGGTGACATCACCATGGTGATATGGGTATGAATCCTGGTTTATGGATAAAATACAGGGCCTGCCCTGGCTTTTTATTTTTTTTGTAGCCAATTTTCTTTAGCCAATCATGCTTTATTTCTTCATAACCTTTTCATTCATTAACATAACATGCTCAATGTTGGAACATTCTAATAATGTGGTTGTTTTGCAAATGAAATAGACACATTTATTACAGAATAAAACAGTACATACATGTAAAACTGTTCGAAATATTTCGATGAAATAGTAATTGCAGTTATTTGCGCATAACTTGTGTACTAATTGAGACATATTGTTCAAATTTGGACCTTTTATTCCCGGATCAAGGTAGTCAGTGACAGGGCTGGGGTATTCAGTTTTCGTATTCATCTGTATTCGAATACTGATTCTTCAGTATTCGTAAGTATTCAGTATTCATGACTTTTTTTAAAACAAGTATTCGTATTGTATTCGAATACATTTGAAATATCACTGTATTCATGAATACTTTTTGAATACCTTTTGAATACTTTTGCATGTTACTTTTTAAACATCATAATTAAGTCATCTATGCAATAAAAAGTGACAATTAACAAAGTCTAATTTTAAAAGTATATATCACTAGAAAATTACTATTTTTATGACTCAGTGATTACATTTCTTCACAGGACAAACTGCATTTTCACAGTCGCCGAATATATATATATCTTAAATAATAATAAAACAGAAACTTCACATCTCTCATCTGGTGAATTCTGTTCTAATTTGTGAACGGTCAGAAAATACATTATTTTAATTGAAAATGACGATTGAGGAGTCGTTGACACTTATATTAGTGGTGAACGGATTATATTTAGCAACGGTTAATCAAGTTGTCAGAAGTCGTGTATTGCCAAATTCTAGTCATAAATTGCCAGAAGTACGAACCAATTTGGGTGTGAAACGACCATTAAAAAAAATCTGAACATCATTTATATTAACTCTTTGCACGCTAGCGGCAGATAAAATCACCTTTACAAACAGCATAGAGCCAGATCAGACGGCACAGAATGTGCCGTCTGATCAGGCTCTATGCTGTTTGCTATTCGGATAGTGGAGCTAAAACACTTGGCTGAATAGCAAACAACATGGATCCTGATCAGACGCGGCGTTACGCCGCGGCTGATCTGGATCTATGTTGTTTGCAAATGTGATTTTATTTACTCAGCAGGCAAAGGGTTAATATTCTTTAATTCCGATTGAAATCAATTGAAAATGATGCAAAGAACATTGATGGTTCCTGGAATGCAAGAATGTGACCAAAATATATCGATTCTGGTCATATTTCTTGAAAACAGATTTTGAAATCAAGACAAAAACTGTTTTCACCGTAGACCGGAGTCCGATTGGTAGATTGATCTCATTTTAACGACAATTTAAACCATTTATATGTTATATCTTTGAATGATCATATAACACAACTATACTATGGACATTTGGAGTTGATGTAAGGCACATTTGGAAGTAATCAGGGACATGATTTAATAGGAGAACGTGAATTATAAAATGGTGGCGGGATTTATTAATGGCTAAATGGCGGACCCGCTAAATTGTGCGGAGTGGTATATTTCAATCTTATATGCGAATCTCAAAGAATAGGTTCCGAAATATTATTTTGGTACCAAATAAAAGATAAATCTTTGGAGTCCTCGAAAATATATGCATAATTGAGATATTTTAATTGTTCTATGAGCCACGAGTCCCACGACGCCGTAACTTTCCAAGTGATTTTCTCAACTCATGAAGGCTAGCGAGATAGTGCTATTTATAGATGCATGAGAAGTGGGGATATTTTGGTAAACCAGTCCGAGACACGATTTTACCTTGACCCTTGTAATTTTCCATCAATAGACTAGGTGAATTTCCAATTTGCGGACATTTTACAGATTTTTGACGTTTTTATCATTTTCGCCAAAATAAGTTTTTATTAGCTAATTTTGGCATATTTTAGCCAATGGCGACGGCCAGCACGGGCCCTGAAATACAAGATTACTACGGAAGGATTTAATGTTAATGAATGTTTGACATCTTAATTTTTCACCTTGTTACACTTGTTTAAAATAACACAGATCAGTATATATTTCAATAGTCAAGACGCTATTGGTTTGTTTCAGTGCAAGATAGAATTATATTTCTCTGACTGAACATTGAAAACATTATCACGAGTGGTGCTAGCTAAGAATGATAATAACAACATTCTATGTTCATGAGTGAAATACAATTCCATTATTCATTTAAACAACAACACATATTCGTTTTCTTTTAGGCTTTTCTCTGAACTTGATTTATTTTACAACGATTGTTATGCAAGTTTTAACAACTTATATTAATCACTCTCGTTGGCGCGGATGAAAGCGTATATGTGGTCATTCGTGTGGGAGGACACCGGAGTACCCGGAGAAAACCCACCTGTCCGATCTGGCGACCACCGCACCATCTCACATACTTCACGGCCCAAGGATCGAACCCGGGTTGCATTGGTGAGAAGCGATAACACAGCCATAATGAAATACTTTTATGATTGAATACTATGCAACCATGCACTAAATGATGTCTGGCCGACCATAAATGATACCATAAGACATAAATGACGTCATGGACAGCTCGAGTCCGAAAACGTTTGCATTCACTACATTTCAACATGCAGCGACATGCGCAGAGCGGTGAGATATAAAATGTGTCATTCAACTGCTAAGTATGTGAGATGGTACGATGGTCACCAGATCGGACAGGTGGATTTTCTCCTGGTACTCCGGTTTCCTCCCACACGAATGAGCACATTTATGCTTTCATCCGCGCCAACGAGAGTGATTAATATAAGTTGTTAAAACTAGCTTCGCAATCGTTGTAAAATAAATGAAGTTTATAACTTATAGTCAATGGAAAAACACATTTTGTTTTAACTGATAAATTTCTATATTTCATTGGAAAGCATAAAATATTAACCTTGACCTCTACATCCTATGTTCTCTTGGTTGATTTTGGACTGTAATCTGTGCAGCATATTGTCTTGGTCCGAGACTGCCTTACTACTCGCCTTTGAACCTGAAATATTGAATCATGTTATAGACTACTGGTACCTTCACTCATCAATTACATGTTTAACGCAGTGCATGCTGGGTAAATAAAAGGTTATAAATAGTTCAAAATAATAGTAACAGCCGACAATTTATTGATGTTGGTTTCTTAGTATCGCCCAAATCCACATTAACCCATTCAACACCAAGTAACTCACATGGACTGGTCCATGATATTCATAAACCAATAAATGAATCACATTTGGACAAGTTCATTTATCAAAATGGGTAATTATGTCTAAAAATAGTCATATCACTGGCAAAAAGTGCAGATCCTGATGAGACGGCTCGTCACGAGCCGACTCATCTGGATCTACACTTTTTGTAAGCCTATTTAGAGGTCTGTGGTGTTGAAAGGGTTAAGCAGCCAGCCAAGGGAATCACAGAAAGTGGCTGCTTAGCACAGGTGGCTGCTTAATAAAGGTTAAATGTATAATAATGTACTATATTGGGAATCTGAAAACCGGCTGCTTAATACAGGTTGGCTGCTTAATAGAGGTGACAACTAACACAGGTTTGACTGTATATAACTATATAATAACATTTCCAAAGAGTTACCGTAAAGCCGTTTTTATGGATTTATTCAAAATGTGCTACACACAAAACGGTTGGATGATTTGGTTGATGAACATATTTATTCGACATTATATAACATAATTTACTACAAATAATTGTGTGCACAATAAATACAAGTGGATTGAAATGAAAGCTAAAAGCTTATTGAAATCCAATTGATGAAATCCACTTGATGATTTGAAATTGTATTATCAATTAGATAATAATCAATCAGGTCACTCTGCACTATCTATACACACATGCTTTGAGAATGACAATGGCAGTAGCCTTCAATTAAGGCTTGTTTTTTTGTTCGCATTATACGCCTTCATCAGCACAATTTTGGGGTATATCGCCGGCGGGCAGTTTACTTAACAACACCTTTCCTGGGCAGTACTTGATGTAACAGCCTCCGAATGAAACTGCCAACTTTTTCATATTAATAGACACGGCCTGAGAGGGGCTCGATCCCATGACCATCAGTGATGATAGGTTACAGGGGTATTCAAGTCAGCGACCCAACTAAAGACTTTGTATGAATGGCCATCACGGATAATTCCTGCAGTTAATGCAGTACCGAGACTGTATCACGTCTCAAGCCATGATCCATGGTACGATTATACATGTACTGATTTACTGTAGGAATTGTCAAGCCCTACATCAGGTCATCACCTCCTTCACTGTTAACTGACTGACCCCATCATCTACCGGTTACCATCAACCTCTCTACACTAGCGTATATCAGGCTATATTCGCGTATCCCAAATATCGCATTTATAAGTGTGTTTTAATGTTTGTGAATTTAATATTCGCGATTTTTCAGCTTCAGAATGCACCTTTTACGTTTCTGTTGTTTCCGTGGAGAATTTCACCTCAAACAGGATAAGACATGTAGCCGGCTGGTACCGTGGAAATAAACTTGTATTAATTTTGGGATTATATTGGCATATGCATATCTATGAAAACATTAATTACAATCCAAGCTAAAATCCATTTGTATAAACTAATCTATAAATAGAACATTTACCAGAATCCTGTATGTATGCAGGTGACCTGACATCGGTATGTTTAAAATGTTTGTTCTCTCTATGTTCAGGACTATTGTATGGTGGAGGCGGTGCTTGGTTTGGTAGAGGACTGCCTCTGTTGTCTGCTGCCTGCTGGTGTATCTGGGGGTATCCAGGCATTCGTACAAGCTGCCCTGTTTGAGGATCAATAAACATTGGTATCATATAATTTTGTCCTGGCATATTCTGCTGACCAGGCAAACGGTTTTGTTGAAAACCAGGAGGGAACTGCCTCGGTATTGAAGAATATTGGTAATTCTGATCTGGTTGAGAGTTTGGTGGTTGTCCTCGACCAGGTCCATGGTCAGTAGTTCCATCTTGCTGGCCTGGATAGGCATGTGGGGGACTTTGGAATGGCATGTCGTAGTGACCTTGGTTTTGCATATTTCCAGGTCCAGAAGGTTGACCTGGTTCATGCATACGAGCCGGTTGTGGAATTGGTGGAGGACGCATCATGCGACCTTGTGGCACTTGACCTTGTGGCACTTGACCTTGGTTGTGGTCTCGACCATCTCTGGTCTGTAACTGTTCTGATCCTGGTATGTTGGGATAAAATCCTGACATGGCCCCATATGGACCAACAGGCCACTGACGTTGTTCTACCTGGTGTGAATCTACATGATGCCTCGGGGTGGGTTTTGGAACCTGATGTAGATCTTTGTCCATGTGTTTATGAGATTCTGCCTGTGATGGACTCACTTCATTCGATTCAGGCCTGTTGTTTTCTGAGCCATATTCCTAATAAGCAAAAGAAACAGATGTTTGTAAGTTTTGAAGTTGCAGTTCAATCAACCAAATGGCTCCATGACAGTATTTCAGGAACAACAGTACGTAAGTACGAAAACAACAAGACTTCAAGTCACATTATGAAGAAAGAACTTCTTTTAAATATATGGCAACTCTATTAACTACTTCTATGTTAAACTTTATTATGCACCACACTTAAATCCCCATGATGCGTAGAACAGCTCAGCTAGATGCGGACAATGTGTTGCTTGCCTAGCTTCTGAAGAAAGAAATTTCTTTTAAATATATGGTAACAGAAGATTTGGGTGCATGAAACATAGCAGTAAAAGGAAGAGATTTGATGCATCCTGACCAACTGTATTAATGTTCTGATCCTGTATGTTGGGATAAAATCCTGACATGGCCCCATATGGACCAACAGGCCACTGACGTTGTTGTACCTGGTGTGAATCTACATGATGCCTCGGGGTGGGTTTTGGAACCTGATGTAGATCTTTGTCCATGTGTTTATGAGATTCTGCCTGTGATGGACTCACTTCATTCGATTCAGGCCTGTTGTTTTCTGAGCCATATTCCTAATAAGCAAAAGAAACAGATGTTTGTAAGTTTTGAAGTTGCAGTTCAATCAACCAAATGGCTCCATGACAGTATTTCAGGAACAACAGTACGTAAGTACGAAAACAACAAGACTTCAAGTCACATTATGAAGAAAGAACTTCTTTTAAATATATGGCAACTCTATTAACTACTTCTATGTTAAACTTTATTATGCACCACACTTAAATCCCCATGATGCGTAGAACAGCTCAGCTAGATGCGGACAATGTGTTGCTTGCCTAGCTTCTGAAGAAAGAAATTTCTTTTAAATATATGGTAACAGAAGATTTGGGTGCATGAAACATAGCAGTAAAAAGAAGAGATTTGATGCATCCTGACCAACTGTATTAACTGTTCATACACTTCTATGTTAAACTTCATTTTGATTGTTTGTTCACGTTGTTATTGACAATTATGAGGTAAATGGTGCAAATGACGTCACTTCCAATGACGTATTACATAAACCAGGTCATTATCGCTTGAATGCGCTTAGCACAGTCACTACCCGAGGCGAATTTTGTGAGCGCGTACAGAAATCAGCACGACAAACTGGTTCTATGGAAAAATCATTAAGATATTAAGAAATGGAGATTTTTTGGGAACATAAGCACCTATTAGGGAGAGACAAAAGCCGCTTCATATACACGCTTCATGGAAAAGGGCCATTCCTATTACATTTTGAATGTGCTTTATGAATGTATAATCTAATTGTAACTAGGCTAGACCTTTTCCGATCGGATGTCTCAATAGTTCCATTTCTCACCAAATCAAAATAGCGAGAAATTGATGTGCGTAAATTGGTATGAGTAATTTTATTACAAGTTAATTATCACAAATTACAAATTACTTATTGCATATTTAATGAGATGGTTAAAGAATTTGTGTTATTTTTAAATGATCCATAACTGTGAAATTTGGCTAACCTTGGCCAAGCTGTTTTGGATGAAGAAGGATATTGAAATATATCATAAAAGAACTCTCTGTTGACATTTTGGCGGCCATCTTTGATGACAAAATTATATAATTTTGCCGACAATTACATCAGAGTGATCGTCACGTCGATACCTTCGACTTAATTATACGACATTTGTGACCATATTTGCTCAAAATTAAATTTGAACCCTACTTGACCTCCCAGACAAGACAAACGTTTTCAAAATCAAATCGGTTCAGGCCGAAATCGGCAGTCAGGAACCCCCCCCCCCCCACATGACATTCTAATATTTTTGTGCACCGATTGCACAAATAGATATAGAATGGGTTAATTAATAACAAGGCGCTAGCCGTGGGACGGCCACAGTCCCCTACCGGCTTTTATCACATGGCATCTGCATGACTTTACAGTAGTGTTATTGGGGCATATACATTTTACAAGTGGCCTAGTGTTAACTAGGGTATAACAAGCATAAATTTTGTCAAACTCGCTTTTGTGTGTGTATGGGTGTGTCCAATTATTTGGCACATGTACTTAGCACGATGAGTGAGTATGTTGCACACAAGAACAAGGTATATAGTTTTAAAAATATCAAGGCCACACGTAAAGGAAAGGCAAGGCTGTGTGGGCTCAACATATTGGGGTAAAGTGCATGAAAAAGTAGAAACAAAATTATGTATATACCATTTTATGTGATCAACTTCAAAAGAACAGTCAATGCATGATGGTCTGAATAGCAGATTGGTGTGTTGGTAAGTTTACATGCATCTTCTGGATGGTTGGTAAACACAAGGTCCAGTACTGAACCAAGTTCATGGGTGGGTTCATGTACAAGTTGGTGAAGTCCACACTGTTTACCTATATGTTCTATTTGTTGACGATGTGTGAGGCTCAAGTTGAAATCTCCCAAGATGATACAAGTATTCAGGGTATGTGTTACAAATTCCTGTAGGAGACGGTTGAAATCGCATATTACGGTATTTGGTGATGAAGAGGGAGGAATGTACACACTCAACCTATAACTTGACCTAGATTTATCAGAGATGATCATTCTGACCATGTCTCATAAAGATTATGTAAAAAGTGTGACCTCTAGTGACTACATAAGGTTTTCCTATTCTTTGACCTAGTGACATAGTTTTTGACCCCGGATGACCCAATATCAAGCTAGACCTAGATTTTGTAAAGATGATCATTGTAACCAAGTTTCATAAAGTTTAGTTCAAAATTTTGACCTCTAGTGTCTACACAAGGTTTACCTATGATTTGACCTAGTGACCTAGTTTTTGACCCCAGATGACCCAAATCGAACTTGACCTAGATTTTGTAGAGATGATCATTGTGATCAAGTTTCATAATGATTAGGCCAAAACTGTTTGAACGCCACAGTGACCTTGACCTTCAAAAATATTTCGCATGACACACCGCCTCATGGTGGTGAACAATCGTGCCAGCTTATATCAAAATCGTGCAATAGATGACAAAGTTACAGTCTGGACAAACTAAATTGTCATACTTTTTGACGTTTGAACGCCACATGTGACTTTGACCTTTGAGATATCAACAATTTTTTTCCGCACGACACACCGCCTTAAAGTGGTGAACAATTATGCCACGTTATTTCAAAATCGTACGATAGATGATAAAGTTACAGTCCGGACAAACTAAATTGTTTTTGATGTTTGACCTCTAAGTGTGACCTTGACTTTTGAGATATCGACAATTTTTTCCGCAAAACATATCGTCTCATGGTGGTGAATAATTGTGCCAAGTTATTTTAAAATCGGACAAAAAATTGGTGACGGACTGACTGACGGAGGGTAAACCTATAGTCCCCACCGGTGACCGGTAGGGGACTAATAATGTATGCAATTTAATTACCGGTAATTGCGCGGAACATATAAATTTCATATATATATTGCAGCTAAAATACATGATTATCTTTTGTTACTTTTTGTCCAGTAGACTTCAGAAATAATTATGTCCGGCTAAATTTGGGTGCTTGGGCTTGGTATATATATATGCATGCATCATTGGGGGTCGGGGTATGTCCCCCGGAAGATTTTGAAAGTATATAACGCTGCAGCTGCATTCTGAGGCATTTTAAGGCGTGTTTAATTAAAATGTTAATTAAAATGTTAATTAAAATGTAATGACATAGATCTACCGACTTATTTTCATATTCGATGGGTTTGCTGCATAAACCTCCACCCACTTAGATCTAACCTTCATTTTTTACTGCATTTTTCATATTTCGTTTTTTTGAAGAAAAAATGTGGGTACAGTTTTTTGTTAGTATCCTTTCTGTGTGGGAAGCTCAATGTGAAAGTTAAATGGCAGTGTACCTTATTATGTTTCCATCTCTCTGGGATTGTTTAGTATCCTTTCTATGTGGGAAGCTCAATGTGAAAGTTAAATGGCAGTGTACCTTATTATGTTCCCATCTCTCTGGGGTTTTTAAATATCCTTTCTGTGTGGGAAGCTCAATGTGAAAGTTAAATGGCAGTGTACCTTATTATGTTCCCATCTCTCTGGGTTTTTTTAGTATCCTTTCTATGTGGGAAGCTCAATGTGAAAGTTAAATGGCAGTGTACCTTATTTTGTTCCCATCTCTCTGGGGTTTTTAAGTATCCTTTCTGTGTGGGAAGCTCAATGTGAAAGTTAAATGGCAGTGTACCTTATTATGTTCCCATCTCTCTGGGGTTTTTTAGTATCCTTTCTATGTGGGAAGCTCATTGTGAAAGTTAAATGGTAGTGTACCTTATTTTGTTCCCATCTATCTGGTAGTTCACATGCTATTGCTGGCTGATATGTCACTGTACAACTCTGTTCACCCTCTTTGATGTCTTCAGTTTTTACCTCATGGCACATGTATTCAACATCTGAAGATGAGAAAGTGAAATAAATTTCTATTATTTTGAAATACAGTCAAACCTGTTTTAGTGGTCACCTGTATTAAACAGCCAACCTGTATTAAGCAGCCAGTTTTCAGATTCCTAATATGTTGTTTTATTATACATTTGAACTCTATTAAGCAGTCACCTGTGCTAAGCAGCCACTTTCTGCGATTCCCTTGGCTGGCTGCTTAAGACAGGTTTGACTGTAGTAAACTTCTCCTTCTCAGTAATATACAAGCAAATCAACAACACCGCCATCGTGTCAGGACGTGCACCGCCTGTGAGCATCAATGTTGTATATACAATGACGGATGTACAGTTACTGCCACTTGAATACTCTATAACAAGCATTATCTTTTTAATTTGTTTCATCTGTTACAATGATATATTTTATATTATTCAATCAGTGTTCAAAACTGGCCAATGTTTATTACCAACTCGCCAATGTCTATCTACACCAGCTGTTTGCATAGAAGTGACTGACCTGATTAACCACAATGTTTCCTGTCCCTGTGAGAGTTGGTGGTGTTTCATGTCCCTGTGTGATTTGTTGATGTTTCATGTCCCTGTGTGATTTGTTGATGTTTCATGTCCATGTGTGATTTGTTGATGTTTCATGTCCCTGTGTGCTATGTTGATGTTTCATGTCCCTGTGAGATTTGTTGTTTTATGTCTCTGTGAGATTTGTTGTTTTATGTCCCTGTGTGATTTGTTGATGTTTCATGTCCTGTGTGCTATGTTGATGTTTCATGTCCCTGTGAGATTTGTTGTTTCATGTCCCTGTGAGATTTGTTGTTTCATGTCCCTGTTAGATTTGTCGATGTTTTATGTCCCTATGAGATTTGGTGATGTTTCATGTCCCTGTGAGATTTGTTGTTTCATGTCCCTGTGAGATTTGTTGTTTTATGTCCCTATGAGATTTGGTGATGTTTCATGTCCCTGTGAGATTTGTTGTTTCATGTCCCTGTGAGATTTGTTGTTTCATGTCCCTGTGCGATTTGTTGATGTTTTATGTCCCTATGAGATTTGGTGATGTTTCATGTCCCTGTGAGATTTGTTGTTTCATGTCCCTGTGAGATTTGTTGTTTTATGTCCATGTGTGATTTGTTGATGTTTCATGTCCCTGCGGGATTTGTTGATGTTTCATGTCCCTGTGAGATTTGTTGTTTCATGTCCCTGTGAGATTTGTTGATGTTTTATGTCCCTGTGTGATTTGTTGATGTTTCATGTCCCTGTGAGATTTGTTGTTTCATGTCCCTGTGAGATTTGTTGTTTCATGTCCGTGTGATTTGTTGATGTTTCATATCCCTGTGTGATTTGTTGATATTTCATGTCCCTGTGAGATTTGTTGTTTCATGTCCCTGTGAGATTTGTTGTTTCATGTCCCTGTGTGATTTGTTGATGTTTCATGTCCCTGTGTGATTTGTTGATGTTTCATGTCCCTGTGAGATTTGTTGTTTCATGTCCCTGTGAGATTTGTTGTTTCATGTCCCTGTGAGATGTGTCGTTGTTTCATGTCCCTGTGAGATTTGTTGATGTTTTATGTCCCTATGAGATTTGTTGATGTTTCAAAAGTGCAGTAATTATATTTCACGTGTCACTTATTGTACTTTTTCATCAACTAATTATTAACTGATATATTCACTTCTCAGAAAACTGTATCATGGATTTCACTATTTGTCAAACTTCATCATTTGTGGCTATAAATGTGCTTATGCTATTTAATGCCAATAAACAGTATGTTATGTTATATTACCAAAAGGAGAACAATGCTGATACACCACCACTCTTTGTTAATTGGTGAAACGAAAACAATCAGACCAAACAAATACATCCTAAACATTCTGCGCGCACGTATAAAACACATTATTGTTGTACGAACTAGCGGAAATACCTCTACCGGTATTGTGATTGCTATAAATAGACTTCACGGTTGAGAAAAACTCAATTCAAAACCAATATCCACGTTACCACTTACCAGAACATGCATTTTCGTTGACTTGAAGTGTTTATTTCGCACAAAACGATTCAAAATTCAAACTTTTGATTAATGATTCAATTAATAATCCATATTATATTATTACGGCCTCTAAATACAGCCTGTGATTGGCTACTGTGTTCCCGGCTATTTCAATTTGTTATTAACCCATTCAACACCAAGTAACTCACATGGACTGGTCCATGATATTCATAAACCAATAAATGAATCAGAAAATCACAATTGGACAAGTTCAATTATCAAAATGGGTAATTATGTCTAAAAATAGTCATATCACTGGCAAAAAGTGCAGATCCTGATGAGACGGCTCGTCACGAGCCGGCTCATCTGGATCTACACTTTTTGTAAGCCTATTTAGAGGTCTGTGGTGTTGAAAGGGTTAATCAATTAAATCGATTATTGTCGTACATGATTACTGTTGTACATGATTACTGTTGTACATGATTACTTTTGTACATGATTACTGTTGTACATGATTACTGTTGTACATGATTACTGTCATACATGATTACTGTTGTACATGATTACTGTTGTACATGATTACTGTTGTACATGATTACTGTCATACATGATTACTGTTGTACATGATTACTGTTGTACATGATTACTGTTGTACATGATTACTGTTGTACATGATTACTGTTGTACATGATTACTGTTGTACATGATTACTGTTGTACATGATTACTGTCATACATGATTACTGTTGTACATGATTACTGTTGTACATGATTACTGTTGTACATGATTACTGTTGTACATGATTACTGTTGTACATGATTACTGTCATACATGATTACTGTTGTACATGATTACTGTTGTACATGATTACTGTCATACATGATTACTGTCATACATGATTACTGTTGTACATGATTACTGTTGTACATGATTACTGTCATACATGATTACTGTCATACATGATTACTGTCATACATGATTACTGTTGTACATGATTACTGTCATACATGATTACTGTTGTACATGATTACTGTCATACATGATTACTGTTGTACATGATTACTGTCATACATGATTACTGTCATACATGATTACTGTCATACATGATTACTGTTGTACATGATTACTGTTGTACATGATTACTGTCATACATGATTACTGTCATACATGATTACTGTCATACATGATTACTGTTGTACATGATTACTGTCATACATGATTACTGTCATACATGATTACTGTTGTACATGATTACTGTCATACATGATTACTGTCATACATGATTACTGTTGTACATGATTACTGTCATACATGATTACTGTCATACATGATTACTGTTGTACATGATTACTGTTGTACATGATTACTGTCATACATGATTACTGTTGTACATGATTACTGTTGTACATGATTACTGTTGTACATGATTACTGTTGTACATGATTACTGTCATACATGATTACTGTCATACATGATTACTGTCATACATGATTACTGTCATACATGATTACTGTTGTACATGATTACTGTCATACATGATTACTGTCATACATGATTACTGTTGTACATGATTACTGTTGTACATGATTACTGTCATACATGATTACTGTTGTACATGATTACTGTCATACATGATTACTGTTGTACATGATTACTGTTGTACATGATTACTGTTGTACATGATTACTGTTGTACATGATTACTGTCATACATGATTACTGTCATACATGATTACTGTTGTACATGATTACTGTTGTACATGATTACTGTTGTACATGATTACTGTTGTACATGATTACTGTTGTACATGATTACTGTCATACATGATTACTGTCATACATGATTACTGTTGTACATGATTACTGTTGTACATGATTACTGTTGTACATGATTACTGTTGTACATGATTACTGTCATACATGATTACTGTTGTACATGATTACTGTCATACATGATTACTGTTGTACATGATTACTGTCATACATGATTACTGTCATACATGATTACTGTTGTACATGATTACTGTCATACATGATTACTGTCATACATGATTACTGTTGTACATGATTACTGTCATACATGATTACTGTCATACATGATTACTGTTGTACATGATTACTGTTGTACATGATTACTGTTGTACATGATTACTGTTGTACATGATTACTGTTGTACATGATTACTGTCATACATGATTACTGTTGTACATGATTACTGTTGTACATGATTACTGTTGTACATGATTACTGTTGTACATGATTACTGTTGTACATGATTACTGTTGTACATGATTACTGTCATACATGATTACTGTTGTACATGATTACTGTCATACATGATTACTGTTGTACATGATTACTGTTGTACATGATTACTGTTGTACATGATTACTGTTGTACATGATTACTGTCATACATGATTACTGTTGTACATGATTACTGTCATACATGATTACTGTTGTACATGATTACTGTTGTACATGATTACTGTTGTACATGATTACTGTTGTACATGATTACTGTTGTACATGATTACTGTCATACATGATTACTGTCATACATGATTACTGTTGTACATGATTACTGTCATACATGATTACTGTCATACATGATTACTGTCATACATGATTACTGTCATACATGATTACTGTTGTACATGATTACTGTTGTACATGATTACTGTCATACATGATTACTGTTGTACATGATTACTGTTGTACATGATTACTGTTGTACATGATTACTGTTGTACATGATTACTGTTGTACATGATTACTGTTGTACATGATTACTGTTGTACATGATTACTGTTGTACATGATTACTGTCATACATGATTACTGTTGTACATGATTACTGTTGTACATGATTACTGTTGTACATGATTACTGTCATACATGATTACTGTTGTACATGATTAATGTTGTACATGATTACTGTTGTACATGATTACTGTTGTACATGATTACTGTTGTACATGATTATTGTCATACATGATTACTGTTGTACATGATTACTGTTGTACATGATTATTGTCATACATGATTACTGTCATACATGATTATTGTCATACATGATTATTGTCATACATGATTATTGTCATACATGATTACTGTCATACATGATTATTGTCATACATGATTATTGTCATACATGATTACTGTTGTACATGATTACTGTTGTACATGATTACTGTTGTACATGATTATTGTCATACATGATTACTGTTGTACATGATTACTGTTGTACATGATTATTGTCATACATGATTACTGTCATACATGATTATTGTCATACATGATTATTGTCATACATGATTATTGTCATACATGATTACTGTCATACATGATTATTGTCATACATGATTATTGTCATACATGATTACTGTTGTACATGATTACTGTTGTACATGATTACTGTTGTACATGATTATTGTCATACATGATTACTGTTGTACATGATTATTGTCATACATGATTACTGTTGTACATGATTACTGTTGTACATGATTATTGTCATACATGATTACTGTCATACATGATTATTGTCATACATGATTATTGTCATACATGATTATTGTCATACATGATTACTGTCATACATGATTATTGTCATACATGATTATTGTCATACATGATTACTGTTGTACATGATTACTGTTGTACATGATTATTGTCATACATGATTACTGTCATACATGATTATTGTCATACATGATTACTGTTGTTCATGATTACTGTTGTACATGATTACTGTCATACATGATTACTGTTGTACATGATTACTGTCATACATGATTACTGTCATACATGATTACTGTTGTACATGATTACTGTCATACATGATTACTGTCATACATGATTATTGTCATACATGATTATTGTCATACATGATTACTGTTGTACATGATTACTGTTGTACATGATTACTGTTGTACATGATTACTGTTGTACATGATTATTGTCATACATGATTACTGTTGTACATGATTACTGTCATACATGATTACTGTCATACATGATTACTGTTGTACATGATTACTGTTGTACATGATTACTGTCATACATGATTACTGTTGTACATGATTACTGTTGTACATGATTACTGTTGTACATGATTACTGTTGTACATGATTACTGTTGTACATGATTACTGTTGTACATGATTACTGTTGTACATGATTACTGTTGTACATGATTACTGTTGTACATGATTACTGTTGTACATGATTACTGTCATACATGATTACTGTTGTACATGATTACTGTCATACATGATTACTGTCATACATGATTACTGTTGTACATGATTACTGTCATACATGATTACTGTTGTACATGATTACTGTCATACATGATTACTGTTGTACATGATTACTGTTGTACATGATTACTGTTGTACATGATTACTGTCATACATGATTACTGTCATACATGATTACTGTTGTACATGATTACTGTCATACATGATTACTGTTGTACATGATTACTGTTGTACATGATTACTGTCATACATGATTACTGTTGTACATGATTACTGTTGTACATGATTACTGTTGTACATGATTACTGTCATACATGATTACTGTTGTACATGATTACTGTTGTACATGATTACTGTTGTACATGATTACTGTTGTACATGATTACTGTTGTACATGATTACTGTCATACATGATTACTGTCATACATGATTACTGTCATACATGATTACTGTTGTACATGATTACTGTCATACATGATTACTGTTGTACATGATTACTGTTGTACATGATTACTGTCATACATGATTACTGTTGTACATGATTACTGTTGTACATGATTACTGTTGTACATGATTACTGTTGTACATGATTACTGTCATACATGATTACTGTCATACATGATTACTGTTGTACATGATTACTGTCATACATGATTACTGTTGTACATGATTACTGTCATACATGATTACTGTTGTACATGATTACTGTTGTACATGATTACTGTTGTACATGATTACTGTTGTACATGATTACTGTCATACATGATTATTGTTCTGTTGTACATGATTACTGTCATACATGATTACTGTTGTACATGATTACTGTTGTACATGATTACTGTCATACATGATTACTGTCATACATGATTACTGTCATACATGATTACTGTTGTACATGATTATTGTCATACATGATTACTGTTGTACATGATTACTGTTGTACATGATTATTGTCATACATGATTACTGTTGTACATGATTACTGTTGTACATGATTACTGTCGTACATGATTACTGTCTGTTGTACATGATTTCTGTCGTACATGATTACTGTCATACATGATTACTGTCGTACATGATTACTGTCGTAGATGACATGATTACTGTCGTAGATGACATGATTACTGTCGTACATGATTACTGTCATACATGATTGTCGTACATGATTAAATTGGCAATATTATGGGTTTTAAAAATAGATCACACATGTAAACACATCAATATTGGATATTTGGGGGTATAGATAAACAGCATAAACAGTATATATGTGTCTGATTAGCGCAGTGGATAGGATGTCCGCGTTTGTGCCCCTATGGTCTTATAGTAGTAATATTGAATAAAGGCAAACAACGGATGTAAAACTATCATGCTGAAACATCCACGAGAAACTAGCTTGAGATTGAGAATATAGCCCCGTCTCCATGGAGAAACTAGCTTGAGATTGAGAATATAGCCCTGTCTGCATGGAGAATCTAGCTTGGGTCCTGTCTCCATGGAGAAACTAGCCTGAGATTGAGAATATAGCCCTGTCTGCATGGATAATCTAGCTTGGGCCCTGTCTGCATGGAGAATCTAGCTTGGGCCATGTCTGCATGGAGAATCTAGCTTGGGCCATGTCTCCATGGAGAATATAGCTTGGGCCGTGTCTGCATGGAGAATCTAGCTTTGGCCATGTCTCCATGGAGAATCTAGCTTTGGCCAGTCTCAATGGAGAATATAGCTTTGGCCCTGTCTCCATGGAGAATCTAGCTTGGGCCCTGTCTCCATGGAGAATATAGCTTGGGCCCTGTCTCCATGGAGAATATAGCTTGGGCCCTGTCTGCATGGAGAATATAGCTTGGGCCCTGTCTGCATGGAGAATCTAGCTTGGGCCCTGTCTGCATGGAGAATGTAGCTTTGGTCCTGTCTGCATGGAGAATCTAGCTTGGGCCCTGTCTGCATGGAGAATCTAGCTTGGGCCCTGTCTGCATGGAGAATTTAGCTTGGGCCCTGTCTGCATGGAGAATATAGCTTGGGCCCTGTCTGCATGGATAATCTAGCTTGGGCCCTGTCTGCATGGAGAATCTAGCTTGGGCCCTGTCTGCATGGAGAATTTAGCTTGGGCCCTGTCCGCATGGAGAATAGAGCTTGGGCCCTGTCTGCATGGAGAATATAGCTTTGGCCCCTTCTCTATGGAGAATATAGCTTAGGCCCGTCTCGATGGAGAATATAGCTTTGGCCCCATCTCTATGGAGAATGTAGATTAGGCCATGTCTGCATGGAGAATCTAATTTAACGTGTTCGACACCAAGTAACTGACATGGACTGGTCCATGATATGCTTAGACCAATAAATTAATAAGGAAATTATATTTGGACAAGTTCATTTGTCAAAATGGGTAATTTTGTCTAAAAATAGTAATATTACTGGCAAAAAGTGCAGATCCTGATGAGACGGCTCAGTATGTGCCGGCTCATCTGGATTTACTTTTTTTTTTTGTAAGCCTATTTCGAGGTATGTGATGTTGAAAGGGTTAATAGTCTTAAAAATATCATGCACCAGTCCATGTCAGTTACTTGGTGTTGAATGGGTTATTCTCACCGGTGAGTTATTTATAGATTCGTACGTGATAACAAAGAAAGGTAAAAATAAACAACATGTAATTATTATCTGATTTTATCTCCTCGCCTTATGACATCAGTTGTTGTGATACTGATGTAACGAAATAGAACTTTATTTGGTGTCAGTAT
This sequence comes from Archivesica marissinica, assembly GCA_014843695.1. Taxonomy (NCBI): domain Eukaryota; kingdom Metazoa; phylum Mollusca; class Bivalvia; order Venerida; family Vesicomyidae; genus Archivesica; species Archivesica marissinica. The sequence continues at coordinate 21,893,209 of CM026393.1, forward strand.
AATTATTGTTATATTGTGGTGTTAAATGTTAGCCATAAACATTAACATCACACTGTCATATTTAATCTCCAATTTTCTAGTTAGATTACACAAATGGTATTTAGTTTAAACTTTATTTATTTAACGATTGCGAAACAAGTTCTAACAATTAAGTTCTAATAACTTATATTAATCACTCTCGTTGGCGCCGATGAAATGTATATATGGTCATTCGTGTGGGAGGGAACCGCAGTACCCGCAGAAAACCCACCTGTCCGATCTGGCGACTGTACCATCTACCGTACCATCCCATATACTTCCTGGTCCGAGGATCGAACCCAGGTTGCATTGGTGAGAAGCGAGCGTATTAACCACTGCGCTAATCGGACAGCTATTAATGTGTAATGAAAAAAGCGTCTGTTTGTATAATAGTATGCATACAAGCAATTCCATAATTTATAAAGATATCTGAAATGACTTAACCCTTTCCCTCATAGAAGCGCCTCTTGACGCCATTACCAATACGACATATATTGACAATGTAGTAGTCAAACCAATGCTCATAATAAAGGCCAGAATCTCATGTAGTCCCAGTAATATCTATGAAGGTGGGATAGATATGGCGACTACTTATCCACTGCATGATAGCTAAATGGCTGTCGTTTGTATGGAGATATAATAGTATATTAACCTAAATCTCTATGAAGGAAAGGGTTAAGACACATGTATTAGAATCAAAATAATATTTGTATTATTTAAAGTCGAATAAAACCTGTTTTGTCGTTCCGAGCGCCGAAAGTAACAACTTAGGAATGGATAAATTCCAAAGTGTCAGAACTCCAAACCATGTTTTATTCCTGGTGAGAAGATTTGGCAGTATTCAGAGATAGATACATATTTGGATTTATCCAATATTAACATTAAAAATCGGCTGTCCGTACTATTAGCGTAGTGAATAGTGCGCTCGCTTCTCAACAATGCAACCCGGATTTGATCCTCAGACCGGGAAGAGTGTGAGATGGTACAGTGGTCGCCAGATTGGACAGGTGGATTTTCGCTGGGTACTCCGGTTTCCTCCCACACAAATGTCCACATATACGCTTTCATCCGCGCCAATGATAGTGATTAATATAAGTTGTTAAAACTTGCTTCGCAATTGTTGTAAAATAAATAAAGATTAAAAAAAAACAACAAAAATGTGTCCACGTCACCAGAAGGAAAAATCCTATTCCCAGTCAATATAAACTCCATGGAGTCCTACTTGAGTCAGTCACCTCAGCCAAATACCTTGGCGAGGATATCTCAGATAACCTGTCGTGGGACACTCACATAAAAAGGTCAACTAAGAAAGCAAACCAAACATTAGGATTTCTACGTAGAAACCTCCAGGTCAAATCCAAACCCCTTAAGTTCATGGCTTACCAGACACTAGTAAGACGCCAGCTTGAATATGGCTACCCAAACATTGATATACCACATTGAAGGTGTCCAGCGAAGAGCAGCCCGTTGGATAAAGGCCGACTTCTATTGCACCTCTAGTGTTACAGACATGCTACATTCCCTCAATCTAAGCAGACTAGATCAACAGCGTATTGACAATAGGTTATCCCTTATGTATAAACTTCATAATGATCTTGTTGCTATTCCCATTGAAAATTACCTAGTCCCCCTCTCCCGTCCTGCTCGCCATTGCCATTCTTTAAGATATAGGTTAATTACAGTAACTACAGACTACTATAAGTTTTCCTTCTTTCCAAGAACAATCTACCATTAGAACCATCTCCCTCCTGACATTGTCCATCTCCCTACCATAAAACAATTCAATATGGCAGTTTGCCATATTGATCAGGCCAGTCCCTAGTTGTTCTGCACAGCTGCTTTTAAACTTTTACCACAATTTATTTTCATTACTTTCTTAAATTATATTTTTAACTACTCATACTTTTAACTTCTTTGTGGTTTTTGATGCTCAACATGTCTACGTCCACACGAGGGGTTCGACATCAAAGATAGATAGATAGATAATAGATAGATAGAACAATAATACCTTTCATTGTGTATCACTTCTATCCAAATATTTCATCCATTATTTGCTTAAATTAATTAGCTGTTCACAATGTTGACTTATTTCTTTTATGTATGAAACTATGTTACGAGGTAAATTGAAAACGGGATTCCAAATCCAATGACCGAATATCATCCGATCATTTTCTGAAAATATCTACTTTCGTTTTCGAAATCGAAAGTAGGATGCGAATATTGACCATTAATCGATATGAATACGAAGCTGATCATACACATTAGTTAGTAGTTAGTCTCAAATTAATATACAAATAGTATGTAGCTCACCCTCAGCAGAGTTCATATACAATATCCATCTAGTCAACGTTTTGTTTGATTCGATCCCATGCACCTGATCCATGCCCACAATGATCGCCTGTGGTCTATGGAATTTTACAGTGCTTTGAATGGCTTGTATTGAAATATGCTTAGACACTTGGCAAACAGCTAAGCATCTTTCACTAATCTGCTCTAATGTATCCATTCGTACATTATCTTGTATATCGTTAAACAATGTAAATATCAGTCGTAATTTTCATGACTTCCTAGAAACTCGGATCTATAATACTAACTAACAACTTGTTTAATTGGATAACAAAAACATGGAAAGCCCCGATATAAGATTTGTAAAACCATATTTGATTGGACAATGTGATGTTTTGTACATTTAAAGGACATAAACTCCGGTATCCGGTATCATACGATCTCCATGCACGCGAACTATTTATCGTGTAATAGACCTATACATTGTCTACTCGTCAGGGTACCGATGAAGTAAGCGACATCCATAAACTACAAGAAGACCTCAACAAATTAGAAAGATGGGAACATCAATGGGAAATGGAGTTCAACTCCAGCAAGTACCAGGTTATCAACATCAGTCGAAATAAACATACATTTTCCTTTAATTATAGTGTACATGGATACATTCTAGAAACAGTAGACAATGCAAAGTACCTGGGCATTGACATATCCGAAGACCTTTCGTGGAATAAACATATAAATCGTATTACAACAAATGCTAACAAAACACATGGTTTCATACGCAGAAATATTCAAACTAGAAATGCAGACATCCGTGAGCAGGCATACAAGACCCTGGTCAAGCCACACGTTGAATACGCTTCCTCCATCTGGAGCCCATATAACCAACACAATATTAATAAGATAGAAATGGTTCAACGTAGAGCAGTCCGTTGGGTAACACATATGGTAACTATTCCAGGTATGACAGTGTCACTTCCATGCAAAATGAACTTGGATGGAAGACCTTACAGGACAGACGTAATGACGCCCGACTTACAATGTTTTATATAATAGTCTATGGACTTGTAGCAGTCCCGGTCCCAGAATATTTAGAGCGCCCTGTGAGAATGACCCGCCACATGCATCCCCTTTCATATAGGCGAATTCAAGCCACTACCAATTACTATAAATACTCGTTTTTCCATGTACGGTGGTGATGTGGAACAGCCTCCCATCAGCGGTTGCCTTACAGCCGGAACTTCAGGGGTTTAAGCGTGCAATGCACGCTACATACCCGAAAGGGGAGTCTGGCAGTATGAATATATAGATAGATAGATAGATAAGATAGATAGATAGATAGATAGATAGGTAGATAGATAGATAGATAGATATATAGATAGATAGATAGATAGATAGATAGATAGATAGATAGATAGATAGATAGATAGATATATAGATAGATAGATAGATATATAGATAGATAGATAGATATATAGATAGATAGATAGATAGATAGATAGATAGATAGATAGATAGATAGATAGATAGATAGATAGATAGATAGATAGATAGATAGATAGATAGATTGATAGATATATATATATAGATAGATAGTAGCACTGGTCGCGTATTTACTGTCACGTTACCTATATAATAGGACCGTGTCTACTTGAGTAAAGATTATACAGCACTGTATGGTATGGTATGTTATGGTATGGTATCTCGTAAGTGATTAAGCTTAAACATTATGATGCACAGAACACTCTTAAGCTTAAACATTATGATGCACAGTACACGCTAAAGCTTAACCATTATGATGCACAGTACACTCTTAAGCTTAAACATTATGATGCACAGTACACTCTTAAGCTTAAACATTATGATGCACAGTACACTCTTAAGCTTAAACATTATGATGCACAGTACACGCTTAAGCTTAAACATTATTTAATTATTTGCAAATGCTCCAATCTCTGTCATTTATTGTGTCTATGTTATATACAAACGTACGTATGTGTGACGTACATGGTTCAGAAGAAAATGTATCAATAGTAATCGTGTGTAAGACTTGTTGGATACACAACTACATAAGTACTTCTATAGACAACTACATAAGTACTTCTATGCACAACTACATAAGTACTTCTATTCACAACTACATAAGTACTTCTATGCACAACTACATAAGTACTTCTATGCACAACTACATAAGTACTTATATGCACAACTACATAAGTACTTCTATACACAACTACATAAGTACTTCTATGCACAACTACATAAGTACTTCTATGCACAACTACATAAGTACTTCTATGCACAACTACATAAGTACTTCTATGCACAACTACATAAATACTTCTATGCACAACTACATAAGTACCTCTATGCACAACTACATAAATACTTCTATACACAACTACATAAGTACTTCTATGCACAACTACATAAGTACTTCTATGCACAACTACATAAGTACTTCTATGCACAACTACATAAGTACTTCTATACACAACTACATAAGTACTTCTATGCACAACTACATAAGTACTTCTATGCACAACTACATAAGTACTTCTATGCACAACTACATAAGTACTTCTATGCACAACTACATAAATACTTCTATGCACAACTACATAAGTACTTCTATGCACAACTACATAAATACTTCTATACACAACTACATAAGTACTTATATGCACAACTACATAAGTACTTCTATACACAACTACATAAGTATATTATTCCATACTACATAAGTACTTCTATACACAACTATATTATTCCATACTACATGTAAGTACTTAGATACACAACTATATTATTCCATACTACATAAGTACTTCGATACACAACTATATTATTCCATACTGCATGTAAGTACTTCGATACACAACTATATTATTCCATACTACATGTAAGTACTTCGATTCACAACTATATTATTCCATACTACATGTAAGTACTTCGATACATAACTATGTTATTCCATACTAGATAAGTACTTCTATACACAACTATATTATTCCATACTACATGTAAGTACTTCGATACACAATTATATTATTCCATACTACATGTAAGTACTTCGATACACAACTAGATTATTTCATACTGTGTGTATGCACTTGGATACACAACTAGACAATTTCATACTGTATTTAGGTACTTGGATACACAAGTAGACTATTCCATACTGTATGTATGTACTTGAAAACACAACTAGACTATTCCATAATGTATGTAGGTACTTGGATACACAACTAGACTATTCCATACTGTATGTAGGTACTTGGATACACAACTCGACTATTCCATAATGTATGTAGGTACTTGGATACACAACTAGACTATTCCATACTGTATGTTGGTACTTGGATACACAACTAGACAATTTCATACTGTATGTAAGTACTTGGATATACAACTAGACTATTCCATACTCTATGTAGGTACTTGGATACACAACTAGACTATTCCATAATGTATGTAGGTACTTGAATACACAACTAGACTATTCCATACTGTATGTGGGTACTTGGATACACAACTAGACTATTCCATACTGTATGTAGGTACTTGGATACACAACTAGACTATTCCATACTGTATGTGGGTACTTGGATACACAGCTAGACTATTCCATACTGTATGTGGGTACTTGGATACACAACTAGACTATTCCATACTGTATGTAGGTACTTGGATACACAACAAGACTATTCCATACTGTATTTAGGTACTTGGATACACAACTAGACTATTCCATAATGTATGTAGGTAATTCGATATACAACTAGACTATTCCATAATGTATGTAGGTACTTCGATACATAACTAGACTATTCCATAATGTATGCATGTAATTGGATACACAACTAGACTATTTCATAATGTATGTAGGTACTTCGATATACAACTAGACTATTCCATACTGTATGTGGGTACTTGAATACACAACTAGACTATTTCATACTGTATGTGGGTACTTGGATACACAACTAGACTATTCCATACTGTATGTGGGTACTTGGATACACAACTAGACTATTTCATACTCTATGTGGGTACTTGGATACACAACTAGACTATTCCATACTGTATGTGGGTACTTGGATACACAACTAGACTATTCCATACTGTATGTAGGTACTTGGATACACAACTCGACTATTCCATACTGCATGTGGGTACTTGGATACACAACTCGACTATTCCATACTGTATGTAGGTACTTGGATACACAACTAGACTATTCCATACTGTATGTGGGTACTTGGATACACAACTAGACTATTTCATATTGTATGTGGGTACTTGGATACACAACTAGACTATTCCATACTGTATGTGGGTACTTGGATACACAACTCGACTATTCCATACTGTATGTAGGTACTTGGATACACAACTAGACTATTCCATACTGTATTGTGGGTACTTGGATACACAACTCGACTATTCCATACTGTATGTAGGTACTTGGATACACAACTAGACTATTCCATAATGTATGTAGGTACTTGGATACACAACTAGACAATTCCATACTGTATGCAAGTACTTGGATACACAACTAGTCTATTCCATACTGTATGTAAGTACTTGGATACACAGCTCGACTATTCCATAATGTATGGAGGTACTTGGATACACAACTAGACTATTTCATAATGTATGTATGTACTTCGATATACAACTCGACTATTCCATAATGTATGTAGGTACTTGGATACACAACTCGACTATTCCATAATGTATGTAAGTACTTCGATACACAACTAACTATTTCATAATGTATGTAAATACTTTGATACACAACTCGACTATTCCATACTGTATGTAAGTACTTGGATACACAACTAGGTTATTCCATACTGTATGTATGTACTTGGATACACAACTAGACTATTCCATAATGTATGTAGGTACTTGGATACACAACTAGACTATTCCATAATGTATGTAGGTACTTGGATACATAACTAGACTATTCCATAATGTATGTAGGTACTTGGATACATAACTAGACTATTCCATAATGTATGTAGGTACGTGGATACACAACTAGACTATTCCATAATGTATGTATGTACTTCGATATACAACTCGACTATTCCATAATGTATGTAGGTACTTGGATACACAACTCGACTATTCCATAATGTATGTAAGTACTTCGATACACAACTAACTATTTCATAATGTATGTAAATACTTTGATACACAACTCGACTATTCCATACTGTATGTAAGTACTTGGATACACAACTAGGTTATTCCATACTGTATGTATGTACTTGGATACACAACTAGACTATTCCATAATGTATGTAGGTACTTGGATACACAACTAGACTATTCCATAATGTATGTAGGTACTTGGATACACAACTAGACTATTCCATAATGTATGTAGGTACTTGGATACATAACTAGACTATTCCATAATGTATGTAGGTACTTGGATACACAACTAGACTATTCCATACTGTATGTAGGTACTTGGATACACAACTCGACTATTCCATAATGTATGTAGGTACTTGGATACACAACTAGACTATTCCATACTGTATGTTGGTACTTGGATACACAACTAGACTATTTCATACTGTATGTAAGTACTTGGATATACAACTAGACTATTCCATACTCTAGGTAGGTACTTGGATACACAACTAGACTATTCCATAATGTATGTAGGTACTTGAATACACAACTAGACTATTCCATACTGTATGTGGGTACTTGGATACACAACTAGACTATTCCATACTGTATGTAGGTACTTGGATACACAGCTAGACTATTCCATACTGTATGTGGGTACTTGGATACACAGCTAGACTATTCCATACTGTATGTGGGTACTTGGATACACAACTAGACTATTCCATACTGTATGTAGGTACTTGGATACACAACAAGACTATTCCATACTGTATGTAGGTACTTGGATACACAACTAGACTATTCCATAATGTATGTAGGTACTTCGATATACAACTAGACTATTCCATAATGTATGTAGGTACTTCGATACATAACTAGACTATTCCATAATGTATGCATGTACTTGGATACACAACTAGACTATTTCATAATGTATGTAGGTACTTCGATATACAACTAGACTATTCCATACTGTATGTGGGTACTTGAATACACAACTAGACTATTTCATACTGTATGTGGGTACTTGGATACACAACTAGACTATTCCATACTGTATGTGGGTACTTGGATACACAACTAGACTATTTCATACTGTATGTGGGTACTTGGATACACAACTAGACTATTCCGTACTGTATGTGGGTACTTGGATACACAACTAGACTATTCCATACTGTATGTAGGTACTTGGATACACAACTAGACTATTCCATACTGCATGTGGGTACTTGGATACACAACTCGACTATTCCATACTGTATGTAGGTACTTGGATACACAACTAGACTATTCCATACTGTATGTGGGTACTTGGATACACAACTAGACTATTTCATATTGTATGTGGGTACTTGGATACACAACTAGACTATTCCATACTGTATGTGGGTACTTGGATACACAACTCGACTATTCCATACTGTATGTAGGTACTTGGATACACAACTAGACTATTCCATACTGTATTGTGGGTACTTGGATACACAACTCGACTATTCCATACTGTATGTAGGTACTTGGATACACAACTAGACTATTCCATAATGTATGTAGGTACTTGGATACACAACTAGACAATTCCATACTGTATGCAAGTACTTGGATACACAACTAGTCTATTCCATACTGTATGTAAGTACTTGGATACACAGCTCGACTATTCCATAATGTATGCAGGTACTTGGATACACAACTAGACTATTTCATAATGTATGTATGTACTTCGATATACAACTCGACTATTCCATAATGTATGTAGGTACTTGGATACACAACTCGACTCTTCCATAATGTATGTAAGTACTTCGATACACAACTAACTATTTCATAATGTATGTAAATACTTTGATACACAACTCGACTATTCCATACTGTATGTAAGTACTTGGATACACAACTAGGTTATTCCATACTGTATGTATGTACTTGGATACACAACTAGACTATTCCATAATGTATGTAGGTACTTGGATACACAACTAAACTATTCCATAATGTATGTAGGTACTTGGATACATAACTAGACTATTCCATAATGTATGTAGGTACTTGGATACATAACTAGACTATTCCATAATGTATGTAGGTACGTGGATACACAACTAGACTATTCCATAATGTATGTATGTACTTCGATATACAACTCGACTATTCCATAATGTATGTAGGTACTTGGATACACAACTCGACTATTCCATAATGTATGTAAGTACTTCGATACACAACTAACTATTTCATAATGTATGTAAATACTTTGATACACAACTCGACTATTCCATACTGTATGTAAGTACTTGGATACACAACTAGGTTATTCCATACTGTATGTATGTACTTGGATACACAACTAGACTATTCCATAATGTATGTAGGTACTTGGATACACAGCTAGACTATTCCATACTGTATGTGGGTACTTGGATACACAGCTAGACTATTCCATACTGTATGTGGGTACTTGGATACACAACTAGACAATTCCATACTGTATGCAAGTACTTGGATACACAACTAGTCTATTTCATACTGTATGTAAGTACTTGGATACACAGCTCGACTATTCCATAATGTATGCAGGTACTTGGATACACAACTAGACTATTTCATAATGTATGTATGTACTTCGATATACAACTCGACTATTCCATAATGTATGTAGGTACTTGGATACACAACTCGACTATTCCATAATGTATGCAGGTACTTGGATACACAACTAGACTATTTCATAATGTATGTATGTACTTCGATATACAACTCGACTATTCCATAATATATGTAGGTACTTGGATACACAACTCGACTATTCCATAATGTATGTAAGTACTTCGATACACAACTAACTATTTCATAATGTATGTAAATACTTTGATACACAACTCGACTATTCCATACTGTATGTAAGTACTTGGATACACAACTAGGTTATTCCATACTGTATGTATGTACTTGGATACACAACTAGACTATTCCATAATGTATGTAGGTACTTGGATACACAACTAGACTATTCCATAATGTATGTAGGTACTTGGATACATAACTAGACTATTCCATAATGTATGTAGGTACTTGGATACATAACTAGACTATTCCATAATGTATGTAGGTACGTGGATACACAACTAGACTATTCCATAATGTATGTATGTACTTCGATATACAACTCGACTATTCCATAATGTATGTAGGTACTTGGATACACAACTCGACTATTCCATAATGTATGTAAGTACTTCGATACACAACTAACTATTTCATAATGTATGTTAATACTTTGATACACAACTCGACTATTCCATACTGTATGTAAGTACTTGGATACACAACTAGGTTATTCCATACTGTATGTATGTACTTGGATACACAACTAGACTATTCCATAATGTATGTAGGTACTTGGATACACAACTAGACTATTCCATAATGTATGTAGGTACTTGGATACATAACTAGACTATTCCATAATGTATGTAGGTACGTGGATACACAACTAGACTATTCCATAATGTATGTAGGTACTTGGATACATAACTAGACTATTCCATAATGTATGTAGGTACTTGGATACACAACTAGACTATTCCATAATGTATGTAGGTACTTGAATACACAACTAGACTATTCCATACTGTATGTGGGTACTTGGATACACAACTAGACTATTCCATACTGTATGTAGGTACTTGGATACACAACTAGACTATTCCATACTGTATGTGGGTACTTGGATACACAGCTAGACTATTCCATACTGTATGTGGGTACTTGGATACACAACTAGACTATTCCATACTGTATGTAGGTACTTGGATACACAACTAGACTATTCCATACTGTATGTAGGTACTTCGATACACAACTAGACTATTCCATAATGTATGTAGGTACTTCGATATACAACTAGACTATTCCATAATGTATGTAGGTACTTCGATACATAACTAGACTATTCCATAATGTATGCATGTACTTGGATACACAACTAGACTATTTCATAATGTATGTAGGTACTTCGATATACAACTAGACTAATCCTTACTGTATGTGGGTACTTGGATACACAACTAGACTATTCCATAATGTATGCATGTACTTGAATACACAACTAGACTATTTCATACTGTATGTGGGTACTTGGATACACACCTAGACTATTCCATACTGTATGTGGGTACTTGGATACACAACTAGACTATTTCATACTGTATGTGGGTACTTGGATACACAACTCGACTATTCCATACTGTATGTGGGTACTTGGATACACAACTAGACTATTCCATACTGTATGTAGGTACTTGGATACACAACTAGACTATTCCATACTGCATGTGGGTACTTGGATACACAACTCGACTATTCCATACTGTATGTAGGTACTTGGATACACAACTAGACTATTCCATACTGTATGTGGGTACTTGGATACACAACTAGACTATTTCATATTGTATGTGGGTACTTGGATACACAACTAGACTATTCCATACTGTATGTGGGTACTTGGATACACAACTCGACTATTCCATAATGTGTGTAGGTACTTGGATACATAACTAGACTATTCCATAATGTATGTAGGTACTTTGATACATAACTAGACTATTCCATAATGTATGTAGTTACTTGGATACATAACTAGACTATTCCATAATGTATGTAGGTACTTGGATACACAACTAGACAATTCCATACTGTATGCAAGTACTTGGATACACAACTAGTCTATTCCATACTGTATGTAAGTAATTGGATACACAGCTCGACTATTCCATAATGTATGCAGGTACTTGGATACACAACTAGACTATTTCATAATGTATGTAGGTACTTCGATATACAACTCGACTATTCCATAATGTATGTAGGTACTTGGATACACAACTCGACTATTCCATACTGTATGTAAGTACTTCGATACACAACTAACTATTTCATAATGTATGTAAATACTTTGATACACAACTCGACTATTCCATACTGTATGTAAGTACTTGGATACACAACTAGGTTATTCCATACTGTATGTATGTACTTGGATACACAACTAGACTATTCCATAATGTATGTAGGTACTTGGATACACAACTAGACTATTCCATAATGTATGTAGGTACTTGGATACATAACTAGACTATTCCATAATGTATGTAGGTACGTGGATACACAACTAGACTATTCCATAATGTATGTAGGTACTTGGGTACATAACTAGACTATTCCATAATGTATGTAGGTACTTGGATACATAACTAGACTATTCCATAATGTATGTAGGTACTTGGATACACAACTAGACTATTCCATAATGTATGTAGGTACTTGGATACATAACTAGACTATTCCATAATGTATGTAGGTACTTGGATACATAACTAGACTATTCCATAATGTATGTAGGTACTTGGATACATAACTAGACTATTCCATACTGTATGTAGGACAATCGTATGACTGTGCGAATAACTTCCACCTGTCCACAGGTAGTAGCCAGACACGTAGAACATCGTACGGCATCGTAGGATATCGCATGACTACCCGAATAACTTCCACCTGTCCACAGGTAGTTGCTAGACACGTACACCATCGTACGGCATCGTAGGATATCGTACGACTACGCGAATAACTTCCAACTGTCCATATGTAGTTGCCAGTCACGTACACCATCGTACGGCATCGTAGGATATCGTACGACTACTCGAATAACTTCCACCTGTCCACAGGTAGTTGCCAAACACGTACACTTATCGTACGGCATCGTAGGATATCGTACGACTACCCGAATAACTTCCACCTGTCCACAGATAGTTGCCTGACACGTACACTTATCGTACGGCATCGTAGGATATCGTACGACTACGCGAATAACTCCCACCTGTCCACAGGTAGTTGCCAGACACGTACACTTATCGTACGGCATCGTAGGATATCGTACGACTATCATACGAGGACGCAGGATCATCCCGTAAATCACCAGGTAGGTTATTCCATTGTCTATATAAATACTTGGTTACACATCTATGTTATTCCGTACTACATATATATGCATAATATGTGTATGTACTTGGTTACACATCTATGCTATTCCATACTACATGTATATGCATACTATGTGTATGTACTTGGTTACACATCTAGGTTATTCCATACTACATGTATATGCATACTATGTGTATGTACTTGGTTACACATCTATGTCATTCCGTACTACATGTATATGCATACTATGTGTATATACTTGGTAACACATCTATATTAGTCCATACTACATGTATATGCATACTATGTGTATGTACTTGGTTACACATCTATGTTATTCCGTACTACATGTATATGCATACTATTTTCATACGAATAACAATTCCATATAACTATTATATTTTTGTTGTATAATTAATATCCTGTAAAATGGATTTACCCTACAATTACGGATGTAATAAAGTATAACAAGGCTGTATATATGTCAACTATTCTCTATTTATGTCATTTCTTGTCATATTATTAACTTAGTAAGTCGTTCTTCTAGTATTGATATGTTATTAAAATGATATAACTTTATTGATGTATACAAGCAGTGTCTGTAAATGCAAATAACAACCCATCTCCCCCACCTGTGTAATAGAGTCGACCGACCTCACAAATGAAATTACTACAATCAAATAGTTCCATATACTTTTGTTATATTTGTTTATTTATAATAGTCCGTTAAGTTTAGGAACATCAACCCATGGGGTGAAATGTTAATGGTTTGTCCTTGGAAAAATATGTTTGGTATTGGGCTTTATCTGCAAAAAAATCACTACGCAAGAATAACATACATGTATATACATCAGACAATTTCCTGCCAAACTAGATGCCCTTTAAATATTAGAACGAACAATTTCAAGAGTTGCAATGTATTTCGGCAATGCATGTGAAAACAATGGAGTCTGTCTTATAAGTAAGTAATGCCGTTGATGTATGAACTATTTCTTTTCGTAACTATGTTCATATTTTCTGACTTTGTGTGGTGACCCACTTTCCCAAATTTCTGCAAGCAGCAATGGATGACTCACGTCGCAGACAACTATTGCGTATTAGCAATTTCCGTTCTTCACAAAGTGATAAGCACTACATACAACAATGCTTTTATTTTGCACAAAAGGTTTGTTTGCACAAAATGTTTGTTTTTTGATTGCTATATCATTATATGCTTATATATTAGTATATTATGTAGCCAGGACCACACACATTTATAACCGTTCATGTCCGAAATGCTTCAAAATATTGGTCATCGGATCAGGGCGGAAAGTGCTATGCGAAAATGAGCTTTAACGATAAACCTCGTAACTGCGAATTCCATTTCTACATTCTCTGTAATTTTATTTTCATTCTTTAATACCCTTTGTAGCAGCTCTGTATATTTAACACGCATAGCGGAATGGTCTCCGTACGCCCGTCACAAATGTGTGTCCTATCAAATCTCTTGAACCGCTGGAGGAATCTTATAATCACTTGACACGTATGTTGCTCGAGATGATGTGCAGAGCGTATGTTTCAGTCATGTCGGGTAATGTTGATACATGTATGTGTGAGAAATAGGGCTGCCATGTGTACATAATTTTGTAAACGTGCACACGATCCTTAATACACGGCATGGCGTCGTTTACACTTTGTTTATTCTCCATGATTATTTACATGTACTAGGTCTCACAAAATTCAGTGAAACGGTCGATGCTATGATTTTATTACGTCACTAAGCTTCATTACGTCATCTATTAAGATAGTGTACACGGTTACTCAATTAGTACATTTGTATTGCCATTACATGACACGGCTCCGTTTACACGTATGGCTTCGTTTACATGTGTAACCGTGGACGCCCTAGTGAGAAATACTTCTCATGTCAGACACATCAGATTTTGTATGCATTTTAATCATTTGCCAGACCAGTGTGAAACTATTAATATCACAACATCATGGCCTGCAATCGGTGTCTATGGTTTCCAGGGTGCCAACATAGTTTGTAGTGAAACTCGGTTTACATGTGTTAATGATAATATGAAGAAATTGTCATTAATATGCAATGGATTGACATACCATTTAGTTTCAGTCTTTGTATATACAAGCCTGCCATAATAGAATTGTGCCAATGCCTGAGACTTTTGAAATCACAAAAGTTAGTATGCGGCGAAGACAATTCGAATTGACAATTTGAGTGACAAACAATAAACCTGAAGTTCGTTCCGTTGTCACCACTTTCGAATAAGCACCGCTGCATATATGTAGATTCAAACATAAAACTAATAAGTCCAGGATTATAAAACTATTTTCAAATTCTGTAGCATTTTGTTAGGTTGATACCCAGAATCAAAAATGCTTGATATTCATTGTGAGAGTTGAGAATGTTTACAATTGTATATGATGGGGAGGAGAGTTGGGGGATTACAATTGACTGATCAGTGATGTAGTAACGTTCACAAGATAATGATCATCCTGAAAGGTAACGGCCATGATGTGGGGTAGGTCATTTTGATTGTAGCAATTAAGAAATGGTCGTCTACATGTCTTGTCTGCCGTTTTTTCTTAAACGCTTCTCAAAACTTACACTTTATTCCACAAAACTGCCAAATGACATTCAATATGTCTACCATTTTAAATTCATTTACGATTTCTATTATAATTCCCATAATATTTGATGATTTTAAGATTTTCAATATGGTGGATTATTTTTGCAAATACCAGGAACATGTAGATAGGATCCTGGAAATACACATGAAGTCTAGCATTGAACAAACTTTGTCCGATCAGATCATGTTGCCAAGAACCCACGTTAGTGTGGTGCACACATGTACTCGCAGTAAAGCCACTAAAAATTATAATACCAACTTTTTTGTTCCTGCATTTATTTTTGAATTCCAGAGATTTTGACACTAATACCAGCAAGCCAATGTCAATTCCAGCAATCTACGGCTGTTGGGCCTGTATATACAATAACAAGAATTTATATATTGTGTTTTACAGGAATACTTATTTGCTGCAGATGGTCACATATGTTCGGTTGTACTGTATCGTTCCGTATGTGAACAGTCAAATGTGTCATCGTGGTTGTCTGTGATGAGACATAGCAAAATAATAAGATGATCATGGTACCATTTATTGTGATTTGTATGGAAAACACTCAATACAGTGTCTTGAATGTGTTGGAATATTAGTGAAATACATGTCATGATAGAGAGCAATAACATTTGTGTTTACTGTAGGCTATGTAATGCAGGTCAATTTGGTTTAACATTTAAACATACATTCTTGAACACAGTAGTTGAAGTTATACTTCTCCGTAAATTTTCAAATTTCTAACTGTATGAATAGTGAGAAGAAGTTAGGAATAAGTGACTTCTTCCCAGGATTTCAGCCAAGCTTATTCACTGACTGCCTGACCCAAATAACCATCCATTAATTACATATTTAAATCATGGAGAAATATTTCCCAACCACTTGACCTGTTTACTCCTACAGATTGGTGGTAGTTTCTATGCAAAACAAGTGGAAATTATGCACAATGTTCAAAATAGCCGTTACATCCATTTTCGATCATTAGTTTATTTCCGTTAATAAGGGCCTAACATTTTTCGCGGATATCACAAGATAACATCCTCTCATGTAGTTTATAGATGCGTAAATCCCGAAAATGTTTAGCAAGTGTTGAAGAAACTACATATATGGTTTCCGCCCGCCCGGCGTCGTCAGTGAACACGTTCAAGCGTCTTCTCCTCAGCAACCATAGGGTCTATAGTCACCATTTATGATTTAGTATTTACTTGTCATCATAGTACAAATTCTTCCATCTCAAAATATTACAAATTCTTCGGAAAATCTACCACCGACATTTAGTAAGATTGATCAATGTACAATACAATGATATTCATAGTTGTTGCATGACACCCTTGTGTGAACAATGGAGTCAGGTGAGCGATATAGTGCCATTGTGGTCCTCTATGGTAAATAAACTAAAACATCATAAATATTTGCTCAAGTTGTTAGAAATGTATAATTTATTATGCAATTGCATGTATATATGTATTTAGACTATATAAAATATGTTCATCAATGTTTTATGATTTGCATCTTTTTGAATATCTGTGTAGAAACATTGCTGTCATGTGCTATGATGGTATTGTAGTATTTTACTTGCATTAGACATGTTTATTTCTTAATCTTGTTATTAACTGATTTCCTGACGCAAATCTCCAACCCAGGTCACAGATGATAACACAACTGTTGACTATAGAAATTCCTTGTTTTTCCCCACAAGATTGTACATGTATTTATAAACAAGGACAAAATGACTTGGTAGCAACATTTTGTCAATATATATATTTTTTATGTCTTAATGTATTTTACCTAACCACTGCTTCCCAATTTTTAATTTCCATTAACTGCTATTTCCTTGTCTAACCTTTTCATCCCTATTTACAGGTTGAATATACAAATGTAGGTTTCCCCTACCACCCTTCACATCTTATGCAAGTGACCTAGCATATTGAATAATTTATACATTAAGATTTAAAGGCATTCTTTAGCTAACCTTGTTTATATGCATGTAGTGTGTCGACATGTTTGCTATATTGTCGTTTCTCGTGCTTAACAGTAAACCATGCCCTAGTTATTCTTAGTATAAATAGTGTCCACATGTTGGTTGTTTTATATGCCTGTTGTATTGCAACAAGACGAGTCTCTCGTTTATAGTCCATCTGAAAGATTTGATATTGAGAGAGTCGGACTCGTCACTTTTAGATGATGTTTATTTTAAACGTTTTAGAAAACTAGGTCGCCCAAATGCATTTATGCGATGACGACTTTTAAATATGGGGGGTGGGGGGTTGAGATGTCTTGCTAATATATACCTCCATTCTCTAACCCCTACATCGTTATTTATAGCTTTATTTAAACGTTTTAGAAAACTAGGTCGCCCAAATGCATTTATGCGATGGCGACTTTTAAATATGGGGGGTGGGGGGTTTGAGATGTCTTGCTAATATATACCTCCATTCTCTTTAACCCAACATCGTTATTTATAGCAGATGAGTATTGCTATGACAACAATTGTTGTCATAGCTTTTCTTGTTATGTACTTGGTTACACATCTAGGCTATTCCGTACTATATACTAATTATTTCACGTGAAGAAACTACCCAGCTGGCGTGCGGAAGGCCGGTGGTTCTGCCCGGTTATCCGCCAGCGCATGAAAAACTGTTCGAAGGAGCACCCGGTGTCTTCCTCTACCAATACCAGTTGGAAAGTTGCCATATGACTGAAGCTGTTGGCTGTCCGATTAGCGCAGTGGTTAGCGCGCTCGCTTCTCACCAATGCAATCCGGGTGCGATCCTGGGACCGAGAAGTATGTGAGATGGTACGGTGGTCGCCAGATCGGACAGGTGGGTTTTCTCCGGGTTTTCTCCGGGTTTTTGGGTTATCATGTTTCCTGAAACACGAATGACCACATATACGCTTTCATCCTCGCCAACGAGAGTAATGAGTTGTTAAAACTTACTTCACAATCGTTGTAAAATAAATAAAGTTTAAAGCTGTTGGTGCTACGTTACCCCCCCCCCCCACACACACACCTCAAACAAACAAATGCTAGCTACCATACATTTATCTCGTTATGGAGCTATACTGTAATGGACTCTATCGTAGCATCTCAGGTAGCTGTGTCGTGGACAAAACGTTATCGTAGCATCTCAGGTAGCTGTGTCGTGGACAAAACGTTATCGTAGCATCTCAGGTAGCTGTGTCGTGGACAAAACGTTATCGTAGCATCTCAGGTAGCTGTGTTATGGACAAAACGTTATCGTAGCATCTCAGTTAGCTGTGTCGTGGACAAAACGTGATCGTAGCATCTCAGGTAGCTGTGTCGTGGACAAAACGTTATCGTAGCATCTCAGGTAGCTGTGTCGTGGACAAAACGTTATCGTAGCATCTCAGGTAGCTGTGTCGTGGACAAAACGTTATCGTAGCATCTCAGGTAGCTGTGTCGTGGACAAAACGTTATCGTAGCATCTCAGGTAGCTATGTCGTGGACAAAACGTTATCATAGCATCTCAAGTAGCTGTGTCGTGGACAAAACGTTATCGTAGCATCTCAGGTAGCTGTGTCGTGGACAAAGCGTTATCGTAGCATCTCGGGTAGCTGTGTCGTGGATAAAACGTTATCGTAGCATCTCAGGTAGCTGTGTCGTGGACAAAACGTTATCGTAGCATCTCAGGTAGCTGTGTCGTGGACAAAACGTTATCGTAGCATCTCGGGTAGCTGTGTCATGGACAAAACGTTATCGTAGCATCTCAGGTAGCTGTGTCGTGGACAAAACGTTTTCGTAGCATCTCGGGTAGCTGTTTCGTGGACAAAACGTTATCGTAGCATCCAGGTAGCTGTGTCGTGGACAAAACGTTATCGTAGCATCTCGGGTAGCTGTGTCGTGGATAAAACGTTATCGTAGCATCTCATGTAGCTGTGTCGTGGACAAAACGTACACAGGTAAGTGCCATTATTTACATACACTATTCTATTCTAACATGACTAATATTAGAGACTTTAAACAGAGGTATCGTGTCGTGCAAATTTTAAAACGATAAATCTCTTCAGGATGCGACGCTCCTGTGGTCAAACGATAGCGACGGTAAATAAGCGCAAAACACGCACACTCTTCATATACAATAAAATAAAATAAAATTACTGTGCAATGTTTTATTACAAATGTACACGTGTAGACGGAAAACTACCATAACTATGTAGTATCTATAGATAAATAGAAAGATAGATATCTTTACAGAGGGTGACCGGATTATTCCGGAACTAATCCTCATTAAGGCCCTCTGAATTTTAACATTATAGAATAAATGTACATATACAATAATTGTAACAAAATTACATAGTTACACCATTCAATATACGTGTTGTAGCCTGGGTGCCAGTCTGTCCATATTTAACTTCTAGCCAAATGACATATACAATACTTGTAACAAAAGGACATAGTTACACCATTCAATATACGTGTTGTAGCCTGGGTGCCAGTCTGTCGTCTTTTAACTTCTGGAAAGGTTGATATGATCAGAAACTCAAAACGGCCCAATTTTTAATATTAGTCTCGGTGTTAATATATATATATGTATTTGACTGACAAGGCAAACTATATCGACGCCTGTTCCCAGGCAATACGTGTTGTACAATGTAGCTTAAACAATATCACACACCAATCGAAAGACTGCTCGAAAAACAAAACTACAGAAGTAAATTAAATTACAATGTTGTATATAGCAGTCTACCGATTAAAAAAATGTTGTAGCCATCTTGTCTTGAAAATATTTAAGACGTCCATATCGGACGTCTTAATTTCAAAATTTAGATTACTTGTATTCCATTTCTCTGGACTAGAGTATCTAAAGAGTGCTTGTACATTTCACACATCTAGATCTTATAATATAGCGATTAGTATTATATAACCAAACTGTTTTATTTGTAATTGTCCGGAAATATATGAACACGTCTTCATTACATGTACTTCAGTTGATGAAATATGGAATCACATTTCAATCGTCAAATTGGAATCGGAAACGAAATTAGAGCACTCAAATATATGATTCTTGGATACAAAGTGATGTACTCCAAGTATTTTTTCATCAACGTAATTTTTTCAGTAATTGGTTTTAGTATTTACAAAGCATATTTCTTAAGTGATAGTTGATCTGTTAATGTCAATATATATCGTATATTTAAGCAGAAGTTCTATCTCCTGCATAAATATTACGAAAACTCGGGTATTAATGGCATACAATTTTAAATCAATTAAACGACTACCTACATGATAATTAGCAAGATCACATCAGTATTAAAAAACATATATATATATATAACTATTTATGAGTGTATATCATACATGTATGTGTGTAAATGTATATGTATGTATATATGTTGTATGTGGTACATATGTGTGTTTTTATGAATGCATGTATATATGGGCATTTTGTGTATGCATTGATATACATGTATGGGTGTATATACGCATGTTTGTATATATACTTTAAACTATTATGGCAATAACCTACATTTGCAAATGTCAATTGCAATATGTGAAAGAAACCCAATTGCTAGACATAGTATGTTTTGTTATTATAAAAAATGTTTATGAAATAAAAAAAAATGAATACAAAAAAAAGCCACTACCATTGCGTAGTGTGTATATTAATGTGATTGTTTTGAAAATGTTTGTGTAATAATATTGTTATATTACATAATTTGCCTTGCTATGTATGTAAATCAATGTACTTGACCACCAACTGGATTTATGTTGCATGTATTATATTGTTCTATGAATAAATAGATATATTTATGAAATAAAACCACTTACGTTGAAAAAAAAGAAAGTATTATATAACCTTCTCCGTGGCCTAGTGATTAAGGCGTCCGTCTACGGAACGGTAGGTCGAATGTTCGAAGCTCGTCAGAGGTTCGTTCTGATATGGCCGGTTGGTGAGCCGCCAACTAGTTAACTATTTTTTACCTGGCGCCTGGCATACAATAATAGGATTCGGGCAGTACAGTTAAACCTGTGCTAAAGGCTACCTCCGAATAAAGGCCGCATATGAAAAACCTGTCTCTAAAGACCACCATTTTTCAATGCATTTTAACCCTCTATTGAGAGGCCACCTACCAACAAAGGCCACATTTTGACTTTCCCGAGGGTGGCCTTTATAGATATGTTTGACTGTACTGATGTTCATACAAAGAGGTGTCTCATAAGTCAGAAATGGCTGGCCCTTTAAATGTGCACTATAATAAACAAACACTTTACTTTTAGTATTTGAAATATACCTGAATGTCATACTGTATTGGAATGTCCTAATTGAATTTGTTGATTCCAATAATTTTAGACATTGATTTACGCAAAATATATAATCGTGGCCCAGAATTTATTTACATGGTCGTCTCTGCATCTTTTGATTTACAAGGTGGACTACATTCCTCCCTCTCCCTCCACACCCTCCTCGTCCTCGTCATTCGATACATCCGTGGTCCACTGATTTACAAGGTGGACTACATTCCTCCCTCTCCCTCCACACTCTCCTCGTCCTCGTCATTCGGTACATCCGTGGTCCACTGATTTACAAGTTTAACAATTTTATTTAATATAGTTCATTTTTGTAACAATCTAATCACATTCAACTGTCATTTAATATTTCCAACAATCCTGGAAACTCTTAGTAGTGGCAATAATTTGTTGGGTGGTATTTCCCCATAAGTTACAACACTAATCAAAAAGTGGTTGCATATATATTCTTTGTAGTAAAGTATTATCTGCTGATATTAATTAATATATTTTCTTATTTAACCCATTTCATTCATACATTTAAAGGCTTTTGCAAAAAACATAGATCCAGATCATCCGCAGCGTGACTTAGTAGTTGACTACTGTTTTCAGTCAAACCTATTGCACCACCATCTTCTTTGACATATTCGTTATTTTATTCATGGGCATGGTCGATCGCTATTGCTGAACAGTGGCGGTGAGTTTTGTGAATGACAAACCTTCCTGATAAAAGTTCATCATAAATCACTGAGTTGGTCTCTGAAAGTCTCACCATATGGGTAGCCACCTGACATAATTGGCGTAATTTAAAGCAAAACACCACATTATCAATCAACCTAGTGAGTGTTTGAACATACAGCTTGACATTTCCGTAGCGAAATGCTCTTACAAATATCAGCATAGCTAATTCGAGTGACAAGGTTATGGCCCAAAACTGGAATTGTGGATTGTCACTGGATTGTTGGAATTTCCATTATGAACAGGCTACATACTGTAACCTGGTGGATGTGTCTCGTCCGGCTGACGTGGCTGGCTTTTAGGAAGGAATCAGCTTTCCCAGATGTGGCGATGTTGGTTTGGGTCAACGCCTCTGTCCACCCACTGTTTTCGATCCAGTCCTCAATCGTCTTCAATATTGCCATTTCGATATCACCAAACATAATAACCGCCTTATCTTCACCATATGATAGCAGCCAATTCCATTGGCTTTGTTTGGCTGGAGCATACAGAGGCTGATCACATGCAATTACCGGTGTCCGTTCTGTATTTAGGTGGTGTACAGCGTCCTTTATCACATCGATGGCATGCCGAATCATTTGCTTCTTCTTCGAAGATTGGCATCATATCCGTTTGATCAATACCATGATCTGGTGTGAATGACGACTTCTTTGCGCGGAAGGCAGACCCTGAAACGCCCCTAGGATTTATTGGGTGTAAAAAGGAAACACATACTCTTCAGCAACATCTTGGGCACAATCTTAATGACAGCATTTGTCATTTATATAAATGCAACACTTCTTAGAAAATAAAAGCTGTAAGAATATTAGATAAACAATTGACGAGAATATTATGAACTTGGTGGCCATCTTGGACTACTTTGCGCATATACCATAAACATAATCAATGACCACTTATAAACGATCATCAACAATAGTGTACCATAAGTGCAACACTTCCCAACAGTTTAATAATTGATAATAAATATTTGAGAAGTAACGTAACTTTGTCATTTTGGCGGCAATTTTATCAGCCATATTGGAATTTGTTGGCCCGGATTCTAACTAATTTTAAACCTTTAGACAGTCATCCACCACTAACAACAATAAAATTGCTTTTTACAGGAAGTGCACAATTGGTTCAATAACGCTGACGAAATTGCTGCACTATAAAGCTTCTACTGCGTAATGATTTCTGAATCATATTCGTGCAGGCCAGGCGCTCATTACAATGAGAGACATCTCTAATTTTCTATTACAAGAAAAGTCTGATTTATCCCAAAATGTATCGTGTGTTGATATGTTTTCGATACGTGCATATTATCGATACTTTTCTTCTCGTGCATTTAAATTGGACCGGAAGTACACTGACGTATTGTTTATGTAAGATATTCGCACACTGCATAAATCGCTCCGCTGAGGTACGTGCACTGATACAGAGAGCGACCAGTTCCAGAGTTTCCACTGGTTCATTGGTGTAAAGCACCGACATGAAACCACGGTTTAAAGTCCCATGAAGTCTGTCTGACTGTTATTGGCCGGATGGTGAGCCACCAGCTATTTAAATAATAGCTACCAATGAGAGACATCGGTCAGTTACTGCTATTGAATACTCCCTAAATGTAGATCTAAAGGTCCTATTAAGAGTTTCCTCTGTTTTTATCGTTGTTTCCTTTGCACAACATGCTAGTAAATTTATTCCTCTATCGCTTCTTATGGTTATTAAAATACTATATCTACCGTGCACTAAAAAGAACCAGAGGATCCTCTGGAATGGGTCTCTGTCTATATATCACTATCC
>CM026393.1:21919040-21953452 GCA_014843695.1 Archivesica marissinica
GTTTGTTTACATACAAAGAGACGCCCTTACTACTTACAACATTAATCATGTATGACAGTAATCATGTACGACAGACAGTAATCATGTACGACAGTAATCATGTACAACATTAATCATGTATGACAGTAATCATGTACGACAATAATCATGTACAACAGTAATCATGTATAACAGTAATCATGTACGACAGTAATCATGTACAACAGTAATCATGTACGACAGTAATCATGTATGACAGTAATCATGTACGACAGTAATCATGTACGACAGTAATCATGTACGACAGTACTTTAGGTTTTGCTCATCTCATGGCATCCTGTTATCTTGTTGAATCATTCTTGTGAAATGACATAAGCTGTTATTCAATCTGAAGCTAAATCATATTGCTTAGATATGTTCATGAATTGGGCATCGGGCGTCAGATCCTGTAATCTATTCATAGTCATAATACGTTGTCATACAATTGTAAAGTAACGTAAATGTATTACAATAGAAATATTGTGTATCAGCATTCCAATGATTAGTCATCTAGTTACTATAATATGGATGTATTACATAATATATAAAATTCCGCGTACAATTGTACAAGCTTGTTAACCCTTTCAACACCACAGACCTCTAAATAGGCTTACAAAAAGTGTAGATCCAGATGAGCCGGCTCGTGACGAGCCGTCTCATCAGGATCTGCACTTTTTGCCAGTGATATGACTATTTTTAGACATAATTACCCATTTTGATAATTGAACTTGTCCAAATGTGATTTTCTGATTCATTTATTGGTTTATGAAAATCATGGACCTGTCCATGTGAGTTACTTGGTGTTGAATGGGTTAATAACAAATTGAAATAGCCGGGAATACAGTAGCCAATCACAGGCTGTATTTAGAGGCCGTAATAATATAATATGGATTATTAATTGAATAATTAATCAAAAGTTTGAATTTTGAATCGTTTTGTGCGAAATAAACACTTCAAGTCAACGAAAATGCATGTTCTGGTAAGTGGTAACGTGGATATTGGTTTTGAATTGCGTTTTTCTCAACCGTGAAGTCTATTTATAGCAATCACAATAGAGGTATTTCTGCTAGTTCGTACAACAATAATGTGTTTTATACGTGCGCGCAGAATGTTTAGGATGTATTTGTTTGGTCTGATTTTTTTCGTTTCACCAATTAACAAAGAGGGGTGGGGTAGTGTATCAGCATTGTTCTCCTTTTGGTAATATAATATAACATAATGTTTATTGGCATTAAATAGCATAAGCACATTTATAGCCACAAATGATGAAGTTTGACAAATAGTGAAATACATGATACAGTTTTCTGAGAAGTGAATATATCAGTTAATAATTAGTTGATGAAAAAGTACAGTAAGTGACACGTGAAATATAATTACTGCACTTTTGAAACATCAACAAATCTCATAGGGATATAAAACATCAACAAATCTCACAGGGACATAAAACATCAACAAATCTCACAGGGACATGAAACAACAAATCTCACAGGGACATGAACAACAAATCTCACAGGGACATGAAACATCAACAAATCTCACAGGGACATGAAACATCAACAAATCCACAGGACATAAACAACAAATCTCACAGGGACATGAAACAACAAATCTCACAGGGACATGAAACAACAAATCTCACAGGGACATGAAACATCAACAAATCACACAGGGACATGAAACATCAACAAATCACACAGGGACATGAAACATCAACATAGCACACAGGCATATGAAACATCAACATAGCACACAGGGACATGAAACACAACAAATCACACAGGGACATGAAACATCAACAAATCACACAGGGACAAACATCAACAAATCTCACAGGGACATGAAACAACAAATCTCACAGGGACATGAAACAACAAATCTCACAGGGACATGAAACATCAACAAATCACACAGGGACATGAAACATCAACAAATCACGCAGGGACATGAAACATCAACATAGCACACAGGGACATGAAACATCAAATCACACAGGGACATAAAACAACAAATCTGACAGGGACATGAAACATCAACAAATCTCACAGGGACATGAAACATCAACAAATCTCACAGGGACATGAAACAACAAATCTCACAGGGACATGAAACAACAAATCTCACAGGGACATGAAACATCAGCAAATCACACAGGGACATGAAACATCAACAAATCACACAGGGACATGAAACATCAACATAGCACACAGGGACATGAAACATCAACATAGCACACAGGGACATGAAACATCAACAAATCACGCAGGGACATGAAACATCAACAAATCTCACAGGGACATAAAACAACAAATCTCACAGGGACATGAAACATCAACAAATCACACAGGGACATAAAACATCAACAAATCTCACAGGGACATGAAACAACAAATCTCACAGGGACATGAAACAACAAATCTCACAGGGACATGAAACATCAACAAATCTCACAGGGACATGAAACATCAACAAATCTCACAGGGACATGAAACAACAAATCTCACAGGGACATGAAACAACAAATCTCACAGGGACATGAAACATCAGCAAATCACACAGGGACATGAAACATCAACAAATCACGCAGGGACATGAAACATCAACATAGCACACAGGGACATGAAACATCAACATAGCACACAGGGACATAAAACAACAAATCTGACAGGGACATGAAACATCAACAAATCTCACAGGGACATGAAACATCAACAAATCTCACAGGGACATGAAACAACAAATCTCACAGGGACATGAAACAACAAATCTCACAGGGACATGAAACATCAGCAAATCACACAGGGACATGAAACATCAACAAATCACGCAGGGACATGAAACATCAACATAGCACACAGGGACATGAAACATCAACATAGCACACAGGGACATAAAACAACAAATCTCACAGGGACATGAAACATCAACAAATCTCACAGGGACATGAAACATCAACAAATCTCACAGGGACATGAAACAACAAATCTCACAGGGACATGAAACAACAAATCTCACAGGGACATGAAACATCAACAAATCACACGGGGACATGAAACATCAACAAATCACACAGGGACATGAAACAACAAATCTCACAGGGACATGAAACATCAACATAGCACACAGGGACATGAAACATCAACAAATCACACATGGACATGACACATCAACAAATCACACAGGGACATGAATCATCAACAAATCACACAGGGACATGAAACATCAACAAATCACACAGGGACATGAAACACCACCAACTCTCACAGGGACAGGAAATAGTGTGGTTAATCAGGTCAGTCACTTCTATGCAAACAGCTGGTGTAGATAGACATTGGCGAGTTGGTAATAAACATTGGCCAGTTTTGAACACTGATTGAATAATATAAAATATATCATTGTAACAGATGAAACAAATTAAAAAGATAATGCTTGTTATAGAGTATTCAAGTGGCAGTAACTGTACATCCGTCGTTGTATATACAACATTGATGCTCACAGGCGGTGCACGTCCTGACACGATGGCGGTGTTGTTGATTTGCTTGTATATTACTGAGGAGAAGTTTACTACAGTCAAACCTGTCTTAAGCAGCCAGCCAAGGGAATCACAGAAAGTGGCTGCTTAGCACAGGTGACTGCTTAATAGAGGTCAAATGTATAATAAAACAACATATTAGGAATCTGGAAACTGGCTGCTTAATACAGGTTGGCTGTTGAATACAGGTGACCACTATCACAGGTTTGATTGTATTTCAAAATAATAGAAAATTATTTCACTTTCTCATCTTCAGATGTTGAATACATGTGCCATGAGGTAAAAACTGAAGACATCAAAGAGGGTGGACAGAGTTGTACAGTGACATATCAGCCAGCAATAGCATGTGAACTACCAGAGAGATGGGAACATAATAAGGTACACTACCATTTAACTTTCACATTGAGCTTCCCACACAGAAAGCATACTAAAAAACCCCAGAGAGATGGGAACATAATAAGGTACACTGCCCTTTAACTTTCACATTGAGCTTCCCACACAGAAAGGATACTAAAAAATACTATACGCACATTATTTTCTTCAAAAAAACGAAATATGAAAAATGCAGTAAAAAAATGAAGATTAGATCTAAGTGGGTGGAGGTTTATGCAGCAAACCCATCGAATATGAAAATAAGTCGGTAGATCTATGTCATTACATTTTAATTAATAAAATAAGACTTTCAGAACTGCACAAATATGTCCCCTTATTTCTCATCGAAACACGCCTTAAAATGCCTCAAGAATGCAGCTGCAGCATTATATACTTTCAAAATCTTCCGGGGGACATACCCCGACCCCCTCTATCCTAATGATGCATGTATATATATATATACAATGCCCAAGCTCTGCCCCTGGATAGGAAAATTTAGCCGGACATAATTATTTCTGAAGTCTACTGGACAAAAAGTAACAAAAGATAATCATGTATTTTAGCTGCAATATATATATAACATTTATATGTTCCGCGCAATTACCGGTAATTAAATTGCATACATTATTATTAATTAACCCATTCTATATTTGTGCAATCGGTGCACACACATATTAGAATGTCATGTGGGGGGTGGGGGTTCCTGACTGTCGATTTTGGCCTGGACCGATTTGATTTTGAAAATTTTAGAAGTCTTATCTGGGAGGTCAAGTAGGGTTCAAATTTTATTTTGAGCAAATATGGTCATGTCGTATATTAATTAAGTCGAAGGTATCGACGAGACGATCACTCTGATGTAATTGTCGGCAAAATCAGATAATTTTGTAATCCAAGATGGCCGCCAAAATGTCAACAGAGAGTTATTTTATGATAGATTTCAATATCCTTCTTCATCCAAAACAGCTTGGCCAAGGCTAGCCAAATTTCACAGTTATGGATCATTTAAAAATAACACAAATTCTTTAACCATCTCATTAAATGTGCAATAAGTAACTTGTAATTTGTAATAATTAACTTGTAATAAAATTACTCATACCAATTTACGCACATCAATTTCTCGCTATTTTGATTTGGTGAGAAATGGAACTATTGAGACATCCGATCGGAAAAAGTCTAGCCTAGTTAAAATTAGATTATACATTCATAAAGCACATTCAAAATGTAATAGGAATGGCCCTTATACGAAGCGGCTTTTGTCTCTCCCTAATAGGTGCCTATTTTCCCAACAAATCTCCATTTCTTAATATCTTACTGATTTTTCCATAGAACCAGTTTGTCGTGCTTATTTCTGTACGCGCGAACAAAATTCGCCTCGGGTAGTGACTGTGTTAAGCGCATTCAAGCGATAATGACCTGGTTTATGTAATACGTCATTGGAAGTGACCTCATTTGCACCATTTACCTCACAAGACAATTTATAATTGTCAATAACAACGTGAACAAACAATCAAAATGAAGTTTAACATAGAAGTGTACGAACATTTAATAGAGTTGGCCAGGATGCATCAAATCTCTTCCTTTTACTGCACTGTTTCATGCACCCAAATCTTCTGTTGCCATATATTTAAAAGAAGTTTCTTTCTTCAGAAGCTAGGCAAGCAACACATTGTCCGCATCTAGCTGAGCTGTTCTACGCATCATGGGGATTTAAGTGTGGTGCATAATGAAGTTTAACATAGAAGTAGTTAATAGAGTTGCCATATATTTAAAAGAAGTTCTTTCTTCACTTCATACTGTGACTTGAAGTCTTGTTGTTTTCGTACTTTCGTACCGTTGTTCCTGAAATACTGTCATGGAGCCCTTTGGTTGATTGAACTGCAACTTCAAAACTTACAAACATCTGTTTCTTTTGCTTATTAGGAACAAGGCTCAGAAAGCTACAAGCCTGAATCGACTGAAGTGATTCCATCACAGGCAGAATCTCATAAACACATGGACAAAGATCTACATCAGGTTCCAAAACCCACCCGGAGGCATCATGTAGATTCACACCAGGTACAACAACGTCAGTGGCCTGTTGGTCCATATGGGGCCATGTCAGGATTTTATCCCAACATACCAGGATCAGAACAGTTACAGACCAGAGATGGTCGATACCACAACCAAGGTCAAGTGCCACAAGGTCCCATGATGCGTCCTCCACCAATTCCAATACCGTCTGGACCTGGAAATATGCAAAACCAAGGTCTCTACGACATGCCATTTCAAAGTCCCCCACATGGTCGAGACCACAACCAAGGTCAAGTGCCACACGGTCCCATGATGCGTCCTCCACCAATTCCACTACCGTCTGGACCTGGAAATATGCAAAACCAAGGTCTCTACGACATGCCATTTCAAAGTCCCACACATGGTCGAGACCACAACCAAGGTCAAGTGCCACAAGGTCCCATGATGCGTCCTCCACCAATTCCACTACCGTCTGGACCTGGAAATATGCAAAACCAAGGTCTCTACGACATGCCATTTCAAAGTCCCACACATGGTCGAGACCACAACCAAGGTCAAGTGCCACAAGGTCCCATGATGCGTCCTCCACCAATTCCACTACCGTCTGGACCTGGATATATGCAAAACCAAGGTCTCTACGACATGCCATTTCAAAGTCCCCCACATGGTCGAGGACAACCAGATCAGAATTACCAATTTTCTTCAATACCAAGGCAGTTCCCTCCTGGTTTTCAACAAAACATGTTGCCTGGTCAGCAGAATATGCCACAACAACATTATATGATGCCAATGTGTATTGATCCTCAAACAGGGCAGCTTGTACCAATGCCTGGAAACCCCCAGATACACCAGCAGGCAGCAGACAACAGACGCAGTCCTCTACCAAACCAAGCACCGCCTCCACCATACAATAGCCCTGAACATAGAGAGAACAAACATTTTAAACATACCGATGTCAGGTCACCTGCATACATACAGGATTCTGGTAAATATTCTATTTATAGATTAGTTTATACAAATTGATTTTAGCTTGGATTGTAATTAATGTTTTCATAGATATGCATATGCCAATATAATCCCAAAATTAATACAAGTTTATTTCCACGGTACCAGCCGGCTACATGTCTTATCCTGTTTGAGGTGAAATTCTCCACGGAAACAACAGAAACGTAAAAGGTGCATTCTGAAGCTGAAAAATCGCGAATATTAAATTCACAAACATTAAAACACACTTATAAATGCGATATTTGGGATACGCGAT
Organism: Archivesica marissinica; assembly: GCA_014843695.1. NCBI lineage: Eukaryota > Metazoa > Mollusca > Bivalvia > Venerida > Vesicomyidae > Archivesica > Archivesica marissinica. The sequence continues at coordinate 21,926,231 of CM026393.1, forward strand.
TTCATATAGCCTGATATACGGTAGTGTAGAGAGGTTGATGGTAACCGGTAGATGATGGGGTCAGTCGGTTAACAGTGAAGGAGGTGATGACCTGATGTAGGGCCTGACAATTCCTACAGTAAATCAGTACATGTATAATCGTACCATGGATCGTGGCTTGAGACGTGATACAGTCTCGGTACTGCATTAACTGCAGGAATTATCCATGATGGCCATTCATACAAAGTCTTTAGTTGGGTCGCTGACTTGAATACCCCTGTAACCTATCATCACTGATGGTCACGGGATCGAGCCCCTCTCAGGCCGTGTCTATTAATATGAAAAAGTTGGCAGTTTCATTCGGAGGCTGTTACATCAAGTACTGCCCAGGAAAGGTGTTGTTAAGTAAACTGCCCGCCGGCGATATACCCCAAAAGTGTGCTGATGAAGGCGTAAAATGCGAACAAAAAAACAAGCCTTAATTGATGGCTACTGCCATTGTCATTCTCAAAGCATGTGTGTATAGATAGTGCAGAGTGACCTGATTGATTATTATCTAATTAATGAAAAATACAATTTCAAATCATCAAGTGGATTTCATCAATTGGATTTCAATAAGCTTTTAGCTTTCATTTCAATCCACTTGTATTTATTGTGTACACAATTATTTGTAGTAAATTATGTTATATAATGTCGAATAAATATGTTCATCAACCAAATCATCCAACCATTTAAAATTTGTGTGTAGCACATTTTGAATAAATCCATAAAAACGGCTTTACGGTAACTCTTTGGAAATGTTATTATATAGTCATATAGTTATATACAGTCAAACCTGTGTTAGTGGTCACCTCTATTAAGCGGCCAACCTGTATTAAGCAGCCGGTTTTCAGATTCCCAATATAGTACATTATTATATATTTAACCTTTATTAAGCAGCCACCTGTGCTAAGCAGCCACTTTCTGTGATTCCCTTAGCTGGCTGCTTAACCCTTTCAACACCACAGACCTCTAAATAGGCTTACAAAAAATGTAGATCACGAGCCGGCTCATCAGGATCTGCACTTTTTGCCACTGATATGACTATTTTTAGACATAATTACCCATTTTGATAAATGAACTTGTCCAAATGTGATTTTCTGATTCATTTATTGGTTTATGAATATCATGGACCAGTCCATGTGAGTTACTTGGTGTTGAATGGGTTAAGACAGGTTTGACTGTAGTCCAATATGTCGTGCAGTTTTATTATAATTGTGTCGTAACCACATAGTCCTAATGAAATTCCATGACATATGTCCAGAGTATTCAGCTACAGGTAAGAAACCAACATCAACAAATTGTCGGCTGTTACTATTATTTTGAACTATTTATAACCTTTTATTTACCCAGTATGCAATGCGTTAAACGTGTACTTGATGAGTGAAGGTACCAGTAGTCTATAGCATGATTCAATATTTCAGGTTCAAAGGCGAGTAGTAAGGCAGTCTCGGACCAGGACAATATGCTGCACAGATTACAGTCCAAAATCAACCAAGAGAACATAGGATGTAGAGGTCAAGGTTAATATTTTATGCTTTCCAATGAAATATAGAAATGTATCAGTTAAAACAAAATGTGTTATTCCACTGACTATAAGTTATAAACTTCATTTATTTTACGATTAACGATTGCGAAGCTAGTTTTAACGACTTATATTAATCACTCTCGTTGGCGCGGATGAAAGCGTAAATGTGGTCATTCGTGTGGGAGGAAACCGGAGTACCGAGAGAAAACCCACCTGTCCGATCTCAATTTTAAGGTAAAATCGTGTCGCGTGTCTCGGACTGGTTTACCAAAATATCCACGCTTCTCATGCATTTATATAAATAACACTGATCTCGCTAGCCTTCATGAGTTGAGAAAATCACTGCGAAAGTTACGGACGGCATCGTGGAACTCGTGGCTCATAGAACAATTAAAATATCTCAATTATGCATATATTTTCGAGGACTCCAAAGATTTATCTTTTATTTGGTACCAAAATAATATTTCGGAACCTATTCTTTGAGATTCGCATTTACGATTGAAATATACCACTCCGCACAATTTAGCACGTCCGCCATTTAGCCATTTATAAATCACGCCAGCATTTTATAATTCACATTCTCCTATTAAAATCATGTCCCTGATTACTTCCAAATGTGCCTTACATCAACTCCAAATGTCCATAGTATAGTTGTGTTATATGATCATTCAAAGATATAACATATAAATGGTTTAAATTGTCGTTAAAATGAGATCAATCTACCAATCAGGTATATGGTGAAAACAGTTTTCGTCTTGATTTCAAAATCTTTTTTCAAGAAATATGACCAGAATCGATATATTTTGGTCACATTCTTGCATTCCAGGAACCATCAATGTTCTTTGCATCATTTTCAATTGATTTCAATTTTTTTTAATGGTCGTTTCACACCCAAATTGGTTCGTACTTCTGGGAATTTATGACTAGAATTTGGCAATACACGACTTCTGACAACTTAATTAACCGTTGCTAAATATAATCCGTGTCATCGACTCCTCAATCGTCATTTTCAATTAAAATAGTGTATTTTCTGACCGTTCACAAATTAGAACAGAATTCACCAGATGAGAGATGTGAAGTTTCTGTTTTATTATTATTTAAGATTATATATATTCGGCGACTGAAAATGCAGTTTGTCCTGTGAAGAAATGTAATCACTGAGTCATAAAAATAGTAATTTTCTAGTGATATATACTTTTAAAATTAGACTTTGTTAATTGTCACTTTTTATTGCATAGATGACTTAATTATGATGTTTAAAAAGTAACATGCAAAAGTATTCAAAAGGTATTCAAAAAGTATTCATGAATACAGTGATATTTCAAATGTATTCGAATACAATACGAATACTTGTTTTAAAAAAAGTCATGAATACTGAATACTTACGAATACTGAAGAATCAGTATTCGAATACAGATGAATACGAATACTGAATACCCCAGCCCTGTCACTGACTACCTTGATCCGGGAATAAAAGGTCCAAATTTGAACAATATGTCTCAATTAGTACACAAGTTATGCGCAAATAACTGCAATTACTATTTCATCGAAATATTTCGAACAGTTTTACATGTATGTACTGTTTTATTCTGTAATAAATGTGTCTATTTCATTTGCAAAACAACCACATTATTAGAATGTTCCAACATTGAGCATGTTATGTTAATGAATGAAAAGGTTATGAAGAAATAAAGCATGATTGGCTAAAGAAAATTGGCTACAAAAAAAATAAAAAGCCAGGGCAGGCCCTGTATTTTATCCATAAACCAGGATTCATACCCATACCACCATGGTGATGTCACCTAACAATAGTATATCTCATCATTACCAATTGCCCCACTGCCACTTGACAACTGCAGCACAAACATGTTTATACTCAAGTACAGCTGATCGATGGCCTTCTTTTTATCACAATAATGATAAATCATGTTCTATAAGATTAATGTCAAAAGTTGCGTTTAAATTTTAAAAAAGATAATTATCAAAAACTGTATTTTAATTTCAGAAAAGATTGTAATGAAACGCTTCGTTTTAATTTCAGAAAAGATAACAGTGAAAAAAGATAATAGTAAAAAGCTTCGTTTTAATTTCAGAAAAGATATCAGTGAAAAGCTTTGTTTTAATTTTAGAAAAGATAATAGTGAAAAGCTTTGTTTTAATTTCAGAAAAGATAATAGTGAAAAGCTTTGTTTTAATTTCAGAAAAGATAATAGTGAAAAGCTGCGTTTTATTTTCAGAAAAGATAATAGTGAAAAGCTTTGTTTTAATTTTAGAAAAGATAATAGTGAAAAGCTTTGAATTTCAGAAAAGATAATAGTGAAAAGCTGCGTTTTATTTTCAGAAAAGATAATAGTGAAAAGCTGCGTTTTATTTTCATAGAAGACTAATGTCCTTAGGTCATGTTCTTATAACATGTACAGGTGATAAACATTTTAGTGCTAATTTTTGTATGGACCTTCAGAAGGGCATCCTCAAGAAGGACCGCGTCAAGAAGGGCAGCGTCAAGAAGAGAGTGATGGAACCAAGGAAATACCAGCTCCTGGAGAGACAAAGGAGAGAGAAATGAAGATCATAGTCAGTAACCTTCCGAAATCTGTGCACGAAGAATACTTGGAAACGTTTTTTGAGAGTACTAAGAAGTTTGGAGGTGGTCCTGTTTTCCATGTAGAGTATGATGAAGAGAATGCATCAGCTGTAGTTGAGTTTGAAGAACCAGAAGGTAGGAAGCAGACCATAGTAGTTGATCAAGATTTAATAATGACTTTCCATTGAATCATTCTGCACTATCACAGGTACAAGACACACATTTTTTTAAATGTTGATAGTAAACAGTACTATATGACAATTGGAAAAAACGAAATGTGTTTCTTGTGCCTGTGTGCACTATGCATGTAGATGAATGAAATGTTAGATGATGGTTCAGTTTCAATTTTAAAATAATGGAATACTGATTTCATTAATGCGTATTAATTTCACTTTTAGGGTAATGTGGCCGGTTCCCTCAGTAGTCGAAAAGTGCATCATACATTACCACATAGGGGGAAAATGAGGGATGATAGTTGTTTTCCTTTAGGGGAATGGGGCCGGTTCCCTCAGTAGTCGGAAATTGCATCATACATTACCAAATAGGGTGAAAATGAGGGATGATAGTTGTTTTCCTTTAGGGGAATGGGGCCGGTTCCCTCAGTAGTCGGAAATTGCATCATACATTACCACATAGGGGGAAAATGAGGGATGATAGTTGTTTTCCTTTAGGGGAATAGGGCCGGTTCCCTCAGTAGTCGAAAATTGCATCATACATTACCACATAGGAAATGAGGGATGATCGTGGTTTTCCTTTAGGGGAATGGGGCCGGTTCCCTCAGTAGTCGAAAAGTGCATCATACATTACCACATAGGGGGAGAATGAGGGATGATCGTGGTTTTCCTTTAGGGGAATGGGGCCGGTTCCCTCAGTAGTCGGAAATTGCATCATACATTACCAAATAGGGTGAAAATGAGGGATGATAGTTGTTTTCCTTTAGGGGAATGGGGCCGGTTCCCTCAGTAGTCGGAAATTGCATCATACATTACCACATAGGGGGAAAATGAGGGATGATAGTTGTTTTCCTTTAGGGGAATGGGGCCGGTTCCCTCAGTAGTCGAAAAGTGCATCATACATCACCACATAGGGGGAGAATGATGGATGATCGTGGTTTTCCTTTAGGGAAATGGGGCCGGTTCCCTCAGTAGTCGAAAATTGCATCATACATTACCACATAGGGGGAACATGAGGGATGATAGTTGTTTTCCTTTGGGGGAATGGGGCCGGTTCCCTCAGTAGTCGAAATGTGCATCATACATTACCACATAGGGGGGAAATGAGGGATGATAGTTGTTTTCCTATAGCTCAATATTATACTTACGACACTACAGTTGCAAGGGAGAGAGAAGAGGCAATGTGGAATTAAATGCTTTGCCTAAGGACACAATCATAACGGCTCCAGTGGGGCTTGAACTCCGGGCCTTTCGCACCTGAAGCGAACCCGCTACTACTGCGATATCACCACTTCCACAAATTATATTCAGTTATATTATAAATAATAAGTTTAATCAACTCAAACATCAGAAACTTATATTTATTTTCTTTCCCTGTAAAGCCTTAATATTCATAAGAACCAACTCAGCCCCCCCCCAATTCATATAGAAAAAAGCCCATCCAAGTTATTGCTGGATCGCATTATACCAAACAAAGAATTGTTTTAGAATGGCCTATCAACGCTCGCTAGTTCAATTGTTCTAATAAAGCTAGTAATAATCAATAAATTTTCAGTTGGTTATAGAAAGAAACATTCTTGATTTTGGCGGCGATTCACACTATTATATGTACGTCCCACCTCCCCAAACGCCACCTCTCAGGAGCAACACCCTCGATGTATCCGGATGGTGTTTGCTCTAGAGAGGTTTGACTGTACATGTCATACGATAGATCCGGCAGAATTTAGATGATCTATTTCCTTTCAATTCTAGTGTTGGTGATCATGTTTCTGCGGCTGTTAACGTCACCAACATAGATAACATGTTCCTACAGGATGAATTTGGCAATCACATGTGACATTGAAAAACTAATGATTCACGCAAACTTCTGATCTACAGTGCAATTGCAACATAATAGAGTAATTTTACGTTTATTTATCGTCGCTACCGGTTGCTCATATGAGCGACGCCTCCTGAAGAGATTAGTCATTTTAGGATTTTGGAGGATAGTGCAATGATACAGACAGAGTCTCCCCTGGTTCTTTTATATGCACAGTGTAAAGCACCGACACGAGACTTCGGTTTAAAGTCCCATCTGAAAGACCGTTAATTTTATTAGGATGAAACGGGGATCGAACCTGCGACATAATAAATTACTTGTTGACTGTTTGCAGCTGTTGATGTAGTCATGCAGAAAGGACCCATTATAATGATGGGTCAGACTGTAGAGGTGAAAGTGTATGTGCCCGAGGAATCAACGCCCATTTGCACCATTGAAGTAACCGGCCCATGTAGTATTGTCTCTGAGGAACAGTTAGAGACCTTGGAAATGTACTTTGAAAATACAAGGCGCTCCGGTGGTGACGATGTAGTTACGTGCGTGTTTGACTCGGGAAATAATATGGCATTAGTAACGTTTGAAACTGAGGAAGGTATAGTTTTGTTTAAAATATTTGTTATTTGTTCAATAGAAGCTAAAATAAACAATATTGATGACATTAACCCTTTCAACACCACATACCTCTAAATAGGCTAACAAAAAGTGTAGATCCAGATGAGCCGACTCGAGACGAGCCGTCTCATCAGGATCTGCACTTTTTGCCAGTAAAATTGCTATTTTTAGAGAAAAATTACCCATTTTGATAAATGAACTGTTCCAAATGTAATTTTCTTATTAATTTATTGGTCTAAAAATATGATGCACCAGTCCATGTCAGTTACTTGGTGTTGAATGGGTTAATGTTGCTTTTAGTTTACTTATTTAATAGGGCTCATTCTAGAGAGCGACTTGGCCGAAATAGTCGCCCTAGGGACACTGACTTCGCCCCACTTCTCTCTAAAAATAACTTAATTTAAAATATATTTGATTTTTTTCGTTTACAATTTTCATATACAATTTTGTCTGGTAAGATACACTGGCCCGTTATAAACCACTCCATCTATGTCATATTGTGTCGTTTAACCCTATTTTGTTGAAATTTAGTAAATAACATGGATGCAATCGCTTTCGTTTAACTTCTCACAAAAAGTATCACCCCTAGAATGTGCCTTGTACTAACCCTAGAATGTGCCTTGTACTAACCCTAGAATATGCCTTGTACTAACCCTAGAATGTGCCTTGTACTAACCCTAGAATGTGCCTTGTACTAACCATAGAATGTGCCTTGTACTAACCATAGAATGTGCCTTGTACTAACCGTAGAATGTGCCTTGTACTAACCATAGAATGTGCCTTGTACTAACCATAGAATGTGACTTGTACTAACCCTAGAATGTGCCTTGTACTAACATTGTTATAAGTGATTATTATGATATTGTATAAGTATAGATTCTGACAGTGGCATATTACTTGGCAACATTAAACTGAGACTCATTAGTCTCCGCCAAAGCCTTCGTGAGTCTTCGTGAACTATGACCAGGACATACGTTAGGGTTTTACCGTTAATATTTGAATCAAGTAAGTGTACAATAATCTAAAGCTCATGTTTTACTTCGGAAATCGATTATTAACGAAGTAAGTTCACGGAATATGCAAATGTCTCAGTTTAATGTTGCCAAACAATAACATGAAATGTATACATCACAAAACACTTTGCATGCTGGGTAGAATAAATGCTATAAATAGTTCAAATAATTGTAGTCTGGAAATATGTCACGGAATCTCATTAGAATTGTGTCATTACAATGACACTAACGTGCAAAGAGTTGATTGTGTTGTATACATACATCACTTATCCATCGAGTAACCATGTATGTATACATAAATTTAAATGCTGCAGCAAAATAATAAGATTAAGCTACAGGGGTTAGTTTAATCCTCTTCACCCCTGTCGGGGTATAGGGCCTTCACTTCACAGCTCTCTAGCTGACCCGGTCGGTTGCCACTAGCTTGGCTTGTCTCCAGGTCATCTTTTTTCGGCACATCACATGGACCAGAGTCCTTCTCCATGTGTTTGCAGGTCAGCCTCTTTTCCTCGTGCCTTGCAGGTTGCAATCCAGTGCTTGGCATGCTATGTTGGGCTGATCTCGTCGTAGTGTGTGCCCTATATATAGCTATCCACAGCCACATTCTCTGTGTGATAGAGCTAGAGTCAGCGTTGGGGATCTGTCTTGTCCTGTGCCACAGCTCCTGGTTGGAATGTTTGTCTGGCCACCTGATATGCAGGATCTGTCTGAGGCAAGCTACAGGGGTGCAGGCTAACTAATCCATGAGCCAGGAGCAATCAAATTAGTTGTTGAATTTGAACCCCGGACCTTGTCTCTCGGTAGTCCCCTCTCTGGCGGCTCTATCCATGAGCCAGGAGCAATCAAATTAGTTGTTGAATTTGAACCCCGGACCTTGTCTCTCGGTAGTCCCCTCTCTGGCGGCTCTATCCATGAGCAATCAAATTAGTTGTTGAATTTGAACCCCGGACCTTGTCTCTCAGTAGTCCCCTCTCTGTCGGCTCTATCCATGAGCCAGGAGCAATCAAATTAGTTGTTGAATTTGAACCCCTGGACTTTGTCTCTCAGTAGTCCCCTCTCTGTCGGCTCTATCCATGAGCCAGGAGCAATCAAATTAGTTGTTGAATTTGAACCCCGGACCTTGTCTATCGGTGGTCCCCTCTCTGGTGGCTCTATCCATGAGCAATCAAATTAGTTGTTGAATTTGAACCCCGGACCTTGTCTCTCGGTAGTCCCCTCTCTGGTGGCTCTATCCATGAGCAATCAAATTAGTTGTTGAATTTGAACCCCGGACCTTGTCTCTCGGTAGTCCCCTCTCTGTCGGCTCTATCCAGGAGCCAGGAGCAATCAAATTAATTGTTGATTTTGAACCCCGGACCTTGTCTCTCGGTAGTCCCCTCTCTGGCGGCTCTATCCATGAGCCAGGAGCAATCAAATTAGTTGTTGAATTTGAACCCCGCACCTTGTCTCTCAGTAGTCCCCTCTCTGTGGGCTCTATCCATGAGCCAGGAGCAATCAAATTAGTTGTTGAATTTGAACCCCGGACCTTGTCTATCGGTGGTCCCCTCTCTGTCGGCTCTATCCATGAGCCAGGAGCAATCAAATTAGTTGTTGAATTTGAACCCTGGACCTTGTCTCTCGGTAGTCCCCTCTCTGTCGGCTCTATCCATGAGCCAGGAGCAATCAAATTAGTTGTTGAATTTGAACCCTGGACCTTGTCTCTCGGTAGTCCCCTCTCTGACGGCTCTATCCATGAGCAATCAAATTAGTTGTTGAATTTGAACCCCGGACCTTGTCTCTCGGTAGTCCCCTCTCTGGTGGCTCTATCCATGAGCAATCAAATTAGTTGTTGAATTTGAACCCAGGACCTTGTCTCTCGGTAATCCACTCTCTGTCGGCTCTATCCAGGATCCAGAAGCAATCAAATTAATTGTTGAATTTGAACCCCGGACCTTGTCTCTCGGTAGTCCCCTCTCTGGCGGCTCTATCCATGAGCAATCAAATTAGTTGTTGAATTTGAACCCCGCACCTTGTCTCTCAGTAGTCCCCTCTCTGTCGGCTCTATCCATGAGCCAGGAGCAATCAAATTAGTTGTTGAATTTGAACCCCGGACCTTGTCTATCGGTGGTCCCCTCTCTGTCGGCTCTATCCATGAGCCAGGAGCAATCAAATTAGTTGTTGAATTTGAACCCTGGACCTTGTCTCTCGGTAGTCCCCTCTCTGTCGGCTCTATCCATGAGCCAGGAGCAATCAAATTAGTTGTTGAATTTGAACCCCGGACCTTGTCTCTCGGTAGTCCCCTCTCTGACGGCTCTATCCATGAGCAATCAAATTAGTTGTTGAATTTGAACCCCGGACCTTGTCTCTCGGTAGTCCCCTCTCTGTCGGCTCTAATCCAGGAGCAATCAAATTAGTTGTTGAATTTGAACCCCGGACCTTGTCTCTCGTGTCCCCTCTCTGTCGGCTCTATCATGAGCAATCAAATTAGTTGTTGAATTTGAACCCCGGACCTTGTCTCTCGGTAGTCCCCTCTCTGCGGCTCTATCCATGAGCCAGGAGCAATCAAATTAGTTGTTGAATTTGAACCCCGGACCTTGTCTCTCGGTAGTCCCCTCTCTGCGGCTCTATCCATGTTAGTGGATCATCAAACTTAAGTGACCTCATCCCTGTGTACTTGCAGTCCATTATTATGAATATTGGACTGCTTTCAATAGGCCAGAGTATTTTATCAAATCCTATGCGTAAATGCACAAAATTAACAATTTTAATTAGTAACATATAGTTATACAGTGGAACCTCCCAAAAACTCTGGAACCCTCTCTAAATCGGAATACTCCCAAAACCGGACGTTTTTGAAAGTCCCGAATTGTTTCTTCTTTATTTCTTATATAAAATCACTCTGAAAACCGGAACCTCTCAACTCCGGAAACCGGACGAAAAATTTGCATAATTTGGGTAGAGTTTGATGTAATTTCACCTCCCAAAACCGGAACAACTTTTAGGCGACATAGGTCTTCATCAATAAACTAAAAAGTGTTGAATTTGTTTGTGTATTCCGTCATAAATTGACACGCTGCTGACACTTTCCACCTCGTTTGATCTATGAACGTGTGATAATCGCGCAAGATTATAAGATGTCAGGCTGATTGATGACTACTGCAATTGACCTTTCTGCAAACGCTACTTAGGCACGCCCCCCATAGTTACAGGTGCTCGCTGTAACTACGCGAGACAAGCTATCTAACAAAATGGCGTCTAACGCAGACCTGCATCGAGTTAATCTAGATAAAATTCCGTGGAATTTCTCAGTTTTATTTTACCCAGATATTAATATGTTTTTAGGTTCTTTAAATAGTGAAGGTTATTTCTCTAATATACAGATATATTTAACGGGTGAGGACGTGTTAAGTGTTCGTGGAAAATGTTTTCGCAGTCAACGGAGGAGGTTTCGTATAACTTCTTCTTCGTATACAAGGCAATATAGAGTGAAACATTGTGGTGGATTCGTCTAATAGTATATTATCACGCCTACGCCAATTATGAGATGGGCTGTTGACAAATTAATCAATTACTGGAGAATATATTATTTTTCACACCTTGATTGGTCGGCTCAAACATCTGTGATGCTGGCTTGTATGCCCGTGTTGTATCAGCTTTAGAGCTGAGCCGTGCCATATGTCCAAGCCCTTGCATCATGTATAAATATCATGCTCTTCACATCAATTTCATTACAACCATGGCGTCTATATTTCCATGCGTTTTTTGCTGATTATACAATACAAATACAATAAAAAATAGATAAACACTGTAAATTGCATTGTCATTGTATTAATCTATGTACCTTTTTTATGTCATTGTAAATAATTTAATGTTTTGATGTACAATAAATATATTATTTTAATGACGGTCTATGATTTATTTATTCTCCCCCGTTCACTTTAATTAATCTTGATTAGTGGCTTGAAACCTAGATAGATAATCACTCCTGGTATGGCAAACACACGGCTACATAGTCCCATTCATAATTGTGTCTAAATAGCTAATAATAGCATTATTATAATGAGCCTGTATAGTGCAGTACTATTAAATCAATTATACGAACCTGTGATTATACGAATGCACTAGTGTACGAAACTACCATTAGACGAACAAGAGATTATACGAAACCACCTGAATTCTGAATGAACAACCACATCGTGTCAACTTTGACATTAAAAGAAATGAAATATGCCACCGTCTTGAGAGACTCGGCCCTATGCCTCCTAGAAGACTCGAACATTAGGCCCAACAACTGAACACCAGTACGTTCACTGAGCTAATATGGGAATCCCACAGCTCTGCACATGCATGGGTACTATTACTTCTATCTGATCCCTAGTCCACCATCCACGACAATATGTATGACCCACATGTATAATTTTAATCACCATTATACTCACATATCTCTTGTGAACAGTAGATCTATAAATGCAGAATATATTTTTTCGAAATATTTTATTATGCATAAATAATTAATTTCAACTTACTTGTGTGCAAATATATCTGTTTGCATTAATTTTGGATGTATTCAGCTGCTCGTCCACACAACTTAATCCACCTTAGACATTTTTCAAGATTTGTCTTACGTTTTGGAAATGACACGAATTAAACGTCACCTATTAATCGATCTGGATATCTACTATCACTGTCACACAGCATAAATTAATAAAACAGCCCGTAACTACATCTTTTCACCATTGTCAATGACAGACAGCATTAATTAATTTGTAATTATTTTTCAAAAAATAATTTCAGATCACGATCACTCGTTATCAGATTTGATTAAAATTTTACTAAATAATTCGTTTGTCTGACAGAACGATAAAACAATGACTCGGTGTAGTAATCAATACTATAATTGTGTGCACACATTTTATAATTGACCAATTATTAGCACAATCAGTGCTAAATTCCGATGTGCAACACTTTGATCTTGACAGTAGGCCCCTAACGGGATATTATGTTTTCGCGGTCTCTGTGATGTACCGGTAAGTTGGTTGATTACTTCCAATAAACAGTGTGACACGCTTACATTTGATTGCTGTGTTTGCGATAAAAGAATGACTATATGGGGTCAGTCGGTGTTTTTATAGATGCATTGTTTTTAAAGCAGTTGTCTGGTATTTTGTGGTTCATATACACACTTTTAGATTTGTCCAAGGATTTTGAAATGGGTTGAATTTAACGTCGATCACCAGGATATCGACTAATTTTGTACTATAACTAACCCACACACCAACGCTACACAGCTTCAACATCATTAAAACAATTTAAAACCCGTATTTTCGATCAAATTCACGCCTTTTCAAATTTGTCTACTCGTTACTAGTTTGTCTAATATGCATTGTTTGTCTAACAAGATGGCGGCGATAAACCGTTGCCGGGGGTGTGCGCGAATGGTGCGATGCGATTGGCTAACGCCAGCTGTCAATCAAAATCGGCAGAAAGGTCAATTAGCACTCATGTACAGTTAATTTGTCGGCTAACTGGGGGATTATGTTATAATCACGTGTAGATTACTATCCTATAGGCAATTATAAAACTTGTTTGATAACGAATAAAGGATTTTGTGAATCTCGTAATTTATTGTTTGATGCAACCGTTTGATCACCTGTGAAGGCACAATATAATCCAGTCACACAAGATAATTATGATTTTCGCAACTTTTGACCATTTGTTTTACAAAATAATATTTAAAGAACTGTTTTTCCAAAACAGACGGATATGTAGTCCAGTGGTAACACGCTGGACTGGTAATCCAGGGATCGCAGGTTCGATTCCCCGTCTGACTCTAATAAAATTAACAGTCTTTCAGATGTGACGTGTAAACCGAGGTCTCGTGTCGGTGCTTTACACCGTGCACGTAAAAGAACCAGAGGAGACTCTGGAATGGGTCTCTCTCTGTATCATTGCACTATCCTCCAAAAATCTAAAATAACTAATCTCTTCAGGAGGGGTCGCTCATATGGGCAACCGGTAGCGACGATAAATAAACGTAAAAAAAAATAAAATATTTCTGCAATAATACAGTATAAACTATAAAGGCATATGTACTTTATAAAGGTTATATGCAGTTTTGAAACCACATCAATAAAAAACCTCTGACAACCGGAAACCTCTGTAAACCGGACTTTTTATCCAGACCCGAAGATGTCCGGTTTAGAGAGGTTCCACTGTATATATGTGTTTTTAAGTTAGATATAAGACTCAGACAGAGCTATGCGCCTGACACAGTCCAATGTTTTACATATTGTTTGTTTTCGGCTTATATCCTATACTAGTACATATTGTTACAAAGTAAGGAATTTTGCAGTTTTCTATTGCTAGAGTCCTATATTAAGATTTATGTCGCGCCCATGAAGTGGCTGGATATTGTTTGTTAATTTTTTGTTGCCATATCTGCCAGTTTTGGGGTCAAAGTTCAAGGTCACAGAAACAAAATCTAAATAACATATTGAAAGTCAAATGGCTTATACATGTAGTCCACAAACTTTGTAGTCACACATATCAGGGTCAAGTAAATGACAAGTTTTGATGTTGCAGCAATAAGATTGGAAGAGTTGCTATATGAACTAAGCTGTTTGTGTGACTTTAAATTCCCAAAACAAACAAACAAACAAACAAACAAACAAACAAACAAACAAGTACAGCATATATTATGATGATTGGTCAGAAATATGAAGTAAGATGAAATCTAAATCAAAATTTTATAGCATGTTTCATATCTCCTTCCATTATTGTAATATGGCAGTGAACTCGGTATAGAGACCACCCCACTAATACGACCACTTGTTCGAAGACCTCGTAGGTTGTCTTATTATGTCATAGCATACCTATACAGTCTACATCCGTTATGTCAAAATCGGTTATGGCGACATTCTCCGGTTATCTCGAAGTCGGATCAAAGTCCCGTTTCAGACACTATCATTTTACATATAACTGGCTCCGTTTATATAGAATTTCAAAGTCAAACTTCGGTTATGTATTTTGATCAGTCCGACGGAATTCGACATAACGGATGTAGACTACTTTATTAGACATATGGATTACTTAGCTCATCACTATAATAATACATATACAATTTCATGCATCGGAAAAAAGGTCATAAATATATGTACATGTAGAGTGTTTGAATGATGGTCAATATACATGTACAGTTTACATCCATTATGTCGAATTCCGTCGGACCGAACAAAATACTTAGACATAAATTCGATATAAACAGAGCCAGTTATATGTAAATAATAGTGTTTGAAACGGGACTTTGATCCGACTTCGAGATAACCGGAGAATTCGATATAGCTGACTTTGACATAGCGGATGTAGACTGTAGTTTAATAAATTGAAATATTTCCAATGTGAGAGTTGTATTAGAGTTATATTAAAGCAGCATTACATCGTATGAAATAAAAGATTTTTGAAAAATTCAATTTTTACGTATGGGTAGCAATGCTGCTACACATTCTAACATTATACTTTGTATGCTTATGTTCATTTGGTAAACAGTGTTTTTTTGCGATAAAACAAACTCGAAACCGAAAGGAGGACTTTCCGAGTCGATCGGTCACGCACTTGTTTACAACAGAAACGCATCGTCAACACTTGTTTGGATTCGGAATGCATCGTCCCCATTTGTCCCCATTTGTCCCACGTTGTCGTTTTTAATTAAATTACTTGATATGTTGATTCATACCTCTGTTAGCTAAGTCTTTTAGGGACATTTCTATATCCCCGCAAGGGGTTCGGCATTAGAGGAAGATAGATAGTTTTCATGATCAAAATATATACGTTGTTTTCTACATCCTCTGTTGTTTCATGCATGCGCACTATGCGTGTTTACATTTCATGTGTTGATAAACAAATTCGCGTATACGACGGTCTAAATTTATTGGAATTTTATCGTTTCTGAGCGACTATTTTTGTAAACACACACACATTAGTATTTATATTTTACCCAAAACATCCGTTATTACGATGTAATGCTGCTTTAAGACAATTTTATTTGGAGCAGATTAAATTAGTCCATCAAATTGATACATAAGTTGGTTCTCTTGGCACTAGTTCTATGAACATTGCCTTATTTCATAGAAATTGTAAATATTTGTTTCTAGTTGCTCAGAGAGTTGAGGAAAGGCCCACTCATATAGTAAAGAAGGAGAAATTGATGGTTAAACTACATGTTCCTGCTAAGCATTCACAAAAGTCACAAGTGCCCAGAAATGACAGCACTGAAGTGTCTGTTCCTGAAGAGCCACATTGTACCATAAAGGTGAAAGGGGTGGAGAAATCAGCATCGAGGGACACTATCGAATTTTATTTCGAAAATTCCCGACGCTCTGGAGGTGGTGAAATCGAATCGGTCAAAAGTGATTCCGAAGAGGAGGATGTTATATATGTAACATTCAAAAGTGAACAAGGTAATTTTACAGGGATTGATTTGATTATGTTGGTGATAAGGCCCAATTCAAGCAATTTGTATATGCTGCTGGCGAATACAGTCTTTGGCAGCAGTCAAGGGAAGTGTGAAAATGCAATAGAGGTAATTATATATACAACACAAGACAAGTTTCGGAATTTGGCTGCTTAGTACAGGTTTGCTTCTTAACCCATATAACTCCGCTGAATCAATTGGAAGGAATGTACATACAACAGGATCAACAGATCCCTCAAAACAATTTTCATTCACAATGGTAAATTAAAAACAAATGGCCTTGAAAATGTGTAAAATGTCCTTGGAAATGTGTAAAATGTCCTTGGAAATATGTAAAATGTCCTTGGAAAAATGTCAAATGTCCTTGGAAATGTGTAAAATGTCCTTGGAAATGTGTAAAATGTCCTTGGAAAGGTCCTTGAGAAATCCTTTGAATTTGATGTCGCTGCTTCTGTGCGGACCATGCTATAACATTGTATTAAATGAAACCTTTTGGAAATGGCATAGTTTTCTTCTGCCATTTGTTTTGGCTAAACTGATAATATATTTCTGACATTTATTCTAACTGTCAGAGGATGCAGTCGGAGGATGCAGTCGTATCTGTATTAAGCAACCAGTGTAGGAAGTTGCGAAAGTGACTGCTTAGTACCGTATATTGCCGGTCTTAAGTCGATCTCACTCACTGATTTTAAGCTGGACCCTTGAATAAGTGGAGTGTCCTTTGTGGACTTATGACATTCATTATGACATTTTTGAACTTGGTTCCATTATAGATTGACTTTGTTTCATTAAACATCATAAAAAAGTGAGCGTGAGCACGAAAGTAATATATGATGTTTGTGGGGGGTTTTTGGGGTTTTTTTTTATTTAAGTTTATTTATCGTCGCTACCGCTTTCCCATTTGAGCGACGGGCAGTTTACCTAACAACACCTTTCCTGGGCAGGCTCCAGCGGTTAACCAGTACTTGGTGCACCAACCTCCGTAAGAAACGGCCAACTTTTTCATATAAATGAGACACGGTCTGAGCTGGGCTCGAACCCGTGACCATCAGAGATGATAGGTTACAGTGGTATACAAGTCAGCGACCTTAACCACTCGACCACGGAGGCGGTCACGATATTTGTGTATCACCTTTTCTGTGGTTTATACTATATCTTAACCAACTGTTATAATAAAATAAATAATAAAAGAAACATAGATAAAGTTCATACTAATAAATATTTTAATAAAATAATTAGTTTATTTGCTTGTGTCTCGGCTATAAGTCGGCATATTACTTCCATCGCTTTCTGGATGAGAAAACGATCGAGTTATTGCCGGAAATATACAGTAACTATTAAATATATAATAAAATTCCAGCTTGCCTGCTAATGAATCTGGATACTGAATTGCTTAATACAGTTAACGGTTGGGTAAATTTCCTTATCAATTATCGTTTCCATTTGAAAACAAAAGTGCTTATAAAGAATATAAGATGTCTATTTTAGTTGCTCAGAACGTGGTTAAGCAAACCCACAAAGTTAAAGAGAAACATCTCATTGTAACTCTACATA
The DNA here is from genome assembly GCA_014843695.1 of Archivesica marissinica. Lineage (NCBI taxonomy): Eukaryota > Metazoa > Mollusca > Bivalvia > Venerida > Vesicomyidae > Archivesica > Archivesica marissinica. Next base: position 21,943,981 of record CM026393.1, read on the forward strand.
TACCTCCGACGCCACCACCGAGTTACGAGAACAAGGCGCTCATTAAAGGACTAAAATCAAGCACAACTGAAGACTGTTTATTCAACTTCATTGAAGCAAAGACTGGATGTATTCCTGAGAGAATGAATTACCATGCTGAACAAGATGGCGTTGTCATGGTGACATTTGAAGAAAGTCCAGGTATTGTAAAGGCAGTAGGATTAGTGCAGTGGTTTGGTTAACACACTCACTTCTCACCAATCACTTGCCCCGCACCACTGTAGGTTCGAATCCCGCTGAAATTCTTTCAAATGAGGAAGCTATCCATGCTTGCAGAAGGTCTGTGGTTCTACCCGGGTGTCTGGCCATGCCTGAAATACAGCTCAGAGGTGGTACCCAGGGGTCTTCCTCCACCAATAATAGCTGGATAGTTGCCATATGACCTAAGCTGTTTGTACGACTTAAAAATCCCAAATATCAAACAAACAAAATGCAACGCAAGTTCGATTCCTTGCCTAGGAAGTTTGTGAGATGGTATGTTAGGTGCCATATCTGACAGTTGGGTTTTTCTGCAGTTCACGGTTTCATCCCAAAAAAGGGCATAATAAGAACTCACATATGCCGACCAGATTGGATATAATGACTTGTTCTAATTTGTTTTACAATCATCAACAAAAAGCTATGGTTAATCTGATATATTTTCAATGTTCTGTGTCCTATGCTGTTCTATGCAGCGATGATGTTGTGTCCTATACTGTTCTATGCAGCGATGATGTCCTGTCCAATACTGTTCTATGCAGCGATGATGGCCTGTCCTATGATGTTCTGTGCAGCGATGATGTCGTGTCATATAATGTTCTATGCAGCGATGATGTCCTTTCCTATAATGTTCTATGCAGCGATGATGTCCTGTCCTATACTGTTCTATGCAGCGATGATGGCCTGTCCTATACTGTTCTATGCAACGATGATGGCCTGTCCTATAATGTTCTATGCAACGATCATGTCCTGTCCTATTATGTTCTATGCAGCGATGATGTCCTATCCTATACTGTTCTATGCAGCGATGATGGCCTGTCCTATGATGTTCTATGCAGCGATGATGTTGTGTCATATAATGTTCTATGCAGCGATGATGTCGTGTCCTATGATGTTCTATGCAGCGATGATGTCCTGTCCTATAATGTACCATGCAGCGATGATGTCCTGTCCTATAATGTTCCATGCAGCGATGATATCATGTCCTATAATGTTTTATGCAGCGATGATGTCGGGTCCTATAATGTTCCATGCAGCGATGATGTCCTGTCCTATAGTGTTCTATGCAGCGATGATGTCGTGTCCTATGATGTTCTATGCAGCGATGATGTTGTGTCCTATAATGTTCTATGCAGCGATGATGTTGTGTCCTATAATGTTCTATGCAGCGATGATGTTGTGTCCTATAATGTTCTATGCAGCGATGATGTCGTGTCCTATGATGTTCTATGCAGCAATGATGTTGTGTCCTATAATGTTATATGCAGCGATGATGTTCTGTCCTATAATGTTATATGCAGCAATGATGTCCTGTCCTATAATGTTCTATGCAGCGATGATGTCCTGTCCTATAATGTTCTATGCAGCGATGATGTCATTTTCCTATAATGTTTTATGCAGCGATGATGTCCTGTCCTATAATGTTCTATGCAGCGATGATGTCCTGTCCTATAATGTTCTATGCAGCGATGATGTCCTGTCCTATAATGTTCTATGCAGCGATGATGCCCTGTTCTATTTTGTTCTATGCAGCGATGATGTCCTATCCTATACTGTTCTATGCAGCGATGATGGCCTGTCCTATGATGTTCTATGCAGCGATGATGTTGTGTCCTATAATGTTTAAATAATTTTTGTATGGACCTTCAGAAGGGCAGCCTCAAGAAGGACCGCGTCAAGAAGGGCAGCGTCAAGAAGAGAGTGATGGAACCAAGGAAATACCAACTCCTGAAGAGACAAAGGAGAGAGAATTGAAGATCATAGTCAGTAACCTTCCGACATCTGTGCACGAAAAATACTTGGAAATGTTTTTTGAGAGTACTAAGAAGTTTGGAGGTGGTCCTGTTTTCCATGTAGAGTATGATGAAGAGAATGCATCAGCTGTAGTTGAGTTTGAAGAACCAGAAGGTAGGAAGCAGACCCTAGTAGTTGATCAAGATTTAATAATGACTTTCCATTGAATCATTCTGCACTATCATAGGTACAAGACACACATTTTTTAAAATGTTGATAGTAAACATTACTATATGACAATTGGACAAAACGAAATGTGTTTATTGTGCCTGTGTGCACTATGCATGTAGATGAAAGAAATGTTAGATGATGGTTCAGTTTCAATTTTAAAATAATGGAATACTGATTTCATTAATGCGTATTAATTTCACTTTTAGGGTAATGGGGCCGGTTCCCTCAGTAGTCGAAAAGTGCATCATACATTACCACATAGGGGGGAAATGAGGGATGATAGTAGTTTTCCTTCAGGGGAATGTGACCGGTTCCCTCAGTAGTCGGAAATTGCATCATACATTACCAAATAGGGGGAAAATGAGGGATGATAGTTGTTTTCCTTTAGGGGAATGGGGCCGGTTCCCTCAGTAGTCGGAAATTGCATCATACATTACCAAATAGGAGGCAAATGAGGGATGATAGTTGTTTTCCTTTAGGGGAATGGGGCCGGTTCCCTCAGTAGTCAGAAATTGCATCATACATTACCACATAGGGGGGAAATGAGGGATGATAGTTGTTGTCCTTTAGGGGAATGGGGCCGGTTCCCTCAGTAGTCGAAAATTGCATCATACATTACCATATAGGGGGGAAATGAGGGATGATCATGGTTTTCCTTTAGGGGAATGAGGCCAGTTCCCTCAGTAGTCGAAAGGTGCATCATACATTACCACATAGGGGGAGAATGAGGGATGATCATGGTTTTCCTTTAGGGGAATGAGGCCAGTTCCCTCAGTAGTCGAAAGGTGCATCATACATTACCACATAGGGGGAGAATGAGGGATGATCATGGTTTTCCTTTAGGGGAATGGGGCCGGTTCCCTCAGTAGTCGGAAATTGCATCATACATTACCAAATAAGGTGAAAATGAGGGATGATAGTTGTTTTCCTTTAGGGGAATGGGGCCGGTTCCCTCAGTAGTCGAAAAGTGCATCATACATTACCACATAGGGGGAGAATGAGGGATGATCGTGGTTTTCCTTTAGGGGAATGGGGCCGGTTCCCTCAGTAGTCGGAAATAGCATCATATATTACCAAATAGGGTGAAAATGAGGGATGATAGTTGTTTTCCTTTAGGGGAATGGGGCCGGTTCCCTCAGTAGTCGGCAATTGCATCATACATTACCACATAGGGGGGAAATGAGGGATGATAGTTGTTTTCCTTTAGGGGAATGGGGCCGGTTCCCTCAGTAGTCGAAAATTGCATCATACATTACCACATAGGGGGGAAATGAGGGATGATCGTGGTTTTGCTTTAGTGGAATGGGGCCGGTTCCCTCAGTAGTCGAAAAGTGCATCATACATTACCACATAGGGGGAGAATGATGGATGATAGTTGTTTTCCTTTAGGGGAATGGGGCCGGTTCCCTCAATAGTCGAAAAGTGCATCATACATTACCAAATAGGGGGAAAATGAGGGATGATAGTTGTTTTCCTTTAGGGGAATGGGGCCGGTTCCCTCAGTAGTCGGAAATTGCATCATACATTACCAAATAGGGGGGAAATGAGGGATGATAGTAGTTTTCCTTCAGGGGAATGTGACCGGTTCCCTCAGTAGTCGGAAATTGCATCATACATTACCAAATAGGGGGAAAATGAGGGATGATAGTTGTTTTCCTTTAGGGGAATGGGGCCGGTTCCCTCAGTAGTCGGAAATTGCATCATACATTACCAAATAGGGGGCAAATGAGGGATGATAGTTGTTTTCCTTTAGGGGAATGGGGCCGGTTCCCTCAGTAGTCAGAAATTGCATCATACATTACCACATAGGGGGGAAATGAGGGATGATAGTTGTTTTCCTTTAGGGGAATGGGGCCGGTTCCCTCAGTAGTCGAAAATTGCATCATACATTACCATATAGGGGGGAAATGAGGGATGATCGTGGTTTTCCTTTAGGGGAATGAGGCCAGTTCCCTCAGTAGTCGAAAGGTGCATCATACATTACCACATAGGGGGAGAATGAGGGATGATCATGGTTTTCCTTTAGGGGAATGAGGCCAGTTCCCTCAGTAGTCGAAAGGTGCATCATACATTACCACATAGGGGGAGAATGAGGGATGATCATGGTTTTCCTTTAGGGGAATGGGGCCGGTTCCCTCAGTAGTCGGAAATTGCATCATACATTACCAAATAAGGTGAAAATGAGGAATGATAGTTGTTTTCCTTTAGGGGAATGGGGCCGGTTCCCTCAGTAGTCGGAAATTGCATCATACATTACCACATAGGGGGAACATGAGGGATGATAGTTGTTTTCATTTAGGGGAATGGGGCCGTTCCCTCAGTAGTCGAAAATTGCATCATACATTACCACATAGGGGGGAAATGAGGGATGATCGTGGTTTTCCTTTAGTGGAATGGGGGCCGGTTCCCTCAGTAGTCGGAAAGTGCATCATACATTACCACATAGGGGGAGAATGAGGGATGATCGTGGTTTTCCTTTAGGGGAATGGGGCCGGTTCCCTCAGTAGTCGGAAATAGCATCATATATTACCAAATAGGGTGAAAATGAGGGATGATAGTTGTTTTCCTTTAGGGGAATGGGGCCGGTTCCCTCAGTAGTCGGCAATTGCATCATACATTACCACATAGGGGGGAAATGAGGGATGATAGTTGTTTTCCTTTAGGGGAATGGGGCCGGTTCCCTCAGTAGTCGAAAATTGCATCATACATTACCACATAGGGGGGAAATGAGGGATGATCGTGGTTTTGCTTTAGTGGAATGGGGCCGGTTCCCTCAGTAGTCGAAAAGTGCATCATACATTACCACATAGGGGGAGAATGATGGATGATAGTTGTTTTCCTTTAGGGGAATGGGGCCGGTTCCCTCAATAGTCGAAAAGTGCATTATACATTACCACATAGGGGGGAAATGAGGGATGATAGTTGTTTTCCTATAGCTCAATATTATACTTACGACACTACAGTTGCCAGTACAACAATTTGTATAAAAAAATAATCATTATTTGTTGGTTTGGCATATCCTGAACCGAGTGCCACAGGTGGGACAGACATTAGTTACCGAGGAAACTAGTTAATACATAAACAAATTATATTTTAAGTTTATAAAAATTTATTTTAGCTCAATTGCGAAACAAGTTATTACAACTTATATTAATCACTCTCGAGACCTCATTCCTGATGAAATCCATCGCCACAAGTGAGAGACAGCTTTCTGTCCAATTCCTTAAATCAGTTGTTGTAAATATTCATGTATTGACAGAAAATAAATATGTTTAAACTAAGGGAGAGAGAAGAGGCAATGTGGAATTAAATGCTTTGCCTAAGGACACCATCATAACGGCTCCAGTGGGGCTTGAACTCCGGGCCTTTCCCACCTGAAGCGAACGCGCTACCACTGCGCTATCACCACTTCCATAAATTATATTCAGTTATATTATAAATAATAAGTTTAATCAACACAAACATCAGAAACTTATATTTATTTAACCAACTCAGCCCCCCCCCCCAATTCATATAGAAAAAAGCCCATCCAAGTTATTGCTGGATCGCATTATACCAAACAATGAATTGTTTTAGAATGGCCTATCAACGCTCGCTAGTTCAATTGTTCTAATAAAGCTAGTAATAATCAATAAATTTTCAGTTGGTTATAGAAAGAAACATTCTTGATTTTGGCGGCGATTCACACTATTATATGTAACGTCCCACCTCCCCAAACGCCACCTCTCAGGAGCAACACCCTCGATGTATCCGGATGGTGTTTGCTCTAGAGAGGTTTGACTGTACATGTCATACGATAGATCCGGCAGAATTTAGATGATCTATTTCCTTTCAATTCTAGTGTTGGTGATCATGTTTCTGCGGCTGTTAACGTCACCAACATAGATAACATGTTCATACAGGATGAATTTGGCAATCACATGTGACACTGAAAAACTAATGATTCACACAAACTTCTGATCTACAGTGCAATTGCAACATAATAGAGTAATTTTACGTTTATTTATCGTCGCTACCGGTTGCTCATATGAGCGACGCCTCCTGAAGAGATTAGTCATTTTAGGATTTTGGAGGATAGTGCAATGATACAGACAGAGTCTCCCCTGGTTCTTTTATATGCACAGTGTAAAGCACCGACACGAGACTTCGGTTTAAAGTCCCATCTGAAAGACCGTTAATTTTATTAGGGTGAAATGGGGATCGAACCTGCGACATAATAAATTACTTGTTGACTTTTTGCAGCTGTTGATGTAGTCATGCAGAAAGGACCCATTATAATGATGGGTCAGACTGTAGAGGTGAAAGTGTATGTGCCCGAGGAACCAACGCCCATTTGCACCATTGAAGTAACCGGCCCATGTAGCATTGTCTCTGAGGAACAGTTAGAGACCTTGGAAATGTACTTTGAAAATACAAGGCGCTCCGGTGGTGACGATGTAGTTACGTGCCTGTTTGACTCGGGAAAAAATATGGCATTAGTAACGTTTGAAACTGAGGAAGGTATAGTTTTGTTTAAAATATTTGTTATTTGTTCAATAGAAGCTAAAATAAACAATATTGATGACATTAACCCTTTCAACACCACATACCTCTAAATAGGCTAACAAAAAGTGTAGATCCAGATGAGCCGGCTCGTGACGAGCCGTCTCATCAGGATCTGCACTTTTTGCCAGTAAAATTGCTATTTTTAGAGAAAAATTACCCATTTTGATAAATGAACTGTTCCAAATGTAATTTTCTTATTAATTTATTGGTCTAAAAATATGATGCACCAGTCCATGTCAGTTACTTGGTGTTGAATGGATTAATGTTGCTTTTAGTTTACTTATTTAATAGGGCTCATTCTAGAGAGCGACTTGGCCGAAATAGTCGCCCTAGGGACACTGACTTCGCCCCACTTCTCTCTAAAAATAACTTAATTTAAAACATATTTGATTTTTTTCTTTTACAATTTTCATAAACAATTTTGTCTGGTAAGATACACTGGCCCGTTATAAACCACTCCATCTATGTCATATTGTGTCGTTTAACCCTATTTTGTTGAAATTTAGTAAATAACATGGATGCAATCGCTCTCGTTTAACTTCTCACAAAAATTATCACCCCTACAATGTGCGTACTAACCCTAGAATGTGCCTTGTACTAACCCTAGAATGTGCCTTGTACTAACCCTAGAATGTGCCTTGTACTAACCCTAGAATGTGCCTTGTACTAACCATAGAATGTGCCTTGTACTAACCCTAGAATGTGCCTTGTACTACCCTAGAATGTGCCTTGTACTAACCCTAGAATGTGCCTTGTACTAACCATAGAATGTGCCTTGTACTAACCCTAGAATGTGCCTTGGACTTGTACTAACCCTAGAATGTGCCTTGTACTACCCTAGAATGTGCCTTGTACTAACCCTAGAATGTGCCTTGTACTAACCCTGGAATGTGCCTTGTACTAACCCTAGAATGTGCCTTGGACTTGTACTAACCCTAGAATGTGCCTTGTACTAACATTGTTATAAGTGATTATTATGATATTGTATAAGTATAGATTCTGACAGTGGCAACATTAAACTGAGACTCATTAGTCTCCGCCAAAGCCTTCGTGAGTTTTCGTGAACTATGACCAGGACATACGTTAGGGTTTTACCGTTAATATTTGAATCAAGTAAGTGTACAATAATCTAAAGATCATATTTTACTTCGGAAATCGATTATTAACGAAGTAAGTTCACGGAATATGCAAATGTCTCAGTTTAATGTTGCCAAACAATAACATGAAATGTATACATCACAAAACACTTTGCATGCTGGGTAGAATAAATGCTATAAATAGTTCAAATAATTGTAGTCTGGAAATATGTCACGGAATCTCATTAGAATTGTGTCATTACGATGACACTAACGTGCAAAGAGTTGATTGTGTTGTATACATACATCACTTATCCATCGAGTAACCATGTATGTATACATAAATTTAAATGCTGCAGCAAAATAATAAGATTAAGCTACAGGGGTTAGTTTAATCCTCTTCACCCCTGTCGGGGTATAGGGCCTTCACTTCACAGCTCTCTATCTGACCCGGTCGGTTGCCACTAGCTTGGCTTGTCTCCATGTCATCTTTTTTCGGCACATCGCATGGACCAGAGTCCTTCTCCATGTGTTTACAGGTCGGCCTATTTTCCTCGTGCCTTGCAGGTTGCAATCCAGTGCTTGGCATGCTATGTTGGGCTGATCTCGTCGTAGTGTGTGCCCTATATATAGCTATCCACAGCCACATTCTCTGTGTGATAGAGCTAGAGTCAGCGTTGGGGATCTGTCTTGTCCTGTGCCACAGCTCCTGGTTGGAATGTTTGTCTGGCCACCTGATATGCAGGATCTGTCTGAGGCAAGCTACAGGGGTGCAGGCTAACTAATCCATGAGCCAGGAGCAATCAAATTAGTTGTTGAATTTGAACCCCGGACCTTGTCTCTCGGTAGTCCCTTCTCTGGTGGCTCTATCCATGAGCCAGGAGCAATCAAATTAGTTGTTGAATTTGAACCCCGGACCTTGTCTCTCGGTAGTCCCCTCTCTGTCGGCTCTATCCAGGAGCCAGGAGCAATCAAATTAATTGTTGAATTTGAACCCCGGACCTTGTCTCTCGGTAGTCCCCTCTCTGGCGGCTCTATCCATGAGCCAGGAGCAATCAAATTAGTTGTTGAATTTGAACCCCGGACCTTGTCTCTCAGTAGTCCCCTCTCTGTCGACTATCCATGAGCCAGGAGCAATCAAATTAGTTGTTGAATTTGAACCCCGGACCTTGTCTCTCGGTAGTCCCCTCTCTGACGGCTCTATCCATGAGCCAGGAGCAATCAAATTAGTTGTTGAATTTGAACCCCGGACCTTGTCTCTCGGTAGTCCCCTCTCTGTCGGCTCTATCCATGAGCAATCAAATTAGTTGTTGAATTTGAACCCCGGACCTTGTCTCTCGGTAGTCCCCTCTCTGCGGCTCTATCCATGTTGGTGGATCATCAAACTTAAGTGACCTCATACCTGTGTACTTGCAGTCCATTATTATAAATATTGGACTGCTTTCAATAGGCCAGAGTATTTTATCAAATCCTATGCGTAAATGTACAAAATTAACAAAATTAATTTGTAACATATAGTTATACATTTGTATATATGTGTGTTTTAAGTTAGATATAAGACTCAAACAGAGCTATGCGCCTGACACAGTCCAATATTTTACATATTGTTTGTTTTCGGCTTATATCCTGTAGTAGGTCGGTTCTGGGGT
>CM026393.1:21954452-21964966 GCA_014843695.1 Archivesica marissinica
TATAGCTCAATATTATACTTACGACACTACAGTTGCAAGGGAGAGAGAAGAGGCAATGTGGAATTAAATGCTTTGCCTAAGGACACAATCATAACGGCTCCAGTGGGGCTTGAACTCCGGGCCTTTCGCACCTGAAGCGAACCCGCTACCACTGCGATATCACCACTTCCACAAATTATATTCAGTTATATTATAAATAATAAGTTTAATCAACTCAAACATCAGAAACTTATATTTATTTTCTTTCCCTGTAAAGCCTTAATATTCATAAGAACCAACTCAGCCCCCCCCCAATTCATATAGAAAAAAGCCCATCCAAGTTATTGCTGGATCGCATTATACCAAACAAAGAATTGTTTTAGAATGGCCTATCAACGCTCGCTAGTTCAATTGTTCTAATAAAGCTAGTAATAATCAATAAATTTTCAGTTGGTTATAGAAAGAAACATTCTTGATTTTGGCGGCGATTCACACTATTATATGTACGTCCCACCTCCCCAAACGCCACCTCTCAGGAGCAACACCCTCGATGTATCCGGATGGTGTTTGCTCTAGAGAGGTTTGACTGTACATGTCATACGATAGATCCGGCAGAATTTAGATGATCTATTTCCTTTCAATTCTAGTGTTGGTGATCATGTTTCTGCGGCTGTTAACGTCACCAACATAGATAACATGTTCCTACAGGATGAATTTGGCAATCACATGTGACATTGAAAAACTAATGATTCACGCAAACTTCTGATCTACAGTGCAATTGCAACATAATAGAGTAATTTTACGTTTATTTATCGTCGCTACCGGTTGCTCATATGAGCGACGCCTCCTGAAGAGATTAGTCATTTTAGGATTTTGGAGGATAGTGCAATGATACAGACAGAGTCTCCCCTGGTTCTTTTATATGCACAGTGTAAAGCACCGACACGAGACTTCGGTTTAAAGTCCCATCTGAAAGACCGTTAATTTTATTAGGATGAAACGGGGATCGAACCTGCGACATAATAAATTACTTGTTGACTGTTTGCAGCTGTTGATGTAGTCATGCAGAAAGGACCCATTATAATGATGGGTCAGACTGTAGAGGTGAAAGTGTATGTGCCCGAGGAATCAACGCCCATTTGCACCATTGAAGTAACCGGCCCATGTAGCATTGTCTCTGAGGAACAGTTAGAGACCTTGGAAATGTACTTTGAAAATACAAGGCGCTCCGGTGGTGACGATGTAGTTACGTGCGTGTTTGACTCGGGAAATAATATGGCATTAGTAACGTTTGAAACTGAGGAAGGTATAGTTTTGTTTAAAATATTTGTTATTTGTTCAATAGAAGCTAAAATAAACAATATTGATGACATTAACCCTTTCAACACCACATACCTCTAAATAGGCTAACAAAAAGTGTAGATCCAGATGAGCCGACTCGTGACGAGCCGTCTCATCAGGATCTGCACTTTTTGCCAGTAAAATTGCTATTTTTAGCGAAAAATTACCCATTTTGATAAATGAACTGTTCCAAATGTAATTTTCTTATTAATTTATTGGTCTAAAAATATGATGCACCAGTCCATGTCAGTTACTTGGTGTTGAATGGGTTAATGTTGCTTTTAGTTTACTTATTTAATAGGGCTCATTCTAGAGAGCGACTTGGCCGAAATAGTCGCCCTAGGGACACTGACTTCGCCCCACTTCTCTCTAAAAATAACTTAATTTAAAATATATTTGATTTTTTTCGTTTACAATTTTCATATACAATTTTGTCTGGTAAGATACACTGGCCCGTTATAAACCACTCCATCTATGTCATATTGTGTCGTTTAACCCTATTTTGTTGAAATTTAGTAAATAACATGGATGCAATCGCTTTCGTTTAACTTCTCACAAAAAGTATCACCCCTAGAATGTGCCTTGTACTAACCCTAGAATGTGCCTTGTACTAACCCTAGAATATGCCTTGTACTAACCCTAGAATGTGCCTTGTACTAACCCTAGAATGTGCCTTGTACTAACCATAGAATGTGCCTTGTACTAACCATAGAATGTGCCTTGTACTAACCCTAGAATGTGCCTTGTACTAACCATAGAATGTGCCTTGTACTAACCATAGAATGTGACTTGTACTAACCCTAGAATGTGCCTTGTACTAACATTGTTATAAGTGATTATTATGATATTGTATAAGTATAGATTCTGACAGTGGCATATTACTTGGCAACATTAAACTGAGACTCATTAGTCTCCGTCAAAGCCTTCGTGAGTTTTCGTGAACTATGACCAGGACATACGTTAGGGTTTTACCGTTAATATTTGAATCAAGTAAGTGTACAATAATCTAAAGCTCATGTTTTACTTCGGAAATCGATTATTAACGAAGTAAGTTCACGGAATATGCAAATGTCTCAGTTTAATGTTGCCAAACAATAACAGGAAATGTATACATCACAAAACACTTTGCATGCTGGGTAGAATAAATGCTATAAATAGTTCAAATAATTGTAGTCTGGAAATATGTCACGGAATCTCATTAGAATTGTGTCATTACGATGACACTAACGTGCAAAGAGTTGATTGTGTTGTATACATACATCACTTATCCATCGAGTAACCATGTATGTATACATAAATTTAAATGCTGCAGCAAAATAATAAGATTAAGCTACAGGGGTTAGTTTAATCCTCTTCACCCCTGTCGGGGTATAGGGCCTTCACTTCACAGCTCTCTAGCTGACCCGGTCGGTTGCCACTAGCTTGGCTTGTCTCCAGGTCATCTTTTTTCGGCACATCGCATGGACCAGAGTCCTTCTCCATGTGTTTACAGGTCGGCCTCTTTTCCTCGTGCCTTGCAGGTTGCAATCCAGTGCTTGGCATGCTATGTTGGGCTGATCTCGTCGTAGTGTGTGCCCTATATATAGCTATCCTCAGCCACATTCTCTGTGTGATAGAGCTAGAGTCAGCGTTGGGGATCTGTCTTGTTCTGTGCCACAGCTCCTGGTTGGAATGTTTGTCTGGCCACCTGATATGCAGGATCTGTCTGAGGCAAGCTACAGGGGTGCAGGCTAACTAATCCATGAGCCAGGAGCAATCAAATTAGTTGTTGAATTTGAACCCCGGACCTTGTCTCTCGGTAGTCCCTTCTCTGGTGGCTCTATCCATGAGCCAGGAGCAATCAAATTAGTTGTTGAATTTGAACCCCGGACCTTGTCTCTCGGTAGTCCCCTCTCTGTCGGCTCTATCCAGGAGCCAGGAGCAATCAAATTAATTGTTGAATTTGAACCCCGGACCTTGTCTCTCGGTAGTCCCCTCTCTGGCGGCTCTATCCATGAGCCAGGAGCAATCAAATTAGTTGTTGAATTTGAACCCCGGACCTTGTCTCTCAGTAGTCCCCTCTCTGTCGACTATCCATGAGCCAGGAGCAATCAAATTAGTTGTTGAATTTGAACCCCGGACCTTGTCTCTCGGTAGTCCCCTCTCTGACGGCTCTATCCATGAGCCAGGAGCAATCAAATTAGTTGTTGAATTTGAACCCCGGACCTTGTCTCTCGGTAGTCCCCTCTCTGTCGGCTCTATCCATGAGCAATCAAATTAGTTGTTGAATTTGAACCCCGGACCTTGTCGTTCGGTAGTCCCCTCTCTGCGGCTCTATCCATGTTGGTGGATCATCAAACTTAAGTGACCTCATACCTGTGTACTTGCAGTCCATTATTATAAATATTGGACTGCTTTCAATAGGCCAGAGTATTTTATCAAATCCTATGCGTAAATGTACAAAATTAACAATTTTAATTAGTAACATATAGTTATACATTTGTATATATGTGTGTTTTAAGTTAGATATAAGACTCAAACAGAGCTATGCGCCTGACACAGTCCAATATTTTACATATTGTTTGTTTTCGGCTTATATCCTATACTAGTACATATTGTTACAAAGTAAGGAATTTTGCAGTTTTCTATTGCTAGAGTCCTATATTAAGATTTATGTCGCGCCCATGAAGTGGCTGGGTATTGTTTGTTATTTTTTTGTTGCCATATCTGCCAGTTTTGGGGTCAAAGTTCAAGGTCACAGAAACAAAATCTAAATAACATATTGAAAGTCAAATGGCTTATACATGTAGTCCACAAACTTTGTAGCCACACATATCAGGGTCAAGTAAATGTCGAGTTTTGATGTTGCAGCAATAAGGTTGGAAGAGTTGCCATATGAACTAAGCTGTTTGTGTGACTTTAAATTCCCAAAACAAACAAACAAGCAAACAAGTACAGCATATATTATGATGATTGGTCAGTAATATGAAGTAAGATGAAATCTAAATCAAAATTTTATAGCATGTTTCATATCTCCTTCCATTATTGTAATATGGCAGTGAACTCGGTATAGAGACCACCCCACTAATACGACCACTTGTTCGAAGACCTCGTAGGTTGTCTTATTATGTCATAGCATACCGTATACAGTCTACATCCGTTATGTCAAAATCGGTTATGGCGAAATTCTCCGGTTATCTCGAAGTCGGATCAAAGTCCCGTTTCAGACACTATCATTTTACATATAACTGGCTCCGTTTATATAGAATTTCAAAGTCAAACTTCGGTTATGTATTTTGATCAGTCCGACGGAATTCGACATAACGGATGTAGACTACTTTATTAGACTTATGGATTACTTAGCTCATCACCATAATAATACATATACAAGTTCATGCATCGGAAAAAAGGTCATCAATATATGTACATGTAGAGTGTTTGAATGATGGTCAATATACATGTACAGTTTACATCCATTATGTCGAATTCCGTCGGACCGAACAAAATACTTAGACATAAATTCGATATAAACAGAGCCAGTTATATGTAAATAATAGTGTTTGAAACGGGACTTTGATCCGACTTCGAGATAACCGGAGAATTCGATATAGCTGACTTTGACATAGCGGATGTAGACTGTAGTTTAATAAATTGAAATATTTCCAATGTGCGAGTTGTATTAGAGTTATATTAAAGCAGCATTACATCGTATGAAATAAAAGATTTTTGAAAAATTCAATTTTTACGTATGGGTAGCAATGCTGCTACACATTCTAACATTATACTTTGTATGCTCATTTGGTAAACAGTGTTTTTTTGCGATAAAACAAACTCGAAACCGAAAGTAGGACTTTCCGAGTCGATCGGTCACGCACTTGTTTACAACAGAAACGCATCGTCAACACTTGTTTGCATTCGGAATGCATCGTCCCCATTTGTCCCCATTTGTCCCACGTTGTCGTTTTTAATTAAATTACTTGATATGTTGATTCATACCTCTGTTAGCTAAGTCTTTTAGGGACATTTCTATATCCCCGCGAGGGGTCGGCATTAGAGGAAGATAGATAGATAGTTTTCATGATCAAAATATATACGTTGTTTTCTACATCCTCTGTTGTTTCATGCATGCGCACTATGCGTGTTTACATTTCATGTGTTGATAAACAAATTCGCGTATACGACGGTCTAAATTTATTGGAATTTTATCGTTTCTGAGCGACTATTTTTGTAAACACACACACATTAGTATTTATATTTTACCCAAAACATCCGTTATTACGATGTAATGCTGCTTTAAGACAATTTTATTTGGAGCAGATTAAATTAGTCCATCAAATTGATACATAAGTTGGTTTTCTTGGCACTGGTTCTATGAACATTGCCTTATTTCATAGAAATTGTAAATATTTGTTTCTAGTTGCTCAGAGAGTTGAGGAAAGGCCCAGTCATATAGTAAAGAAGGAGAAATTGATGGTTAAACTACATGTTCCTGCTAAGCATTCACAAAAGTCACAAGTGCCCAGAAATGACAGCACTGAAGAGTCTGTTCCTGAAGAGCCACATTGTACCATAAAGGTGAAAGGGGTGGAGAACTCAGCATCGCGGGACACTATCGAATTTTATTTCGAAAATTCCCGACGCTCTGGAGGTGGTGAAATCGAATCGGTCAAAAGTGATTCCGAAGAGGAGGATGTTATATATGTAACATTCAAAAGTGAACAAGGTAATTTTACAGGGATTGATTTGATTATGTTGGTGATAAGGCCCAATTCAAGCAATTTGTATATGCTGCTGGCGAATACAGTCTTTGGCAGCAGTCAAGGGAAGTGTGAAAATGCAATAGAGGTAATTATATATACAACACAAGACAAGTTTCGGAATTTGGCTGCTTAGTACAGGTTTGCTTCTTAACCCATATAATGCTGAATCAATTGGAAGGAATGTACATACAACAGGATCAACAGATCCCTCAAAACAATTTTCATTCACAATGGTAAATTAAAAACAAATGGCCTTGAAAATGTGTAAAATGTCCTTGGAAATGTGTAAAATGTCCTTGGAAATATGTAAAATGTCCTTGGAAAAATGTCAAATGTCCTTGGAAATGTGTAAAATGTCCTTGGAAATGTGTAAAATGTCCTTGGAAAGGTCCTTGAGAAATCCTTTGAATTTGATGTCGCTGCTTCTGTGCGGACCATGCTATAACATTGTATTAAATGAAACCTTTTGGAAATGGCATAGTTTTCTTCTGCCATTTGTTTTGGCTAAACTGATAATATATTTCTGACATTCATGTCAGAGGATGCAGTCGGAGGATGCAGTCGTATCTGTATTAAGCAACCAGTGTAGGAAGTTGCGAAAGTGACTGCTTAGTACCGTATATTGCCGGTCTTAAGTCGATCTCACTCACTGATTTTAAGCTGGACCCTTGAATAAGTGGAGTGTCCTTTGTGGACTTATGACATTCATTATGACATTTTTGAACTTGGTTCCATTATAGATTGACTTTGTTTCATTAAACATCATAAAAAAGTGAGCGTGAGCACGAAAGTAATATATGATGTTTGTGGGGGGTTTTTGGGGTTTTTTTTTATTTAAGTTTATTTAACGTCGCTACCGCTTTCCCATTTGAGCGACGGGCAGTTTACCTAACAACACCTTTCCTGGGCAGGCTCCAGCGGTTAACCAGTACTTGGTGCACCAACCTCCGTAAGAAACGGCCAACTTTTTCATATAAATGAGACACGGTCTGAGCTGGGCTCGAACCCGTGACCATCAGAGATGATAGGTTACAGTGGTATACAAGTCAGCGACCTTAACCACTCGACCACGGAGGCGGTCACGATATTTGTGTATCACCTTTTCTGTGGTTTATACTATATCTTAACCAACTGTTATAATAAAATAAATAATAAAAGAAACATAGATAAAGTTCATACTAATAAATATTTTAATAAAATAATTAGTTTATTTGCTTGTGTCTCGGCTATAAGTCGGCATATTACTTCCATCGCTTTCTGGATGAGAAAACGATCGAGTTATTGCCGGAAATATACAGTAACTATTAAATATATAATAAAATTCCAGCTTGCCTGCTAATGAATCTGGATACTGAATTGCTTAATACAGTTAACGGTTGGGTAAATTTCCTTATCAATTATCGTTTCCATTTGAAAACAAAAGTGCTTATAAAGAATATAAGATGTCTATTTTAGTTGCTCAGAACGTGGTTAAGCAAACCCACAAAGTTAAAGAGAAACATCTCATTGTAACTCTACATATACCTCCGACGCCACCACCGAGTTACGAGAACAAGGCGCTCATTAAAGGACTAAAATCAAGCACAACTGAAGACTGTTTATTCAACTTCATTGAAGCAAAGACTGGATGTATTCCTGAGAGAATGAATTACCATGCTGAACAAGATGGCGTTGTCATGGTGACATTTGAAGAAAGTCCAGGTATTGTAAAGGCAGTAGGATTAGTGCAGTGGTTTGGTTAACACACTCACTTCTCACCAATCACTTGCCCCGCACCACTGTAGGTTCGAATCCCGCTGAAATTCTTTCAAATGAGGAAGCTATCCATGCTTGCAGAAGGTCTGTGGTTCTACCCGGGTGTCTGGCCATGCCTGAAATACAGCTCAGAGGTGGTACCCAGGGGTCTTCCTCCACCAATAATAGCTGGATAGTTGCCATATGACCTAAGCTGTTTGTACGACTTAAAAATCCCAAATATCAAACAAACAAAATGCAACGCAAGTTCGATTCCTTGCCTAGGAAGTTTGTGAGATGGTATGTTAGGTGCCATATCTGACAGTTGGGTTTTTCTGCAGTTCACGGTTTCATCCCAAAAAAGGGCATAATAAGAACTCACATATGCCGACCAGATTGGATATAATGACTTGTTCTAATTTGTTTTACAATCATCAACAAAAAGCTATGGTTAATCTGATATATTTTCAATGTTCTGTGTCCTATGCTGTTCTATGCAGCGATGATGTTGTGTCCTATACTGTTCTATGCAGCGATGATGTCCTGTCCAATACTGTTCTATGCAGCGATGATGGCCTGTCCTATGATGTTCTGTGCAGCGATGATGTCGTGTCATATAATGTTCTATGCAGCGATGATGTCCTTTCCTATAATGTT
This sequence comes from Archivesica marissinica, assembly GCA_014843695.1. Classification (NCBI taxonomy): domain Eukaryota; kingdom Metazoa; phylum Mollusca; class Bivalvia; order Venerida; family Vesicomyidae; genus Archivesica; species Archivesica marissinica. Next base: position 21,962,903 of record CM026393.1, read on the forward strand.
CTATGCAGCGATGATGTCCTGTCCTATACTGTTCTATGCAGCGATGATGGCCTGTCCTATACTGTTCTATGCAACGATGATGGCCTGTCCTATAATGTTCTATGCAACGATCATGTCCTGTCCTATTATGTTCTATGCAGCGATGATGTCCTATCCTATACTGTTCTATGCAGCGATGATGGCCTGTCCTATGATGTTCTATGCAGCGATGATGTTGTGTCATATAATGTTCTATGCAGCGATGATGTCGTGTCCTATGATGTTCTATGCAGCGATGATGTCCTGTCCTATAATGTACCATGCAGCGATGATGTCCTGTCCTATAATGTTCCATGCAGCGATGATATCATGTCCTATAATGTTTTATGCAGCGATGATGTCGGGTCCTATAATGTTCCATGCAGCGATGATGTCCTGTCCTATAGTGTTCTATGCAGCGATGATGTCGTGTCCTATGATGTTCTATGCAGCGATGATGTTGTGTCCTATAATGTTCTATGCAGCGATGATGTTGTGTCCTATAATGTTCTATGCAGCGATGATGTTGTGTCCTATAATGTTCTATGCAGCGATGATGTCGTGTCCTATGATGTTCTATGCAGCAATGATGTTGTGTCCTATAATGTTATATGCAGCGATGATGTTCTGTCCTATAATGTTATATGCAGCAATGATGTCCTGTCCTATAATGTTCTATGCAGCGATGATGTCCTGTCCTATAATGTTCTATGCAGCGATGATGTCATTTTCCTATAATGTTTTATGCAGCGATGATGTCCTGTCCTATAATGTTCTATGCAGCGATGATGTCCTGTCCTATAATGTTCTATGCAGCGATGATGTCCTGTCCTATAATGTTCTATGCAGCGATGATGCCCTGTTCTATTTTGTTCTATGCAGCGATGATGTCCTATCCTATACTGTTCTATGCAGCGATGATGGCCTGTCCTATGATGTTCTATGCAGCGATGATGTTGTGTCCTATAATGTTTAAATAATTTTTGTATGGACCTTCAGAAGGGCAGCCTCAAGAAGGACCGCGTCAAGAAGGGCAGCGTCAAGAAGAGAGTGATGGAACCAAGGAAATACCAACTCCTGAAGAGACAAAGGAGAGAGAATTGAAGATCATAGTCAGTAACCTTCCGACATCTGTGCACGAAAAATACTTGGAAATGTTTTTTGAGAGTACTAAGAAGTTTGGAGGTGGTCCTGTTTTCCATGTAGAGTATGATGAAGAGAATGCATCAGCTGTAGTTGAGTTTGAAGAACCAGAAGGTAGGAAGCAGACCCTAGTAGTTGATCAAGATTTAATAATGACTTTCCATTGAATCATTCTGCACTATCATAGGTACAAGACACACATTTTTTAAAATGTTGATAGTAAACATTACTATATGACAATTGGACAAAACGAAATGTGTTTATTGTGCCTGTGTGCACTATGCATGTAGATGAAAGAAATGTTAGATGATGGTTCAGTTTCAATTTTAAAATAATGGAATACTGATTTCATTAATGCGTATTAATTTCACTTTTAGGGTAATGGGGCCGGTTCCCTCAGTAGTCGAAAAGTGCATCATACATTACCACATAGGGGGGAAATGAGGGATGATAGTAGTTTTCCTTCAGGGGAATGTGACCGGTTCCCTCAGTAGTCGGAAATTGCATCATACATTACCAAATAGGGGGAAAATGAGGGATGATAGTTGTTTTCCTTTAGGGGAATGGGGCCGGTTCCCTCAGTAGTCGGAAATTGCATCATACATTACCAAATAGGAGGCAAATGAGGGATGATAGTTGTTTTCCTTTAGGGGAATGGGGCCGGTTCCCTCAGTAGTCAGAAATTGCATCATACATTACCACATAGGGGGGAAATGAGGGATGATAGTTGTTGTCCTTTAGGGGAATGGGGCCGGTTCCCTCAGTAGTCGAAAATTGCATCATACATTACCATATAGGGGGGAAATGAGGGATGATCATGGTTTTCCTTTAGGGGAATGAGGCCAGTTCCCTCAGTAGTCGAAAGGTGCATCATACATTACCACATAGGGGGAGAATGAGGGA
>CM026393.1:21965966-21990092 GCA_014843695.1 Archivesica marissinica
GAATGTGCCTTGTACTAACCATAGAATGTGCCTTGTACTAACCCTAGTGCCTTGTACTAACCCTAGAATGTGCCTTGTACTAACCCTAGAATGTGCCTTGTACTAACCATAGAATGTGCCTTGTACTAACCATAGAATGTGCCTTGTACTAACCATAGAATGTGCCTTGTACTAACCATAGAATGTGCCTTGTACTAACCCTAGAATGTGCCTTGTACTAACCCTAGAATGTGCCTTGTACTAACCCTAGAATGTGCCTTGTACTAACCCTAGAATGTGCCTTGTACTAACCATAGAATGTGCCTTGTACTAACCCTAGAATGTGCCTTGTACTAACCCTAGAATGTGCCTTGTACTAACCCTAGAATGTGCCTTGTACTAACCATAGAATGTGCCTTGTACTAACCATAGAATGTACTAACCCTAGAATGTGCCTTGTACTAACCCTAGAATGTGCCTTGTACTAACCCTAGAATGTGCCTTGTACTAACCCTAGAATGTGCCTTGTACTAACCCTAGAATGTGCCTTGTACTAACCCTAGAATGTGCCTTGTACTAACCCTAGAATGTGCCTTGTACTAACCATAGAATGTGCCTTGTACTAACCCTAGAATGTGCCTTGTACTAACCCTAGAATGTGCCTTGTACTAACCCTAGAATGTGCCTTGTACTAACCTTAGAATGTGCCTTGTACTAACCCTAGAATGTGCCTTGTACTAACCCTAGAATGTGCCTTGTACTAACCCTAGAATGTACTAACCCTAGAATGTGCCTTGTACTAACCCTAGAATGTGCCTTGTACTAACCCTAGAATGTGCCTTGTACTAACCATAGAATGTGCCTTGTACTAACCCTAGAATATACTAACCCTAGAATGTGCCTTGTACTAACCCTAGAATGTACTAACCATAGAATGTGCCTTGTACTAACCCTAGAATGTGCCTTGTACTAACCCTAGAATGTGCCTTGTACTAACCCTAGAATGTGCCTTGTACTAACCATAGAATGTGCCTTGTACTAACCCTAGAATGTACCTTGTACTAACCATAGAATGTACCTTGTACTAACCGTAGAATGTACTAACCGTAGAATGTCTTGTACTAACCCTAGAATGTGCCTTGTACTAACCCTAGAATGTACTAACCGTAGAATGTCTTGTACTAACCCTAGAATGTGCCTTGTACTAACCCTAGAATGTACTAACCGTAGAATGTCTTGTACTAACCATAGAATGTGCCTTGTACTAACCCTAGAATGTGCCTTGTACTAACCCTAGAATGTGCCTTGTACTACCCTAGAATGTACCTTGTACTAACCCTAGAATGTACCTTGTACTAACCCTAGAATGTGCCTTGTACTAACCCTAGAATGTGCCTTGTACTAACCATAGAATGTGCCTTGTACTAACCATAGAATGTGCCTTGTACTAACCATAGAATGTGCCTTGTACTAACCCTAGAATGTGCCTTGTACTAACCCTAGAATGTGCCTTGTACTAACCCTAGAATGTATGTACTAACCCTAGAATGTGCCTTGTACTAACCCTAGAATGTGCCTTGTACTAACCCTAGAATTGTACTAACCATAGAATGTGCCTTGTACTAACCCTAGAATGTGCCTTGTACTAACCCTAGAATGTGCCTTGTACTAACCCTAGAATGTGCCACACCAAATGTCCTTGTACTAACCATAGAATGTGCCTTGTACTAACCATAGAATGTGCCTTGTACTAACCCTAGAATGTGCCTTGTACTAACCCTAGAATGTGCCTTGTACTAACCCTAGAATGTGCCTTGTACTAACCCTAGAATGTGCCTTGTACTAACCATAGAATGTGCCTTGTACTAACCCTAGAATGTGCCTTGTACTAACCCTAGAATGTGCCTTGTACTAACCCTAGAATGTGCCTTGTACTAACCATAGAATGTGCCTTGTACTAACCCTAGAATGTGCCTTGTACTAACCCTAGAATGTGCCTTGTACTAACCCTAGAATGTGCCTTGTACTAACCCTAGAATGTGCCTTGTACTAACCCTAGAATGTGCCTTGTACTAACCCTAGAATGTGCCTTGTACTAACCCTAGAATGTGCCTTGTACTAACCATAGAATGTGCCTTGTACTAACCCTAGAATGTGCCTTGTACTAACCATAGAATGTGCCTTGTACTAACCCTAGAATGTGCCTTGTACTAACCCTAGAATGTGCCTTGTACTAACCCTAGAATGTGCCTTGTACTAACCCTAGAATGTGCCTTGTACTAACCATAGAATGTGCCTTGTACTAACCCTAGAATGTGCCTTGTACTAACCCTAGAATGTGCCTTGTACTAACCCTAGAATGTGCCTTGTACTAACCATAGAATGTGCCTTGTACTAACCCTAGAATGTGCCTTGTACTAACCCTAGAATGTGCCTTGTACTAACCCTAGAATGTGCCTTGTACTAACCATAGAATGTGCCTTGTACTAACCCTAGAATGTGCCTTGTACTAACCATAGAATGTGCCTTGTACTAACCCTAGAATGTGCCTTGTACTAACCATAGAATGTGCCTTGTACTAACCCTAGAATGTGCCTTGTACTAACCCTAGAATGTGCCTTGTACTAACCCTAGAATGTCTTGTACTAACCCTAGAATGTGCCTTGTACTAACCCTAGAATGTGCCTTGTACTAACCCTAGAATGTGCCTTGTACTAACCCTAGAATGTGCCTTGTACTAACCCTAGAATGTGCCTTGTACTAACCCTAGAATGTGCCTTGTACTAACCCTAGAATGTGCCTTGTACTAACCATATAATGTACCTTGTACTAACCCTAGAATGTACAACCCAAACTTGTACTAACACTAGAATGTACCTTGTACTAACGCTAGAATGTACCTTGTACTAACCCTAGAATGTACCTTGTACTAACCCTAGAATGTACCTTGTACTAACCCTAGAATGTGCCTTGTACTAACCCTAGAATGTACCTTGTAAACCCTATAATGTACTAACCCTAGAATGTGCCTTGTACTAACCCTAGAATGTGCCTTGTACTAACCCTAGAATGTACCTTGTACTAACCCTAGAATGTACTAACCCTAGAATGTGCCTTGTACTAACCCTAGAATGTGCCTTGTACTAACCCTAGAATGTGCCTTGTACTAACCATAGAATGTACCCTTGTACTAACCCTAGAATGTGCCTTGTACTAACCCTAGAATGTGCCTTGTACTAACCTAGAATGTACTAACCCTAGAATGTGCCTTGTACTAACCCTAGAATGTGCCTTGTACTAACCCTAGAATGTGCCTTGTACTAACCCTAGAATGTACCTTGTACTAACCCTAGAATGTGCCTTGTACTAACTCTAGAATGTGCCTTGTACTAACCCTAGAATGTACCTTCTACTAACCCTAGAATGTGCCTTGTACTAACCCTAGAATGTACCTTGTACTAACCTTAGAATGTACTAACCCTAGAATGTACTAACCTTAGAATGTACTAACCCTAGAATGTACTAACCTTAGAATGTACTAACCCTAGAATGTACTAACCTTAGAATGTACTAACCCTAGAATGTACTAACCTTAGAATGTACTAACCCTAGAATGTGCCTTGTACTAACCCTAGAATGTGCCTTGTACTAACCCTAGAATGTGCCTTGTACTAACCCTAGAATGTGCCTTGTACTAACCTTAGAATGTACTAACCTTAGAATGTACTAACCCTAGAATGTACTAAACTTAGAATGTACTAACCCTAGAATGTACCTTGTACTAACCCTAGAATGTACCTTGTACTAACCCTAGAATGTGCCTTGTACTAACCCTAGAATGTACTAACCCTAGAATGTACCTTGTACTAACCCTAGAATGTACTAACCCTAGAATGTACTAACCCTAGAATGTGCCTTGTACTAACCCTAGAATGTGCATTGTACTAACCTTAGAATGTACCTTGTACTAACCTTAGAATGTACTAACCCTAGAATGTGCCTTGTACTAACCCTAGAATGTACCTTGTACTAACCCACAGAATGAACCTTGTACTAACCCTAGAATGTACTAACCCTAGAATGTGCCTTGTACTAACCCTAGAATGTACTAACCCTAGAATGTACTAACCCTAGAATGTGCTAACCCTAGAATGTACCTTGTACTAACCCTAGAATGTGCCTTGTACTAACCCTAGAATGTATCTTGTACTAACCCTAGAATGTATCTTGTACTAACCCTAGAATGTACTAACCCTAGAATATGCCTTGTACTAACCCTAGAATGTAATTTGTACTAACCCTAGAATGTACTAACCCTAGAATGTACTAACCCTAGAATGTACCTTGTACTAACATAGATGTGTAACCAAGTACATACAATAGTATGCCTATACATGTAGTATGGAATAACATAGATGTGTAACCAAGTACATACAAATAGTATGCCTATACATGTAGTATGGAATAACATAGATGTGTAACCAAGTACATACAAATAGTATGCATATACATGTAGTACGGAATGACATAGATGTGTAACCAAGTACATAAAATAGTATGCATATACATGTAGTAGGGAATAGCCTAGATGTGTAACCAAGTACATACAAATAGTATGCATATACATGTAGTATGGAATAACATAGATGTGTAACCAAGTACATACAAATAGTATGCATATACATGTAGTATGGAATAACATAGATGTGTAACCAAGTACATACAAATAGTATGCCTATACATGTAGTATGGAATAGCATAGATGTGTAACCAAGTACTTATATAGACAATGGAATAACCTACCTGGTGATTTACGGGATGATCCTGCCTCCTCGTATGATTGTCGTACGATGCCGTACGATGGTGTACATGTCTGGCAACTACCTGTGGACAGGTGGACGTTATTCGCGTACTCGTACGATGTCCTACGATACCGTACGATGGTGTACGTGTCTGGTAACTACCTGTGGACAGGTGGACGTTATTCGGGTAGTCGTACGATATCCTACGATGCCGTACGATGGTGTACATGTCTGGCAACTACCTGTGGAGAGGTGGAAGTTATTCGCGTAGTCGTACGATATCATACGATGCCGTACGATGGTGTATATGTCTGGCAACTACCTGTGGACAGGTGGACGTTATTCGCGTACTCGTACGATATCCTACGATGCCGTACGATGGTGTACATGTCTGGCAACTACCTGTGGACAGGTGGACGTTATTCGCGTAGTCGTACGATATCCTACGATGCCGTACGGTAGTGTACGTGTCTGGCAACTACCTGTGGACAGGTGGAAGTTATTAGCGTAGTCGTACGATATCCTACGATGCCGTACGATGGTGTACGTGTCTGGCAACTACTTCCGGACAGGTGATAGTTATTCGCGCAGTCGTACGACAACCTACGATGCCGTACGATGTTGTACATGTCTGGCAACTACCTGTGGACAGGTGGAAGTTATTCGCGTAGTCGTACGGTATCCTACGATACCGTACGATATTGTACGTGTCTGGCAACTACCTGTGGACAGGTGGAAGTTATTCGCGTAGTCGTACGATATCCTACGATACCGTACGATATTGTACGTGTCTGGCAACTACCTGTGGACAGGTGGAAGTTATTCGCGTAGTCATACGATATCCTACGATACCGTACGATGGTGTACGTGTCTGGCAACTACATGTGGACAGGTGGAAGTTATTCGCGTAGTCGTACGATATCCTACGATACCATACGATGGTGTACGTGTCTGGCAACTACTTCCGGACAGGTGGAAGTTATTCGCGTATTCGTACGATATCCTACGATACCGTACGATATTGTACGTGTCTGGCAACTACTTCTGGACAGGTGGAAGTTATTCGGGTAGTCATACGATATCCTATGATACCGTACGATAGTGTACGTGTCTGGCAACTACTTCTGGACAGGTGGAAGTTATTCGCGTATTCGTACGATATCCTACGATACCGTACGATATTGTACGTGTCTGGCAACTACTTCTGGACGGGTGGAAGTTATTCGGGTAGTCGTACGATATCCTACGATGCCGTACGATAGTGTACCTGTCTGGCAACTACTTCTGGACAGGTGGAAGTTATTCGCGTAGTCGTACGATATCCTACGATGCGTACGATGGTGTACGTGTCTGGCAACTACATGTGGACAGGTGGAAGTTATTTGCGTAGTCGTACGATATCCGTGTACGTGTATATCGAAGTACCTACATACAGTATGGAATAGTCGAGTTGTGTATCGAAGTACCTACATACAGTATGGAATAGTCTAGTTGTGTATCCAAGTACATATATACATTATGGAATAGTCGAGTTGTGTATCGAAGTACCTACATACAGCATGGAATAGTCTAGTTGTGTATCCAAGTACCTATATACATTATGAAATAGTCTAGTTGTGTATCCAAGTACCTACATACAGTATGGAATAGTCTAGTTGTGTATCCAAGTACCTATATACATTATGAAATAGTCTAGTTGTGTATCGAAGTACCTACATACAGTATGGAATAGTCGAGTTGTGTATCCAAGTACTTACATACAGTATGAACTAGTCTAGTTGTGTATCCAAGTACTTACATACAGTATGGAATAGTCGAGATGTGTATCGAAGTACCTACATACAGTATGGAATATTCTAGTTGTGTATCCAAGTACCTATATACATTATGGAATAGTCGAGTTGTGTATCCAAGTACCTATATACATTATGGAATAGTCGAGTTGTGTATCTAAGTACCTACATACAGTATGGAATAGTCTAGTTGTGTATCCAAGTACCTACATACATTATGGAATAGTCTAGTTGTGTATCGAAGTACCTACATACATTATGGAATAGTCTAGTTGTGTATCCAAGTACTTGCATACAGTATGGAATAGCCTAGTTGTGTATCCAAGTACCTACATACAGTATGGTATAGTCGAGTTGTGTATCCAAGTACCCACATACATTATGGAATAGTCTAGGTGTATCCAAGTACCTACATACAGTATGGGGAATAATCTAGTTGTGTATCCAAGTACCTACGTACAGTATGGAATAGTCTAGTTGTTTATCCAAGTACCTACATACAGAATGGAATAATCTAGTTGTGTATCCAAGTACCTACATACAGTATGGAATGGTCTAGTTGTGTATCCAAGTACTTACATACAGTATGGAATGGTCTAGTTGTGTATCCAAGTACTTACATCCAGTATTTAATAGTCTAGTTGTGTATCCAAGTACTTACATACAGTATGGAATATTCTAGTTGTGTATCCAAGTACTTACATACAGTATGGAATGGTCTAGTTGTGTTTCCAAGTACCTACATATAGTATGGAATAGTCTAGTTGTGTATCCTAGTACTTACATACAGTATGGAATAGTCTAGTTGTGTATCGAAGTACTTACATACAGTATGGAATGGTCTAGTTGTGTATCCAGGTACCCACATACAGTATGGAATAGTATAGTTGTGTATCGAAGTACTTACATACATTATGGAATAGTCTAGTTGTGTATCCAAGTACTTGCATACAGTATGGAATAGCCTAGTTGTGTATCCAAGTACCTACATACAGTATGGTATAGTCGAGTTGTGTATCCAAGTACCCACATACATTATGGAATAGTCTAGGTGTATCCAAGTACCTACATACAGTATGGGGAATAATCTAGTTGTGTATCCAAGTACCTACATACAGTATGGAATAGTCTAGTTGTTTATCCAAGTACCTACATACAGAATGGAATAATCTAGTTTTGTATCCAAGTACCTACATACAGTATGGAATGGTCTAGTTGTGTATCCAAGTACTTACATACAGTATGGAATGGTCTAGTTGTGTATCCAAGTACTTACATCCAGTATTTAATAGTCTAGTTGTGTATCCAAGTACTTACATACAGTATGGAATATTCTAGTTGTGTATCCAAGTACTTACATACAGTATGGAATGGTCTAGTTGTGTTTCCAAGTACCTACATAAAGTATGGAATAGTCTAGTTGTGTATCCAAATACCTACATACAGTATGGAATAGTCTAGTTGTGTTTCCAAGTACCTACATACAGTATGGAATAGTCTAGTTGTTTATCCAAGTACTTACATACAGTATGGAATAGTATAGTTGTGTATCGAAGTACTTACATACAGTATGGAATAGTCGAGTTGTGTATCCAAGTACTTACATACAGTATGGAATAGTCGAGTTGTGTATCGAAGTACCTACATACAGTATGGAATAGTCTAGTTGTGTATCCAAGTACCTATATACATTATGGAATAGTCGAGTTGTGTATCCAATTACCTATATACATTATGGAATAGTCGAGTTGTGTATCGAAGTACCTACATACAGTATGGAATAGTCTAGTTGTGTATCCAAGTACTTACATACAGTATGGAATAGTCAAGTTGTGCATCCAAGTACTTACATACAGTATGGAATAGTCGAGTTGTGTATCCAAGTACCTACATACAGTATGGAATAGTCTAGTTGTGTATCCAAGTACCTACATACAGTATGGAATAGTTTAGTTGTGTATCCCAAGTACTTACATACAGTATGGAATAGTCTAGTTGTGTATCCAAGTACCCACATACAGTATGGAATAGTCTAGTTGTGTATCCAAGTACCTACATACAGTATGGAATAGTCTAGTTGTGTATCCAAGTACCCACATACATTATGGAATAGTCTAGTTGTGTATCCAAATACCTACATACAGTATGGAATAGTCTAGTTGTGTATCCAAATACTTACATACATTATGGAATAGTCTAGTTGTGTATCCAAGTACCCACATACATTATGGAATAGTCTAGTTGTGTATCCAAGTACCTACATACAGTATGGAATAGTCTAGTTGTGTATCCAAGTACCTACATACAGTATGGAATAGTCTAGTTGTGTATCCAAGTACCCACATACATTATGGAATAGTCTAGTTGTGTATCCAAGTACCTACATACAGTATGGAATAGTCTAGTTGTGTATCCAAGTACCCACATACATTATGGAATAGTCTAGTTGTGCATCCAAGTACCTACATACAGTATGGAATAGTCTAGTTGTGTATCCAAGTACCCACATACATTATGGAATAGTCTAGTTGTGTATCCAAGTACCCACATACATTATGGAATAGTCTAGTTGTGTATCCAAGTACCTACATACAGTATGGAATAGCCTAGTTGTGTATCCAAGTACCTACATACATTATGGAATAGTCTAGTTGTGTATCCAAGTACCTACATACATTATGGAATAGTCGAGTTATGTATCCAAGTACCTACATACATTATGTAATAGTCTAGTTGTGTATCCAAATACCTACATACATTATGGAATAGTCGAGTTATGTATCCAAGTACCTACATACAGTATGGAATAGTCTAGTTGTGTATCCAAGTACCTACATACAGTATGGAATAGCCTAGTTGTGTATCCAAGTACCTACATACATTATGGAATAGTCGAGTTATGTATCCAAGTACCTACATACAGTATGGAATAGTCGAGATATGTATCCAAGTACCTACATACATTATGGAATAGTCGAGTTATGTATCCAAGTACCTACATACAGTATGAAATTGTCTAGTTGTGTATCCAAGTACCTACATACAGTATGGAATAGTCTAGTTGTGTATCCAAGTACCTACATACAGTATGGAATAGTCTAGTTGTGTATCCAAGTACCTACATACATTATGGAATAGTTGAGTTGTGTATCCAAGTACTTACATACAGTATGGAATAGCCTAGTTGTGTATCCAAGCACCCACATACATTATGGAATAGTCGAGTTATGTATCCAAGTACTTATATACAGTATGGAATTGCCTAGTTGTGTATCCAAGTACTTACATACATTATAAGATAGTCTAGTTTTGTATCCAAGTACATACATTTTGAATTAGCATAGTTGTTTAGTTATGTATCCAAGCACTTACATACATTATGCAATAGTATAATTGTGTATCGAAGTACTTACATACAGCAACCGTCTCCGTGGCCTAGTGGTTAAGGCGTCCGCCTACGTAGCGGGAGGTCGAAGGTTCGAATCTCGTCAGGTGTTCGTTCTGATATGGCCGCCAGCTAGTTAAATAATGGTTACCGATTGCCTACCAGTCTGGCACACAAGCATATGATTCGGGAAGTACTAATGTTCATAAAAAAGAGGTGTCTTATAAGTCAGAAATGACTGGTGATATAATAAACAAACACTTTACTTTACCTTACTTTTTACAGTATGGAATAGTCTACTTGTGTATCCAAGTACCTAAATACAGTATGACATTTTCTAGTGCATAAACACAGTATGAAATAGTCTAGTTGTGTATCGAAGTACTTACATGTAGTATGGAATAATATAGTTGTGCATAGAAATACTTATGTAGTATGGAATAATATAGTTGTGAATCGAAGTACTTACATGCAGTATGGAATAATATAGTTGTGTATAGAAGTACTTATGTAGTATGGAATAATATAGTTGTGCATAGAAGTACTTATGTAGTATGGAATAATACAGTTGTGTATATAATTATTAGGTAGTTGTGTATAGAAGTACATATGTAGTTGTGCATAGAAGTACATATGTAGTTGTGTATTGAGTACTTATGTAGTATGGAATAATATAGGTGTGTATAGAAGTACTTATGTAGTTGTGTATAGAGGTACTTATGTAGTTGTGCATAGAAGTATTTATTTAGTTGTGTATTGAAGTACTTATGTAGTATGGAATAATATAGGTGTGCATAGAAGTACTTATGTAGTTGTGCATAGAAGTACTTATGTAGTTGTGTATAGAAGTACGTATGTAGTTGTGTATAGAAGTACGTATGTAGTTGTGTATAGAAGAACTTATGTAGTTGTGTATGGAAGTATTTATGTAGTTGTGTATAGAAGTACTTATGTAGTATGGAATAATATAATTGTGTATCGAAGTACTTATGAAGTATGGAATAATATAGTTGTGCATAGAAGTACTTATGTAGTATGGAATAATATAGTTGTGTATAGAAGTACTTACATGTAGTATGGAATAATATAGGTGTGCATAGAAGTACTTATGTAGTATGGAATAATATAGTTGTGTATAGAAGTATGTACATGTAGTATGGAATAATATAGTTGTGTATCGAAGTATTTACATGTAGCATGGAATAATATAGTTGTGTATAGAAGTACTTATGTAGTATGGAATAATATAGTTATGTATAGAAGTACTTATGTAGTATGGAATAATATAGGTGTGTATAGAAGTACTTATGTAGTTGTGTATAGAAGTACTTATGTAGTATGGAATAATATAGGTGTGCATAGAAGTACTTATGTAGTTGTGCATAGAAGTATTTATGTAGTTGTGTATTGAAGTACTTATGTAGTATGGAATAATATAGGTGTGCATAGGAGTACTTATGTAGTTGTGCATAGACGTACTTATGTAGTTGTGTATAGAAGTACGTATGTAGTTGTGCATAGAAGTACGTATGTAGTTGTGCATAGAAGTACTTATGTAGTTGTGTATATAAGTACGTATGTAGTTGTGTATAGAAGTATTTATGTAGTTGTGCATAGAAGTACTTATGTAGTTGTGCATAGAAGTACTTATGTAGTTGTGCATAGAAGTACTTATGTAGTTGTGTATAGAAGTACGTATGTAGTTGTGTATAGAAGTACGTATGTAGTTGTGTATAGAAGTACTTATGTAGTTTTGTATAGAAGTACGTATGTAGTTGTGTATAGAAGTACTTATTTAGTTGAGCATAGAAGTACTTATGTTGTTGTGCATAGGAGTACTTATGTAGTTGTGCATAGAAGTACTTATGCAGTTGTGCATAGAAGTATTTATGTAGTTGTGTATTGAAGTACTTATGTAGTATGGAATAATATAGTTGTGCATATAATTACTTATGTTGTATGGAATAATATAATTGTTTATAGAAGTACTTACATGTAGTATGGAATAATATAGTTGTGTATCGAAGTACTTATATGTAGTATGGAATAATATAATTGTGTATAGAAGTACGTATGTAGTTGTGTATAGAAGTACGTATGTAGTTGTGTTTAGAAGTACTTATGTAGTTGTGTATAGAAGTACGTATGTAGTTGTGTATAGAAGTACTTATTTAGTTGTGCATAGAAGTACTTATGTAGTTGTGCATAGGAGTACTTATGTAGTTGTGCATAGAAGTACTTATGTAGTTGTGCATAGAAGTATTTATGTAGTTGTGTATTGAAGTACCTATATAGTATGGAATAATATATGTGTGCATAGAATTACTTATGTTGTATGGAATAATATAGTTGTGTATAGAAGTACTTACATGTAGTATGGAATAATATAGTTGTGTATCGAAGTACTTACATGTAGTATGGAATAATATAAGTGTGCATAGAAGTACTTATGTAGTATGGAATAATATAGTTGTGTATCGAAGTACTTACATGTAGTATGGAATAATATAGTTGTGCATCGAAGTACTTACATGTAGTATGGAATAATATAGGTGTGCATAGAAGTACTTATGTAGTATGGAATAATATAGTTGTGCATATAATTAGTATGTAGTTGTGTATAGAAGTACGTATGTAGTTGTGTATAGAAGTACTTATGTAGTTGTGTATAGAAGTACTTATATAGTTGTGCATATAAGTACGTATGTAGTTGTGCATAGCAGTACTTATGTAGTTGTGCATAGAAGTACTTATGTAGTATGGAATAATATAGTTGGGTATCGAAGTACTTATGTAGTATGGAATAATATAGTTGTGCATAGAAGTACTTATGTAGTATGGAATAATATAGTTGTGTATAGAAGTACTTATGTAATATGGAATAATATAGTTGTGTATCGAAGTACTTTCATGTAGTATGGAATAATATAGTTGTGCATAGAAGTACTTATGTAGTTGTGTATAGAAGTACTTATGTAGTTGTGCATAGAAGTACTTATGTAGTTGTGTATAGAAGTACTTATGTAGTTGTGCATAGAAGTACTTATGTAGTTGTGTATAGAAGTACGTATGTAGTTGTGTATAGAAGTACTTATGTAGTTGTGCATATAAGTACTTATGTAGTTGTGCATAGAAGTATTTATGTAGTTGTGTATTGAAGTACTTATGTAGTATGAAATAATATAGTTGTGCATAGGAGTACTTATGTAGTATGGAATAATATAGTTGTGCATATAATTACTTATGTTGTATGGAATAATATAGTTGTTTATAGAAGTACTTACATGTAGTATGGAATAATATAGTTTTGTATCGAAGTACTTACATGTAGTATGGAATAATATAGTTGTGTATCGAAGTACTTATATGTAGTATGGAATAATATAATTGTGTATAGAAGTACGTATGTAGTTGTGTATAGAAGTACGTATGTAGTTGTGCATAGAAGTACTTATGTAGTTGTGTATAGAAGTACGTATGTAGTTGTGTATAGAAGTACTTATTTAGTTGTGCATAGAAGTACTTATGTAGTTGTGCATAGGAGTACTTATGTAGTTGTGCATAGAAGTACTTATGTAGTTGTGCATAGAAGTATTTATGTAGTTGTGTATTGAAGTACTTATGTAGTATGGAATAATATATGTGTGCATAGAATTACTTATGTTGTATGGAATAATATAGTTGTGTATAGAAGTACTTACATGTAGTATGGAATAATATAGTTGTGTATCGATGTACTTACATGTAGTATGGAATAATATAATTGTGCATAGAAGTACTTATGTAGTATGGAATAATATAGTTGTGTATCGAAGTACTTACATGTAGTATGGAATAATATAGTTGTGCATCGAAGTACTTACATGTAGTATGGAATAATATAGGTGTGCATAGAAGTACTTATGTAGTATGGAATAATATAGTTGTGCATATAATTAGTATATAGTTGTGTATAGAAGTACGTATGTAGTTGTGTATAGAAGTACTTATGTAGTTGTGTATAGAAGTACTTATATAGTTGTGCATATAAGTACGTATGTAGTTGTGCATAGCAGTACTTATGTAGTTGTGCATAGAAGTACTTATGTAGTATGGAATAATATAGTTGGGTATCGAAGTACTTATGTAGTATGGAATAATATAGTTGTGCATAGAAGTACTTATGTAGTATGGAATAATATAGTTGTGTATAGAAGTACTTATGTAATATGGAATAATATAGTTGTGTATCGAAGTACTTTCATGTAGTATGGAATAATATAGTTGTGCATAGAAGTACTTATGTAGTTGTGTATAGAATACTTATGTAGTGTGCATAGAAGTACTTATGTAGTTGTGTATAGAAGTACTTATGTAGTTGTGCATAGAAGTACTTATGTAGTTGTGTATAGAAGTACGTATGTAGTTGTGTATAGAAGTACTTATGTAGTTGTGCATATAAGTACTTATGTAGTTGTGCATAGAAGTATTTATGTAGTTGTGTATTGAAGTACTTATGTAGTATGAAATAATATAGTTGTGCATAGGAGTACTTATGTAGTATGGAATAATATATAGTTGTGCATCGAAGTACTTACATGTAGTATGGAATAATGTAGTTGTGTATCGATGTACTTACATGTAGTATGAAATAATATAGTTGTGCATAGGAGTACTTATGTAGTATGGAATAATATATAGTTGTGCATCGAAGTACTTACATGTAGTATGGAATAATTTAGTTGTGTATCGAAGTAGTTACATCTAGTATGGAATAATATAGTTGTGCATAGAAGTACTTATGTAGTATGGAATAATATAAGTAATTATGTAGTTGTGTAGAGAAGTACTTATGTAGTTGTGTATAGAAATACTTATGTAGTTGTGCATAGAAGTACTTATGTAGTTGTACATAGAAGTACTTATGTAGTTGTGCATAGAAGTACTTATGTAGTTGTGCATAGAAGTACTTATGTAGTTGTGTATATAAGTACTTATGTAGTTGTGCATATAAGTACTTATGTAGTTGTGCATATAAGTATTTATGTAGTTGTGTATTGAAGTACTTATGTAGTTGTGCATATAAGTACTTATGTAGTTGTGCATATAGGTATTTATGTAGTTGTGTATTGAAGTACTTATGTAGTATGGAATAATATAGTTGTGTATAGAAGTACTTACATGTAGTATGGAATAATATAGTTGTGTATAGAAGTACTTACATGTAGTATGGAATAATATAGTTGTGTATCGAAGTACTTACATATAGTATGGAATAATATAGTTGTGTATCGAAGTACTTACATGTAGTATGGAATAATATAGTTGTGTATAGAAGTACTTATGTAGTATGGAATAATATAGTTGTGTATCGAAGTACTTACATGTAGTATGGAATAATATAGTTGTGTATCGAAGTACTTACATGTAGTATGGAATAATATAGTTGTGTATCGAAGTACTTACATGTAGTATGGAATAATATAGTTGTGTATCAAAGTACTTACATGTAGTATGGAATAATATAGTTGTGTATAGAAGTACTTATGTAGTATGGAATAATATAGTTGTGTATCGAAGTACTTACATGTAGTATGGAATAATATAGTTGTGATAGAAGTACTTATGTAGTATGAATAATATAGTTGTGTATCGAAGTACTTACATGTAGTATGGAATAATATAGTTGTGTATAGAAGTACTTATGTAGTATGGAATAATATAGTTGTGTATAGAAGTACTTATGTAGTTGTGATAGAAGTACTTATGTAGTTGTGTATAGAAGTACTTATGTAGTTGTGTATAGAAGTACATATGTAGTTGTGTATAGAAGTACTATTATTGTGCATAGAAGTACTTATGTAGTTGTACATAGAACTATGTATGTAGTTGTGTATAAAACAATATGATTGATTGCAAAAGTACTATTGCATAAAGTACGGCATAAAGTTTATTAGGGTATAGAATACTATGTTGCTATAAGTATGTATGTGCATAGAAGTATTATGTAGTTGTGCATAAAGTACTTATGTAGTTGTGAATAGAAGTACTTATGTACTGTGCATAAAGTTTATGTACTAGTCATAGAAGTACTTATGTAGCTGTGTATCCAACAAGTCTTACACACGATTACTATTGATACATTTTCTTCTGAACCATGTACGTCACACATACGTACGTTTGTATATAACATAGACACAATAAATGACAGAGATTGGAGCATTTGCAAATAATTAAATAATGTTTAAGCTTTAGCGTGTACTGTGCATCATAATGTTTAAGCTTTAGCGTGTACTGTGCATCATAATGTTTAAGCTTTAGCGTGTACTGTGCATCATAATGTTTAAGCTTAAGCGTGTACTGTGCATCATAATGTTTAAGCTTTAGCGTGTACTGTGCATCATAATGTTTAAGCTTTAGCGTGTACTGTGCATCATAATGTTTAAGCTTAATCACTTACTAGATACCATACTATAACATACCATCATACAGTGCTGTTTAATCTTTAGCGTGTACTAGGCATCATAATGTTTAAGCTTTAGCGTGTACTGTAAATGCACAGTTCTACTATCTATCTATATATATATCTATCTATCTATCTATCTATCTATCTATCTATCTATCTATCTATCTATCTATCTATCTATCTATCTATCTATCTATCTATCTATCTATCTATCTATCTATCTATCTATCTATCTATCTATCTATCTATCTCTATCTATCTATCTATCTATCTATCTATCTATCTATCTATCTATCAATCTATCTATCTATCTATCTATCTATCTATCTTATCTATCTATCTATCTATATATTCATACTGCCAGACTCCCCTTTCGGATATGTAGCGTACATTGCACGCTTAAACCCCTGAAGTTCCGGCTGTAAGGCAACAGCTGATGGGAGGCTGTTCCACATCACCACCGTACATGGAAAAACGAGTATTTATAGTAATTGGTAGTGGCGTGAATTTGCCTATAGGGAAGGGGATGCATGTGGCGGGTCATTCTCACAGGGCGCTCTAAATATTCTGGGACAGGGACTGCTACAAGTCCATAGATTATTATATAAAACATTGTCAGTCGGGCGTCATTACGTCTGTCCTGTAAGGTCTTCCATCCAAGTTCATTTTGCATGGAAGTGACACTGTCATACCTGGAATAGTTACCATATGTGTTACCCAACGGACTGCTCTACGTTGAACCATTTCTATCTTATTAATATTGTGTTGGTTATATGGGCTCCAGATGGAGGAAGCGTATTCAACGTGTGGCTTGACCAGGGTCTTGTATGCCTGCTCACGGATGTCTGCATTTCTAGTTTGAATATTTCTGCGTATGAAACCATGTGTTTTGTTAGCATTTGTTGTAATACGATTTATATGTTTATTCCATGAAAGGTCTTCGGATATGTCAATGCCCAGGTACTTTGCACTGTCTACTGTTTCTAGAATGTATCCATGTACACTATAATTAAAGGAAAATGTATGTTTATTTCGACTGATGTTGATAACCTGGTACTTGCTGGAGTTGAACTCCATTTCCCATTGATGTTCCCATCTTTCTAATTTGTTGAGGTCTTCTTGTAGTTTATGGATGTCGCTTACTTCATCGGTACCCTGACGAGTAGACAATGTATAGGTCTATTACACGATAAATAGTTCGCGTGCATGGAGATCGTATGATACCGGATACCGGAGTTTATGTCCTTTAAATGTACAAAACATCACATTGTCCAATCAAATATGGTTTTACAAATCTTATATCGGGGCTTTCCATGTTTTTGTTATCCAATTAAACAAGTTGTTAGTTAGTATTATAGATCCGAGTTTCTAGGAAGTCATGAAAATTACGACTGATTTTTACATTGTTTAACGATATACAAGATAATGTACGAATGGATACATTAGAGCAGATTAGTAAAAGATGCTTAGCTGTTTGCCAAGTGTCTAAGCATATTTCAATACAAGCCATTCAAAGCACTGTAAAATTCCATAGACCACAGGCGATCATTGTGGACGTGGATCAGGTGCATGGGATCGAATCAAACAAAACGTTGACTAGATGGATATTGTATATGAACTCTGCTGAGGGTGAGCTACATACTATTTGTATATTAATTTGAGACTAACTACTAACTAATGTGTATGATCAGCTTCGTATTCATATCGATTAATGGTCAATATTCGCATCCTACTTTCGATTTCGAAAACGAAAGTAGATATTTTCAGAAAATGATCGGATGATATTCGGTCATTGGATTTGGAATCCCGTTTTCAATTTACCTCGTAACATAGTTTCATACATAAAAGAAATAAGTCAACATTGTGAACAGCTAATTAATTTAAGCAAATAATGGATGAAATATTTGGATAGAAGTGATACACAATGAAAGGTATTATTGTTCTATCTATCTATTATCTATCTATCTATCTTTGATGTCGAACCCCTCGTGTGGACGTAGACATGTTGAGCATGTTGAGCGTCAAAAACCACAAAGAAGTTAAAAGTATGAGTAGTTAAAAATATAATTTAAGAAAGTAATGAAAATAAATTGTGGTAAAAGTTTAAAAGCAGCTGTGCAGAACAACTAGGGACTGGCCTGATCAATATGGCAAACTGCCATATTGAATTGTTTTATGGTAGGGAGATGGACAATGTCAGGAGGGAGATGGTTCTAATGGTAGATTGTTCTTGGAAAGAAGGAAAACTTATAGTAGTCTGTAGTTACTGTAATTAACCTATATCTTAAAGAATGGCAATGGCGAGCAGGACGGGAGAGGGGGACTAGGTAATTTTCAATGGGAATAGCAACAAGATCATTATGAAGTTTATACATAAGGGATAACCTATTGTCAATACGCTGTTGATCTAGTCTGCTTAGATTGAGGGAATGTAGCATGTCTGTAACACTAGAGGTGCAATAGAAGTCGGCCTTTATCCAACGGGCTGCTCTTCGCTGGACACCTTCAATGTGGTCTATCAATGTTTGGGTAGCCATATTCAAGCTGGCGTCTTACTAGTGTCTGGTAAGCCATGAACTTAAGGGGTTTGGATTTGACCTGGAGGTTTCTACGTAGAAATCCTAATGTTTGGTTTGCTTTCTTAGTTGACCTTTTTATGTGAGTGTCCCACGACAGGTTATCTGAGATATCCTCGCCAAGGTATTTGGCTGAGGTGACTGACTCAAGTAGGACTCCATGGAGTTTATATTGACTGGGAATAGGATTTTTCCTTCTGGTGACGTGGACACATTTTTGTTGTTTTTTTTTAATCTTTATTTATTTTACAACAATTGCGAAGCAAGTTTTAACAACTTATATTAATCACTATCATTGGCGCGGATGAAAGCGTATATGTGGACATTTGTGTGGGAGGAAACCGGAGTACCCAGCGAAAATCCACCTGTCCAATCTGGCGACCACTGTACCATCTCACACTCTTCCCGGTCTGAGGATCAAATCCGGGTTGCATTGTTGAGAAGCGAGCGCACTATTCACTACGCTAATAGTACGGACAGCCGATTTTTAATGTTAATATTGGATAAATCCAAATATGTATCTATCTCTGAATACTGCCAAATCTTCTCACCAGGAATAAAACATGGTTTGGAGTTCTGACACTTTGGAATTTATCCATTCCTAAGTTGTTACTTTCGGCGCTCGGAACGACAAAACAGGTTTTATTCGACTTTAAATAATACAAATATTATTTTGATTCTAATACATGTGTCTTAACCCTTTCCTTCATAGAGATTTAGGTTAATATACTATTATATCTCCATACAAACGACAGCCATTTAGCTATCATGCAGTGGATAAGTAGTCGCCATATCTATCCCACCTTCATAGATATTACTGGGACTACATGAGATTCTGGCCTTTATTATGAGCATTGGTTTGACTACTACATTGTCAATATATGTCGTATTGGTAATGGCGTCAAGAGGCGCTTCTATGAGGGAAAGGGTTAAGTCATTTCAGATATCTTTATAAATTATGGAATTGCTTGTATGCATACTATTATACAAACAGACGCTTTTTTCATTACACATTAATAGCTGTCCGATTAGCGCAGTGGTTAATACGCTCGCTTCTCACCAATGCAACCTGGGTTCGATCCTCGGACCAGGAAGTATATGGGATGGTACGGTAGATGGTACAGTCGCCAGATCGGACAGGTGGGTTTTCTGCGGGTACTGCGGTTCCCTCCCACACGAATGACCATATATACATTTCATCGGCGCCAACGAGAGTGATTAATATAAGTTATTAGAACTTAATTGTTAGAACTTGTTTCGCAATCGTTAAATAAATAAAGTTTAAACTAAATACCATTTGTGTAATCTAACTAGAAAATTGGAGATTAAATATGACAGTGTGATGTTAATGTTTATGGCTAACATTTAACACCACAATATAACAATAATTATACTGACACCAAATAAAGTTCTATTTCGTTACATCAGTATCACAACAACTGATGTCATAAGGCGAGGAGATAAAATCAGATAATAATTACATGTTGTTTATTTTTACCTTTCTTTGTTATCACGTACGAATCTATAAATAACTCACCGGTGAGAATAACCCATTCAACACCAAGTAACTGACATGGACTGGTGCATGATATTTTTAAGACTATTAACCCTTTCAACATCACATACCTCGAAATAGGCTTACAAAAAAAAAAAGTAAATCCAGATGAGCCGGCACATACTGAGCCGTCTCATCAGGATCTGCACTTTTTGCCAGTAATATTACTATTTTTAGACAAAATTACCCATTTTGACAAATGAACTTGTCCAAATATAATTTCCTTATTAATTTATTGGTCTAAGCATATCATGGACCAGTCCATGTCAGTTACTTGGTGTCGAACACGTTAAATTAGATTCTCCATGCAGACATGGCCTAATCTACATTCTCCATAGAGATGGGGCCAAAGCTATATTCTCCATCGAGACGGGCCTAAGCTATATTCTCCATAGAGAAGGGGCCAAAGCTATATTCTCCATGCAGACAGGGCCCAAGCTCTATTCTCCATGCGGACAGGGCCCAAGCTAAATTCTCCATGCAGACAGGGCCCAAGCTAGATTCTCCATGCAGACAGGGCCCAAGCTAGATTATCCATGCAGACAGGGCCCAAGCTATATTCTCCATGCAGACAGGGCCCAAGCTAAATTCTCCATGCAGACAGGGCCCAAGCTAGATTCTCCATGCAGACAGGGCCCAAGCTAGATTCTCCATGCAGACAGGACCAAAGCTACATTCTCCATGCAGACAGGGCCCAAGCTAGATTCTCCATGCAGACAGGGCCCAAGCTATATTCTCCATGCAGACAGGGCCCAAGCTATATTCTCCATGGAGACAGGGCCCAAGCTATATTCTCCATGGAGACAGGGCCCAAGCTAGATTCTCCATGGAGACAGGGCCAAAGCTATATTCTCCATTGAGACTGGCCAAAGCTAGATTCTCCATGGAGACATGGCCAAAGCTAGATTCTCCATGCAGACACGGCCCAAGCTATATTCTCCATGGAGACATGGCCCAAGCTAGATTCTCCATGCAGACATGGCCCAAGCTAGATTCTCCATGCAGACAGGGCCCAAGCTAGATTATCCATGCAGACAGGGCTATATTCTCAATCTCAGGCTAGTTTCTCCATGGAGACAGGACCCAAGCTAGATTCTCCATGCAGACAGGGCTATATTCTCAATCTCAAGCTAGTTTCTCCATGGAGACGGGGCTATATTCTCAATCTCAAGCTAGTTTCTCGTGGATGTTTCAGCATGATAGTTTTACATCCGTTGTTTGCCTTTATTCAATATTACTACTATAAGACCATAGGGGCACAAACGCGGACATCCTATCCACTGCGCTAATCAGACACATATATACTGTTTATGCTGTTTATCTATACCCCCAAATATCCAATATTGATGTGTTTACATGTGTGATC
Organism: Archivesica marissinica; assembly: GCA_014843695.1. Lineage (NCBI taxonomy): Eukaryota > Metazoa > Mollusca > Bivalvia > Venerida > Vesicomyidae > Archivesica > Archivesica marissinica. The sequence continues at coordinate 21,987,868 of CM026393.1, forward strand.
TATTTTTAAAACCCATAATATTGCCAATTTAATCATGTACGACAATCATGTATGACAGTAATCATGTACGACAGTAATCATGTCATCTACGACAGTAATCATGTCATCTACGACAGTAATCATGTACGACAGTAATCATGTATGACAGTAATCATGTACGACAGAAATCATGTACAACAGACAGTAATCATGTACGACAGTAATCATGTACAACAGTAATCATGTACAACAGTAATCATGTATGACAATAATCATGTACAACAGTAATCATGTACAACAGTAATCATGTATGACAATAATCATGTACAACAGTAATCATGTATGACAGTAATCATGTATGACAGTAATCATGTATGACAGTAATCATGTACAACAGTAATCATGTACAACAGTAATCATGTATGACAGTAATCATGTACAACAGTAATCATGTATGACATTAATCATGTATGACAGTAATCATGTACAACAGTAATCATGTACAACAGTAATCATGTACAACAGTAATCATGTACAACAGTAATCATGTATGACAGTAATCATGTACAACAGTAATCATGTATGACAGTAATCATGTACAACAGTAATCATGTATGACAGTAATCATGTATGACAGTAATCATGTACAACAGTAATCATGTACAACAGTAATCATGTACAACAGTAATCATGTACAACAGTAATCATGTACAACAGTAATCATGTACGACAGTAATCATGTACAACAGTAATCATGTATGACAGTAATCATGTACGACAGTAATCATGTACAACAGTAATCATGTATGACAGTAATCATGTATGACAGTAATCATGTATGACAGTAATCATGTACAACAGTAATCATGTACAACAGTAATCATGTACAACAGTAATCATGTACAACAGTAATCATGTACAACAGTAATCATGTATGACAGTAATCATGTACAACAGTAATCATGTACAACAGTAATCATGTACAACAGTAATCATGTACAACAGTAATCATGTACAACAGTAATCATGTACAACAGTAATCATGTATGACAGTAATCATGTACAACAGTAATCATGTACAACAGTAATCATGTATGACAGTAATCATGTATGACAGTAATCATGTATGACAGTAATCATGTACAACAGTAATCATGTACAACAGTAATCATGTACAACAGTAATCATGTATGACAGTAATCATGTACAACAGTAATCATGTATGACAGTAATCATGTACAACAGTAATCATGTATGACAGTAATCATGTATGACAGTAATCATGTACAACAGTAATCATGTACAACAGTAATCATGTACAACAGTAATCATGTACAACAGTAATCATGTACAACAGTAATCATGTACAACAGTAATCATGTACAACAGTAATCATGTACAACAGTAATCATGTACAACAGTAATCATGTACAACAGTAATCATGTACAACAGTAATCATGTACAACAGTAATCATGTATGACAGTAATCATGTACAACAGTAATCATGTACAACAGTAATCATGTATGACAGTAATCATGTATGACAGTAATCATGTACAACAGTAATCATGTATGACAATAATCATGTACAACAGTAATCATGTACAACAGTAATCATGTACAACAGTAATCATGTACAACAGTAATCATGTATGACAATAATCATGTATGACAATAATCATGTATGACAGTAATCATGTATGACAATAATCATGTACAACAGTAATCATGTATGACAGTAATCATGTATGACAGTAATCATGTACAACAGTAATCATGTATGACAGTAATCATGTACAACAGTAATCATGAACAACAGTAATCATGTATGACAATAATCATGTATGACAGTAATCATGTATGACAATAATCATGTACAACAGTAATCATGTACAACAGTAATCATGTATGACAATAATCATGTATGACAATAATCATGTATGACAGTAATCATGTATGACAATAATCATGTATGACAATAATCATGTATGACAATAATCATGTATGACAGTAATCATGTATGACAATAATCATGTACAACAGTAATCATGTACAACAGTAATCATGTATGACAATAATCATGTACAACAGTAATCATGTATGACAATAATCATGTACAACAGTAATCATGTACAACAGTAATCATGTACAACAGTAATCATGTATGACAATAATCATGTATGACAATAATCATGTATGACAGTAATCATGTATGACAATAATCATGTATGACAATAATCATGT
>CM026393.1:21991092-22039714 GCA_014843695.1 Archivesica marissinica
ACTGTACCCAAGTAGATAATTGATTCTGATCAGAAGTAATTAAATACTAAAGTCTATATATGCTTATTTTGCACAACTAAATGCAGAAATACACAACCAATATAAACAATGGCGAACTAGTACATCTTAAACACCAAGATGTACATATAAACTACTGATTTACACATTAACACAACTTAATTTACCTCACAGTATGTAATTCACTAATAAAACAGAAACAATCTTGAAATTACTAATGTAAACAAATAAATGATCTCACGAACCTAATGATTCTGATTGAAACAAAAGAGTATCGTTAATTACCAGACATACTCAGTAATATCGATCGGTGATAGTGTCTACAGGGTCTAGCAATTCTTTATATAATAACACTTGAAACACAGACGTAGAACCTGCCTAGCAGTGTAACTAGCGAAACTACAAATACTCTTTCTATCTTAGAGCCGTCACTCAGTGGAACATGCTACAGCCCACCATATATGCCGCAGACACAGTGGACGCCTTCAAGGCCCTGATCCCTGTGTCTGTCCTTACCCCCAATATATTTTGCATAAATTGCCACAATTATATACATAGTTTTATAAAAAACACTTAAAAATATATCTAAAATTAGGTATATTCACTGTATCCTTTCTAATGAGCACTTTCTGATCAAGCACTTAACTAACACGTTTTATTACGGCGCCAGCACCTACTCTTCATCACAGGGGTTCGGCACGTTTGGGGGTACTAGTATATATATTTAAGTACACTAGTACCCCCAAACGTGCCGAATCCCTGTGATCTTCATACGACGCCAGCACCTAATCTTCATAAGTGAAGGAGTGCTGTATAAACAAAGAAGAAGAAGAACATGTCTCTGAACCGAGTCCTGTAAAGTGGTCTAACCTGAGATTAGGTATTTTAGCACACGATTTAAATTTTACTGTGTAAAATGTACAATGGAATTGCAACGCAATATATAAACTCAAGAAGGAAAATAAGCACTGAAAATGTTTCACTTACGGTTGTATCCCAAATATACACAATCAATTAATTCCTCCATTAAAGTATACACTGTTACACTTATATCTGTACACACACAGGTAAAAGACAAACTCCTCCGCGACGAATTCACACACATCCACAGAACACATCCAGCGTAGGTTATTTGGTTGCATAGGAGAAACTGTCTTTTATACAAATTTATATTAGCTCGATTGTGAAACAAGTTATTACAACTTATATTTATCACTCTCGAGACCTCATTCCTGATGGAATCCATCGCCACGAGGGAGAGAAAAGAGGCAATGTGGAATTTAAATGCCTTGCCTAAGGGCACAATCGTAACGGCTCCAGTGGGGCTCGAACTCCAGACCTTTCGCACCTGAAGCAAACGCGCATCCACTGGGCTATCACGACTTCCTGTCAGAGAAACTGTAACGTTTAAGTCTTAATAAAGCATTCTTCTTCTTCTTCATAATCGGAATTTAATACTAATTTCCCGTCGATGCTAATAACACTTGTAGATTATGTTAAAACACTTTTACACATATGACACATCACAAGAGATGATTATTTCTGACTAGAAATGACGGACATTCCAGCGTCCTGGAATCCGTAGATACTTCTACGTAACTGTAGATTGATCCCGTTTTCTCCTGCCAGCGAATCGCCGATTCTGGTCCGTTATCATGATACGTTTCCTTGACGGGGAGCCATTTGTCACCATGTCTTCATGGAATAAATAAATAAACCAAACCCATATCCGAGATTCGTAGTTTATACGGTGTATCAATACATAAAAATAGGACCAGAATCGACTTATAATAGTATTATGAATATTTATTTAATTGATCAGAGGTAGATCTAAACAAATATAATATATACAATAATTCATTCTGACAATGTCGATGCGTACATCTTGACTTCTCTTTCTCCAGTGCGCGGATTATTAGAAAGGGCGGCATAAACTGGTTTAGTTGGGGTTAATAGTGGATTAGTGATTTGACCTCTCATACGTCATTCTCCCGTACTATCACTCGGACATAATTACATGACGTTACACCACAGTAGATAACACAATATACTGGACACACAAAAACTGTCATAGACGAGGAAGGAACAGCTACCGTACATATACAGATAAGAGAGCGTTGCTTGCAGTACAATAATAATACACAATGTAACGTTTCTATAATTATAAAGATAAATAAGGCCTATGCAACATGTTATTGTGAATATTCCGTCGGACCGAACAAAATACTTCGACATAACAGAAGTTTGACATAACCGAAATTCGATATAAACAGGGCCAGTTATAAAATTATAGTGTCTTAACGGGACTTTGATCCGACTTCGACGTAACCGGAGATTTCGGCATAACCGACTTTGACATAGCGGACGTAGACTGTATTTATGATGAATTGTGTATAATAGACATGAAGTGATACTAGTATGTAGCTCAATAATTTCTTTTCAGACGAGTGTACGTTCAAACAGGGAACCGTACGTCGAATTGTTGATGACGTCACCACGACATCGGACATCAACATATTAAGATTCTCAACAGCATACATGGTCCTATGCAAGTCAGTTTGTTTGTTATTCACCCAACCCAATAGTAATTGTTGGGGTTTCGAATTTACCAGTGAGCGATCCAACTGCACCTTATACTTTACCAACGACCCATTCTACTGTGTTGACACAGCAAATGATAACGACACTGCCGTATTAATGTCAATAAAGGACTGTTACGCAGGTAATGTTTTAATGATCCTTTTTAGGGAAGTGACTTCTGTGGCTACGTGTTTGCGGTCGTTGTCATCAAATCACTTGCCACTCACCGCTGTATGTTCGAATCCCACTTTGGGCGTCACATATGTTCATGTGAGGAAGCTATCCAGTGGGCTTGCAGAAAGCCGGTGGTTCTACCCAGGTGCCTGAACAATCGCTCGGGGGGTCATCTGGGGTCTTCCTCCACCAATAATAAATGGAGAGTCGCTATATGACGTCAGCTGATGGTGCTACTAAACCCAAAAACAAAATGTATGGTGTTCTGTTAGGGCTATCGAATATCACAATAATTCTGTGGAATCCGCTATGCAGTATGGTACGATTATGATGCACTATGTGTGTGCATCGACTCTGTGCCTTGATACATTGGGCAATGTTTCCTTGTTGATACACGAGGTCCAAACAAACAGAACACTTCTCGTAATGCGCATACGCCATAACGATGTTCGTAAATGCGACAATACATCACAGAAAGCAAAACTGCATTTATTACGTATAAATAACATCGCTACTACAAATGTTTCCGGAATAAATCGAACATTAACTTTCAATCAATAAACAGTGTTTGTGGTCTAGCCTTCACACGAGATGGTACGATGGTCGCCAACTCGGACAAGTGAGTTTTCTACGGGTACTCCGGTTTCCTCCCACACGGATGACCACATTCGCCAACGAGAGTGATTAATATCAGTTGATAGAACTTGCTGCTTCGCAATCGTTGTAAAATAAATAAGGTTTAAACTTAACCTTCACACTCTCAAAAGTGAAAGTACGATTTCATATTATAGTCTATGTATGTATGTTCCATTAATGACAAACCCCTTGTGGGGACCTATACATGTTTTCAACAGCAACAACCACCAGCGAACCGACAACAGCAACCACCACCAGCGGACCGACAACAACAACCACCAACGAATCGACAACAGAAACAACCACCAACGGACCGTCAACAACAACCACCAGCGGAACGACAACAACAACCACCAGCGAATCGACAACAACAATCACCAGCGAATCGACAACAGAAACAACCACCAACGGATCGACAACCGAAACAACCACCAACGAATCGACAACAGAAACAACTACCAACGGACCGACAACAACAACCACCAACGGACCGACAACAACAACCACCAACGAATCGACAACAGCAACAACCACCAACGGATCGACAACAGAAACAACCGCCAACGAACCGACGATGACGACAACAACAGCAACAACTAAAGTACCCACAACAACGACGACTGCCACGAACAGCTCTACCTCTACTGGTAACTGCTCTGATATCTCCAATGATATCAAAAATTACATTATTGACCCTGTTTGGGCCAACTTGACAGTGGAGGAAAAGGTTGCCCAGATTGTACTTAAGTTGCGTGTGGATAAAACAAAATTATCCTCAACAATGAGGAAGAAAACATCTGCTCAAGATGAACGTGTTTCATCAAAGTCGATAGGTTACGTTGCATTAGCCATTATGTGTACACTGTTTGGACTTTTAATTGCCTCCGATGGCTTGACCCTTTTTAAATATGTGACGCAACAAAGAGCGAATACGAAAGTCCATGCTATGAAACATGAAATGGACGAAACTTCTTTATAATTAACAATAATTATTATCTAACAATGTCACATTATTAAGCAGAACCAATAATTGTGTACATTCTTCAGGTATATTTGTAAGGTCCTAACAACACTTCAATCACATTTGCAACAATATTAAGCTTTGTTCATGAGAATATATAAATTAACCGTCGCCGTGACCTAGTGGTTAAGTTGTCCGCCCATATATCTGGTTATCGAAGGTTCGAACTTCATCAGGTATTCATTCTATTATGGCCGGTCGATATAATAGTTGCTACCGGTTGCCCATTTGAGCGACGCCTCCTGAAGATATTAGTCATTTTAGATTGTTGGAGGATAGTGATATATAGACAGAGACCCATTCCAGAGGATCCTCTGGTTCTTTTTAGTGCACGGTAGATATAGTATTTTAATAACCATAAGAAGCGATAGAGGAATAAATTTACTAGCATGTTGTGCAAAGGAAATAACGATAAAAACAGAGGAAACTCTTAATAGGACCTTTAGATCTACATTTAGGGAGTATTCAGTAGCAGTAACTGACCGATGTCTCTCATTGGTAGCTATTATTTAAATAGCTGGTGGCTCACCATCCGGCCAATAACAGTCCGACAGACTACATGGGACTTTAAACCGTGGTTTCATGTCGGTGCTTTACACCGTGCGCGTAAAAGAACCAGGGGAGACTCTGGAACGGGTCGCTCTCTGTATCAGTGCACGTACCTCAGCGGAGCGATTTAGGCAGTGTGCGAATATCTTACATAAACAATACATGACGTCATTGTACTTCCGGTCCAATTTAAATGCACGAGAAGAAAAGTATCGATACTATGCACGTATCGAAAACATATCAACACACGATACATTTTGGGATAAATCAGACTTTTCTTGTAATAGAAAATTAGAGATGTCTCTCATTGTAATGAGCGCCTGACCTGCACGAATATGATTCAGAAATCATTACGCAGTAGTAGCTTTATAGTGCAGCAATTTCGTCAGCGTTATTTGAACCAATTGTGCACTTCCTGTAAAAAGCAGTTTTATTGTTGTTAGTGGTGGATGACTGTCTAAAGGTTTAAAATTAGTTAGAATCCGGGCCAACAAATTCCAATATGGCTGATAAAATGGCCGCCAAAATGACAAAGTTACGTTACTTCTCAAATATTTATTATCAATTATTAAATTGTTGGAAAGTGTTGCACTTATGGTACACTGTTTTTGATGATCGTTTATAAGTGGTCATTGATTATGTTTATGGTATATGCGCAAAGTAGTCCAAGATGGCCACCAAGTTCATAATATTCTCGTCAATTGTTTATCTAATATTCTTACAGCTTTTATTTTCTAAGAAGTGTTGCATTTATATAAATGACAAATGCTGTCATTAAGAGTGTGCCCAAAATGTTGCTGAAGAGTATGTGTTTCCTTTTTATACCCAATAAATCCTAGGGGCGTTTCAGTGTCTGCCTTCCGCGCAATGGAGTCGTCATTCACACCAGATCATGGTATTGATCAAACGGATATGATGCCAATCTTCGAAGAGGGAAGCAAATGATTCGGCATGCCATCGATGTGATAAAGGACGCTGTACACCCTCTATATACAGAACGGACACCGGTAATTGCATGTGATCAGCCTCTGTATGTTCCAGCCAAACAAAGCCAATGGAATTGGCCGCTATCATATGGTGAAGATAAGGCGGTTATTATGTTTGGTGATATCGAAATGGCCATATTGAAGACGATTGAGGACTGGATCGAAAACAGTGGGTGGACAGAGGCGTTGACCCAAGCCAACATCGCCACATCTGGGAAAGCTGATTCCTTCCTAAAAGCCAGCCACGTCAGCCGGACGAGACACATCCACCAGGTTACAGTATGTAGCCTGTTCATAATGGAAATTCCAACAATCTAGTGACAATCCACAATTCCAGTTTTGGGCCATTACCTTGTCACTCGAATTAGCTATGCTGATATTTGTAAGAGCATTTCGCTACGGAAATGTCAAGCTGAATGTTCAAGCACTCCGTAGGTTGATACTGTGGTGTTTTGCTTTAAATCACGCCAATTATGTCAGGTGGCTACCCATATGGTGAGACTTTCAGAGACCAAATCAGTGATTTATGATGAATTTTCACCAGGAAGGTTTGTCATTCACAAAATTAACCGCCACTTTTCAGCAATAGCGATCGACCATGCCCATGAACAAAATAACAGATGTGTTATTGGAGAGGAATTAATATAAGTTTTCTGAAAAAAGGTTTTCCAATCCAAACCATTCACAATTTATGTCATTTGTAACATTTTTTGTGTTATACATGTAATTTTATTGGAATAAATACTGTTTAAACCAACATATGTGTCAAAGAAGATGGTAGTGAAATAGGTTTGACTGAAAACAGTAGTCAACTACTAAGTCACGCTGCGGATGATCTGGATCTATGTTTTTTGCAAAAGCCTTTAAGTGTATCAAGAATGAAATTGGTTAAATAAGAAAATATATTAATTAATATCAGCAAATACTACTTTACTACAAAGCATATAAATGCAGCCACTTTTTGATTAGTGTTGTAACTTATGGGGAAATACCACCCAACAAATTATTGCCACTACTAAGAGTTTCCAGGATTGTTGGAAATATTAAATGACAGTTGAATGTGATTAGATTGTTACAAAAATGAACTCTATTAAATAAAATTGTTAAACTTGTAAATCAGTGGACCACATATGTACCGAGGGACGATGACGAGAATGGTGTGGAGGAAGAGGGAGGAATGTAGTCCACCTTGTAAATCAGTGGACCACGGCTGTACCGAATGACGAGGACGAGGAGGGTGTGGAGGGAGAGGGAGGAATGTAGTCCACCGTGTAAATTAGTGGACCACGTATGTACCGAATGACGAGGAGGGTGTGGAGGGAGAGGGAGGAATGTAGTCCACCTTGTAAATCAGTGGACCACGGATGTACCGAATGACGAGGACGAGGAGGGTGTGGAGGGAGAGGGAGGAATGTAGTCCACCTTGTAAATCATAAGATGCAGAGACGACCATGTAAATAAATTCTGGGCCACGATTATATTTTTTGCGTAAATCAATGTCTAAAATTATTGGAATCAACACATTCAATTAGGACATTCCAATACAGTATGACAAAGTAAAGTGTTTGTTTATTGTAGTGCATATTTAAAGGGCCAGCCATTTCTGACTTATGAGACACCTCTTTGTATGAACATCAGTACAGTCAAACCTGTCTATAAAGGCCACCCTCGGGAAATTCAAAATGTGGCCTTTGTTGGTAGGTGGCCTCTCAATAGAGGGTTAAAATGCATTGAAAATGGCTCGACGGGAGAGAAAAATGGTGGTCTTTAGAGACAGGTTTTTAATAAGCGGCCTTTATTCGGAGGTAGCCTTTAGCACATGTTTGACTGTACTGCCCGAATCCTATTAGTGTATGCCAGGCGCCAGGTAAAAAATATTTAACTAGTTGGTGCCCCACCAACCGGCCATATCAGAACGAACCTCTGACGAGCTTCGAACCTTCGACCTATCGTTCCGTAGACGGACGCCTTAACCACTAGGCCACGGAGACGGTTATATAATACTCTTTTTTTTCAACGTAAGTGGTTTTATTTCATAAATATATTTATTTATTTATTCATAGAACAATATAATACATGCAACATAAATCCAGTGGGTCAAGTACATTGATTTACATACATAGCAAGGCAAATTATGTAATATAACAATATTATTACACAAACATTTTCAAAACAATCACATTAATATACACAATACGCAATGGTAGGGGCATACATTTTTTTTTTATTCATTTTTTTTTTATTTCATAAACAATTTTTTATAATAACAAAACATATTATGTCTAGCAATTGTGTTTCTTTCACATATTGCAATTGACATTTGCAAATGTAGGTTATTGCCATAATAGTTTAAAGTATATATACAAACATGCGTATATACACCCATACATGTATATCAATGCATACACAAAATGCCCATATATACATGCAAATGCATTCATAAAAACACACATATGTACCACATACAACATATATACATACATATACATTTACACACATACATATATGATATACACTCATAAATAGTTATATATATATATGTGTTTTAATACTGATGTGATCTTGCTAATTATCATGTAGGTAGTCGTTTAATTGATTTAAAAATTGTATGCCATTAATACCCGAGTTTTCGTAATATTTATGCAGGAGATAGAACGCCTGCTTAAATATACGATATATATTGACATTAACAGCTCTACTATCACTTAAGAAATATGCTTTGTAAATACTAAAACCAATTACTGAAAAAAATACGTTGATGAAAAAATACTTGGAGTACATGATCACTTTGTATCCAAGAATCATATAGTTGAGTGCTCTTATTTCGTTTCCGATTCCAATTTGACGTAGCATGATTGAAATGTGATTCCATATTTCATCAACTGAAGTACATGTAATGAAGACGTGTTCATATGTTTCCGGACAATTACAAATAAAACAGTTTGGTTATATAATACTAATCGCTATGTCCGCCTCCGTGGTCGAGTGGTTAAGGTCGCTGACTTGTATACCACTGTAACCTATCATCACTGATGGTCACGGGTTCGAGCCCCGCTCAGGCCGTGTCTCATTTATATGAAAAAGTTGGCAGTTTCTTACGGAAGTTGGTGCACCCAAGTACTGGTTAACCGCTGGAGCCTGCCCAGGAAAGGTGTTGTTAGGTAAACTGCCCGCCGGCGATATAGCCCAAAATGGTGCTGATGCAGGCGTAAAACCCGAATCATAACATAACATAATATAACTAATCGCTATATTATAAGACCTAGATGTGTGAAATGTACAAGCACTCTTTAGAATACTCTAGTCCAGAGAAATGGAATACACGTAATCTAAATTTTGAAATTAAGACGTCCGATATGGACGTCTTAAATATTTTCAAGACAAGATGGCTACAACATTTTTTAATCGGTAGACTGCTATATACAACATTGTAATTTAATTTACTTCTGTAGTTTTGTTTTTCGATCAGTCTTTCGAGTGATGTGTGATATTGTTTAAGCTACATTGTACAACACGTATTGCCTGGGAACAGGCGTCGATATATTTTGCCTGGTCAGTCAAATAAATATATATATTAACACCGAGACTAATATTAAAAATTGGGCCGTTTTGAGTTTCTGATCATATCAACCTTTCCAGAAGTTAAAAGTCGACACACTGGCACCCAGGCTACAACACCTATATTGAATGGTGTAACTATGTCCTTTTGTTACAAGTATTGTATATGTCATTTGGCTAGAAGTTAAATATGGACAGACTGGCACCCAGGCTACAACACGTATATTGAATGGTGTAACTATGTCATTTTGTTACAATTATTGTATATGTACATTTATTCTATAATGTTAAAATTCAGAGGGCCTTAATGAGGATTAGTTCCGGAATAATCCGGTCACCCTCTGTAAAGTTATCTATCTTTCTATTTATCTATAGATACTACATAGTTATGGTAGTTTTCCGTCTACACGTGTACATTTGTAATAAAATATTGCACAGTAATTTTATTTTATTTTATTGTATTTCCATATGAAGAGTGTGCGTGTTTTGCGCTTATTTACCGTCGCTATCGTTTGACCACATGAGCGTCGCATCCTGAAGAGATGTATCGTTTTAAAATTTGCACGACACGATACCTCTGTTTAAAGTCTCTAATATTAGTCATGTTAGAATAGAATAGTGTATGTAAATAATGGCACTTACCTGTGTACGTTTTGTCCACGACACAGCTACCTGAGATGCTATGATAACGCTTTGTCCACGACACAGCTACCCGAGATGCTACGATAACGTTTTGTTCACGACACAGCTACCTGGATGCTATGATAACGTTTTGTCCACGAAACAGCTACCCGACAGGCTACGATAACGTTTTGTCCACGACACAGCTACATGAGATGCTACGATAACGTTTTGTCCACGACACAGCTACCTGAGATGCCACGATAACGTTTTGTCCACGACACAGCTACCTGAGATGCTACGATAAAGTTTTGTCCATGACACAGCTACCTGAGATGCTACGATAACGTTTTGTCCACGACAAAGCTACCAGAGATGCTACGATAACGTTTTGTCCAGCTACCCGAGATGCCACGATAACGTTTTGTCCACGAAACAGCTACCAGAGATGCCACGATAACGTTTTGTCCACGACACAGCTACCTGAGATGCTACGATAACGTTTTGTCCACGCTACCCGAGATGCCACGATAACGTTTTGTCCACGATACAGCTACCTGAGATGCCACGATAACGTTTTTTCCACGACACAGCTACCTGAGCTGCTACGATAACGTTTTGTCCACGCTACCCGAGATGCCACGATAACGTTTTGTCCACGAAACAGCTACCTGAGATGCCACGATAACGTGTTGTCCACGACACAGCTACCTGAGATGCTACGATAACGTTTTGTCCACGACACAGCTACCCGAGATGCTACGATAACGCTTTGTCCACGAAACAGCTACCTGAGATGCTACGATAACGTTTTATCCACGACACAGCTACCTGAGATGCTACGATAACGTTTTGTCCACGACACAGCTACCTGAGATGCTACGATAACGTTTTGTCCACGACACAGCTACCTGAGATGCTACGATAACGTTTTGTCCACGACACAGCTACCTGAGATGCTACGATAACGTTTTGTCCATGACACAGCTACCTGAGATGCTACGATAATGTTTTGTCCACGACACAGCTACCCGATATGCTACGATAACGCTTTGTCCACGCTACCTGAGATGCCATGATAACGTTTTGTCCACGACACAGCTACCTGAGATGCTACGATAACGTTTTGTCCACGCTACCTGAGATGCCATGATAACGTTTTGTCCACGCTACCCGAGATGCCACGATAACGTTTTGTCCACGACACAGCTATCTGAGATGCTACGATAACGTTTTGTCCACGCTACCTGAGATGCCATGATAACGTTTTGTCCATGACACAGCTACCTGAGATGCTACGATAATGTTTTGTCCATGACACAGCTATCTGAGATGCCACGATAACGTTTTGTCCACGACACAGCTACCTGAGATGCTACGATAACGTTTTGTCCATGACACAGCTACCCGAGATGCTACGATAACGTTTTGTCCACGACACAGCTACCTGAGATGCTACGATAACGTTTTGTCCACGACACAGCTACCTGAGATGCTACGATAACGTTTTGTCCACGACACAGCTACCCGAGATGCTACGATAACGCTTTGTCCACGACACAGCTACCTGAGATGCTACGATAACGTTTTGTCCACGACACAGCTACCTGAGATGCTACGATAACGTTTTGTCCACGACACAGCTACCTGAGATGCTACGATAACGTTTTGTCCACGACACAGCTACCTGAGATGCTACGATAACGTTTTGTCCACGACACAGCTACCTGAGATGCTACGATAACGTTTTGTCCACGACACAGCTACCTGAGATGCTACGATAACGTTTTGTCCACGACACAGCTACCTGAGATGCTACGATAACGTTTTGTCCACGACACAGCTACCTGAGATGCTACGATAACGTTTTGTCCACGACACAGCTACCTGAGATGCTACGATAACGTTTTGTCCACGACACAGCTACCCGATATGCTACGATAACGTTTTGTCCACGACACAGCTACCTGAGATGCTACGATAACGTTTTGTCCACGACACAGCTACCTGAGATGCTACGATAACGTTTTGTCCACGACACAGCTACCTGAGATGCTACGATAACGTTTTGTCCACGACACAGCTACCTGAGATGCTACGATAACGTTTTGTCCACGACACAGCTACCTGAGATGCTACGATAACGCTTTGTCCACGACACAGCTACCCGAGATGCTACGATAACGTTTTGTCCACGACACAGCTACCTGAGATGCTACGATAACGTTTTGTCCACGACACAGCTACCTGAGATGCTACGATAACGTTTTGTCCACGACACAGCTACCTGAGATGCTACGATAACGTTTTGTCCACGACACAGCTACCTGAGATGCTACGATAACGTTTTGTCCACGACACAGCTACCTGAGATGCTACGATAACGTTTTGTCCACGACACAGCTACCTGAGATGCTACGATAACGTTTTGTCCACGCCACAGCTACATGAGATGCTACAATAACGTTTTGTCCACGCCACAGCTACCTGAGATGCTACGATAACGTTTTGTCCACGACACAGCTACCTGAGATGCTATGATAACGTTTTGTCCACGACACAGCTACCCGAGATGCTACGATAACGTTTTGTCCATGACACAGCTACCCGAGATGCTACGATAACGCTTTGTCCACGAAACAGCTACATGAGATGCTACGATAACGTTTTATCCACGACACAGCTACCTGAGATGCTACGATAACGTTTTGTCTACGACACAGCTACCTGAGATGCTACGATAACGTTTTGTCCACGACACAGCTACCTGAGATGCTACGATAACGTTTGTCCACGACACAGCTACCTGAGATGCTACGATAACGTTTTGTCCACGACACAGCTACCTGAGATGCTAGGATAACGTTTTGTCCACGACACAGCTACCTGAGATGCTATGATAACGTTTTGTCCACGCTACCTGAGATGCCATGGTAACGTTTTGTCCACGCTACCCGAGATGCCACGATAACGTTTTGTCCACGACACATCTACCTGAGATGCCACGATAACGTTTTGTCCACGACACTGTTACCTGAGATGCTACGATAACGTTTTGTCCACGACACAGCTATCCGAGATGCTACGATAACGCTTTGTCCACGACACAGCTACCCGAGATGATACGATAACGTTTTGTCCACGACACAGCTACCTGAGATGCTACGATAACGTTTTATCCACGACACAGCTACCTGAGATGCTACGATAACGTTTTGTCCACGACACAGCTACCTGAGATGCTACGATAACGTTTTGTCCACGACACAGCTACCTGAGATGCTACGATAACGTTTTGTCCACGACACAGCTACCTGAGATGCTACGATAACGTTTTGTCCACGACACAGCTACCTGAGATGCTATGATAACGTTTTGTCCATGACACAGCTACCCGAGATGCTACGATAACGTTTTGTCCATGACACAGCTACATGAGATGCTACGATAACATTTTGTCCACGCCACAGCTACCTGAGATGCTATAATAACGTTTTGTCCACGACACAGCTACCGAGATGCTACGATAACGTTTTGTCCATGACACAGCTACCTGAGATGCTACGATAACGTTTTGTCCACGACACAGCTACCTGAGATGCTACGATAACGTTTGTCCATGACACAGCTACCTGAGATGCTACGATAACGTTTTGTCCATGACACAGCTACCCGAGATGCTACGATAACGCTTTGTCCACGACACAGCTACCTGAGATGCTACGATAACGTTTTGTCCACGACACAGCTACCTGAGATGCTACGATAACGTTTTGTCCACGACACAGCTACCTGAGATGCTACGATAACGTTTTGTCCACGACACAGCTACCTGAGATGCTACGATAACGTTTTGTCCACGACACAGCTACCTGAGATGCTACGATAACGTTTTTCCACTACACAGCTACCTGAGATGCTACGATAACGTTTTGCCCATGACACAGCTACCTGAGATGCTACGATAATGTTTTGTCCACGACACAGCTATCTGAGATGCCACGATAACGTTTTGTCCACGACACAGCTACCTGAGATGCTACGATAACGTTTTGTCCACGCTACCTGAGATGCCATGATAACGTTTTGTCCACGCTACCCGAGATGCCACGATAACGTTTTGTCCACGACACAGCTACCTGAGATGCTACGATAACGTTTTGTCCACGACACAGCTACCCGAGATGCTACGATAACGCTTTTTCCACGACACAGCTACCCGAGATGCTACGATAACGTTTTGTCCACGACACAGCTACCTGAGATGCTACGATAACGTTTTGTCCACGATACAGCTACCTGAGATGCTACGATAACGTTTTGTCCACGACACAGCTACCTGAGATGCTACGATAACGTTTTGTCCACGACACAGCTACCTGAGATGCTATGATAACGTTTTGTCCACGACACAGCTACCCGAGATGCTACGATAACGTTTTGTCCACGACACAGCTACCTGAGATGCTACGATAACGTTTTGTCCATGATACAGCTACCTGAGATGCTACGATAACGTTTTGTCCATGACACAGCTAACCGAGATGCTACGATAACGCTTTGTCCACGACACAGCTACATGAGATGCTACGATAACGTTTTATCCACCACACAGCTACCTGAGATGCTACGATAACGTTTTGTCCACGACACAGCTACCTGAGATGCTACGATAACGTTTTTGTCCACGACACAGCTACCTGAGATGCTACGATAACGTTTTGTCCATGACACAGCTACCTGAGATGCTACGATAACGTTTTGTCCACGACACAGCTACCTGAGCTGCTACGATAACGTTTGTCCATGACACAGCTACCTGAGATGCTACGATAACGTTTTGTCCATGACACAGCTACCTGAGATGCTACGATAACGTTTTGTCCACGACACAGCTACCTGAGATGCTACGATAACGTTTTGTCCACGACACAGCTACCTGAGATGCTACGATAGAGTCCATTACAGTATAGCTCCATAACGAGATAAATGTATGGTAGCTAGCATTTGTTTGTTTGAGGTGTGTGTGGTGGGGGGGGGGGGTAACGTAGCACCAACAGCTTTAAACTTTATTTATTTTACAACGATTGTGAAGTAAGTTTTAACAACTCATTACTCTCGTTGGCGAGGATGAAAGCGTATATGTGGTCATTCGTGTTTCAGGAAACATGATAACCCGGAGAAAACCCGGAGAAAACCCACCTGTCCGATCTGGCGACCACCGTACCATCTCACATACTTCTCGGTCCCAGGATCGCACCCGGATTGCATTGGTGAGAAGCGAGCGCGCTAACCACTGCGCTAATCGGACAGCCAACAGCTTCAGTCATATGGCAACTTTCCAACTGGTATTGGTAGAGGAAGACACCGGGTGCTCCTTCGAACAGTTTTTCATGCGCTGGCGGATAACCGGGCAGAACCACCGGCCTTCCGCACGCCAGCTGGGTAGTTTCTTCACGTGAAATAATTAGTATATAGTACGGAATAGCCTAGATGTGTAACCAAGTACATAACAAGAAAAGCTATGACAACAATTGTTGTCATAGCAATACTCATCTGCTATAAATAACGATGTTGGGTTAAAGAGAATGGAGGTATATATTAGCAAGACATCTCAAACCCCCCACCCCCCATATTTAAAAGTCGCCATCGCATAAATGCATTTGGGCGACCTAGTTTTCTAAAACGTTTAAATAAAGCTATAAATAACGATGTAGGGGTTAGAGAATGGAGGTATATATTAGCAAGACATCTCAACCCCCCACCCCCCATATTTAAAAGTCGTCATCGCATAAATGCATTTGGGCGACCTAGTTTTCTAAAACGTTTAAAATAAACATCATCTAAAAGTGACGAGTCCGACTCTCTCAATATCAAATCTTTCAGATGGACTATAAACGAGAGACTCGTCTTGTTGCAATACAACAGGCATATAAAACAACCAACATGTGGACACTATTTATACTAAGAATAACTAGGGCATGGTTTACTGTTAAGCACGAGAAACGACAATATAGCAAACATGTCGACACACTACATGCATATAAACAAGGTTAGCTAAAGAATGCCTTTAAATCTTAATGTATAAATTATTCAATATGCTAGGTCACTTGCATAAGATGTGAAGGGTGGTAGGGGAAACCTACATTTGTATATTCAACCTGTAAATAGGGATGAAAAGGTTAGACAAGGAAATAGCAGTTAATGGAAATTAAAAATTGGGAAGCAGTGGTTAGGTAAAATACATTAAGACATAAAAAATATATATATTGACAAAATGTTGCTACCAAGTCATTTTGTCCTTGTTTATAAATACATGTACAATCTTGTGGGGAAAAACAAGGAATTTCTATAGTCAACAGTTGTGTTATCATCTGTGACCTGGGTTGGAGATTTGCGTCAGGAAATCAGTTAATAACAAGATTAAGAAATAAACATGTCTAATGCAAGTAAAATACTACAATACCATCATAGCACATGACAGCAATGTTTCTACACAGATATTCAAAAAGATGCAAATCATAAAACATTGATGAACATATTTTATATAGTCTAAATACATATATACATGCAATTGCATAATAAATTATACATTTCTAACAACTTGAGCAAATATTTATGATGTTTTAGTTTATTTACCATAGAGGACCACAATGGCACTATATCGCTCACCTGACTCCATTGTTCACACAAGGGTGTCATGCAACAACTATGAATATCATTGTATTGTACATTGATCAATCTTACTAAATGTCGGTGGTAGATTTTCCGAAGAATTTGTAATATTTTGAGATGGAAGAATTTGTACTATGATGACAAGTAAATACTAAATCATAAATGGTGACTATAGACCCTATGGTTGCTGAGGAGAAGACGCTTGAACGTGTTCACTGACGACGCCGGGCGGGCGGAAACCATATATGTAGTTTCTTCAACACTTGCTAAACATTTTCGGGATTTACGCATCTATAAACTACATGAGAGGATGTTATCTTGTGACATCCGCGAAAAAGGTTAGGCCCTTATTAACGGAAATAAACTAATGATCGAAAATGGATGTAACGGCTATTTTGAACATTGTGCATAATTTCCACTTGTTTTGCATAGAAACTACCACCAATCTGTATGAGTAAACAGGTCAAGTGGTTGGGAAATATTTCTCCATGATTTAAATATGTAATTAATGGATGGTTATTTGGGTCAGGCAGTCAGTGAATAAGCTTGGCTGAAATCCTGGGAAGAAGTCACTTATTCCTAACTTCTTCTCACTATTCATACAGTTAGAAATTTGAAAATGTACGGAGAAGTATAACTTCAACTACTGTGTTCAAGAATGTATGTTTAAATGTTAAACCAAATTGACCTGCATTAGATAGCCTACAGTAAACACAAACGTTATTGATCTCTATCATGACATGTATTTCACTAATATTCCAACACATTCAAGACACTGTATTGAGTGTTTTCCATACAAATCACAATAAATGGTACCATGATCATCTTATTATTTTGCTATGTCTCATCACAGACAACCACGATGACACATTTGACTGTTCACATACGGAACGATACAGTACAACCGAACATCTGTGACCATCTGCAGCAAATAAGTATTCCTGTAAAACACAATATATAAATTGTTGTTATTGTATATACAGGCCCAACAGCCGTAGATTGCTGGAATTGACATTGGCTTGCTGGTATTAGTGTCAAAATCTCTGGAATTCAAAAATAAATGCAGGAACAAAAAAGTTGGTTTTATAATTTTTAGTGGCTTTACTGCGAGTACATGTGTGCACCACACTAACGTGGGTTCTTGGAAACATGATCTGATCGAACACAGTTTGTTGAATGCTAGACTTCATGTGTATTTCCAGGATCCTATCTACATGTTCCTGGTATTTGCAAAAATAATCCACCATATTGAAAATCTTAAAATCATCAAATATTATGGGAATTATAATAGAAATCGTAAATGAATTTAAAATGGTAAACATATTGAATGGCATTTGGCAGTTTTGTGGAATAAAGTGTAAGATTTGAGAAGCGTTTAAGAAAAAACGGCAGACAAGACATGTAGACGACCATTTCTTAATTGCTACAATCAAAATGACCTACCCCACATCATGGCCGTTACCTTTCAGGATGATCATTATCTTGTGAACGTTACTACATCACTGATCAGTCAATTGTAATCCCCCAACTCTCCTCCCCATCATATACAATTGTAAACATTCTCAACTCTCACAATGAATATCAAGCATTTTTGATTCTGGGTATCAACCTAACAAAATGCTACAGAATTTGAAAATAGTTTTATAATCCTGGACTTATTAGTTTTATGTTTGAATCTACATATATGCGCAGTGTGTATTCGAAAGTGGTGACAACGGTAGATTCTTCAGGTTTATTGTTTGTCACTCAAATTGTCAATTCGAATTGTCTTCGCCGCATACTAACGTTTGTAATTTCAAAACTCTCAGGCATTGGCACAATTCGATTATGGCAGGCTTGTATATGCAAAGACTGAAGTTAAATGGTATGTCCATCCATTGCATATTAATGACAATTTCTTCATATTATCATCAACACATGTAAACCGAGTTTCACTACAAACTATGTTGGCACCCTAGAAACCATAGGTACCGATTGCAGGCCATGGTATTGTGATATTAATAGTTTGACACTGGTCAGACAAATGATTAAAATGCATACAAAATCTGATGTGTCTGACATAAGGAGTATTTCTCACTAGGGCTTCCACAGTTACACGTGGTGTAAACGAAGCTATACGTGTAAACGGAGCCGTGTCATGTAATGGCAATACAAATGTACTAATTGAGTAACCGTGTACACTATCTTAATAGATGACATAATGAAGTGACGTAATAAAATCATAGCATCGACCGTTTCACTGAATTTGGTGAGACTTGGGTACATGTAAATAATCATGGAGAATAAACAAAGTGTAAACGACGCCATGCCGTGTATTAAGGATCGTGTACACGTTTACAAAATTCTGTACAAATGGCAGCCCTATTTCTCACACATACATGTATCAACATTACCCGGCATGCCTGAAACATATGCTCTGCACATCATCTCGGGCAACATACGTGTCACGTGATTATAGGATTCCTCCAGCGGTTCAAGAGATTTGATAGGACACACATTTGTGACGGGCGTACGGAGACCATTCCACTATGCATGTTAAATATACAGAGCTGTTACTAACAAAGCATATTAAAGAATGAAAATAAAATTACAGAGAATGTAGAAATGGAATTCGCAGTTACGAGGTTTAATGTTAAAGCTCATTTTCGCATAACACTTTCCGCCCTGATCCGATGATCAATATTTTGAAGCTTTTCGGACATGAACGGTTATAAATGTGTGTGGTCCTGGCTACATAATATACTAATATATAAGCATATAATGATATAGCAATCAAAAAACAAAACATTTTGAGCAAGCAAACCTTTTGTGCAAAATAAAAGCATTGCTATAGTAGTGCTTATCACTTTGTGTGAAAAACGGAAATTGCTAATACGCAATAGTTGTCTGCGACCGTGAGTCATCCATTGCTGCTTGCAGAAATTTGGGAAAGTGGGTCACCTCACAAAGTCAGAAAATATGAACATAGTTACGAAAAGAAATAGTTCATACATCAACGGCATTACTTACTTGTAAGACAGACTCCATTGTTTTCACATGCATTGCCGAAAAACATTGCAACTCTTGAAATTGTTCGTTCTAAAATTGTAATGGCATCTAGTTTGGCAGGAAATTGTCTGATGTATATACATGTATGTTATTATTGCGTAGTGATTTTTTTGCAGATAAAGCCCAATACCAAACATATTTTTCCAAAGACAAACCATTAACATTTCACCCCATGGGTTGATGTTCCTAAACTTAACGGACTATTATAAATAAACAAATATAACAAAAGCATATGGAACTATTTGAGTGTAGTAATTTCATTTGTGAGGTCGGTCGACTCTACTAAACAGATGGGGGAGATGGGTTGTTATCTGCATTTACAGACACTGCTTTTATACATAAATAAAGTTATATCATTTTAATAACATATCAATACTAGAAGAACGACTTACTAAGTTAATAATATGACAAGAAATGACATAAATAGAGCATGTTTGACATATATACAGCCTTGTTATACTTTATTACATCCCTAATTGTAGGGTAAATACATTTTTACCCGATATTAATTATACAACAAAAATATAATAGTTATATGGGATTGTTATTCGTATGAAAATAGTATGCATATACATGTAGTACGGAATAACATAGATGTGTAACCAAGTACATACAAACAGTATAGATGTGTAACCAAGTACATACAAATAGTATGCATATACATGTAGTATGGAATAACATAGATGTGTAACCAAGTACATACAAATAGTATGATTATACATGTAGTACGGAATAACATGGATGTGTAACCAAGTACATACAAATAGTATGCATATACATGTAGTACGGCATAACATAGATGTGTAACCAAGTACATACAAATAGTATGCCTATACATGTAGTACGGAATAACATAGATGTGTAACCAAGTACATAGACAATAGTATGCATATACATGTAGTACGGAATAACATAGATGTGTAACCAAGTACATACAAATAGTATGCATATACATGTAGTATGGAATAACATAGATGTGTAACCAAGTACATACACTAGTATGCATATACATGTAGTATGGAATAACATAGATGTGTAACCAAGTACATACACTAGTATGCATATACATGTAGTATGGAATAACATAGATGTGTAACCAAGTACATAGACAATAGTATGCACATACATGTAGTATGGAATAACATAGATGTGTAACCAAGTACATAGAAAATAGTATGCATATACATGTAGTATGGAATAACATAGATGTGTTACCAAGTATATACACATAGTATGCATATACATGTAGAATGGAATAGCATAGATGTGTAACCAAGTATTTATATAGACAATGGTATAACCTACCTCGTGATTTACGTAATTGTCCTGCGTCCTCGTATGAATGCCGTACGATATCCTACGATGCCGTACGATAAGTGTACGTGTCTGGCAACTACCTGTGGACAGGTGGAAGTTATTCGGGTAGTCGTACGATATCCTACGATGCCGTAAGATAAGTGTACGTGTCTGGCAACTACATGTAGCCAGGTGGAAGTTATTCGCGTAGTCGTACGATATCATACGATGCCGTACGATATTGTACGTGTCTGGCAACTACATGTGGACAGGTGGAAGTTATTCGCGTAGTCGTACGATATCCTACGATGCGTACGATGGTGTACGTGTCTGGCAACTACATGTGGACATGTGGAAGTTATTCGCGTAGTCGTACGATATCCTACGATGCCGTACGATGGTGTACGTGTCTGGCAACTACCTGTGGACAGGTGGACGTTATTCGGGTAGTCATACGATATCCTACGAGGCCGTACGATAGTGTACGTGTCTGGCAACTACATGTGGACAGGTGGAAGTTATTCGCGTAGTCGTACGATATCCTACGATGCCGTACGATAGTGTACGTGTCTGGCAACTACCTGTGGACAGCTGGAAGTTATTCGCGTAGTCGTACGATATCCTACGATGCCGTACGATGGTGTACGTGTCTGGCAACTACCTGTGGACAGGTGGAAGTTATTCGCGTAGTCGTACGATATCCTACGATGCCGTACGATGGTGTACGTGTCTGGCAACTACATGTGGACAGGTGGAAGTTATTTGCATAGTCGTACGATATCCTACGATGCCGTACGATGGTGTACGTGTCTGGCAACTACATGTGGACAGGTGGAAGTTATTTGCATAGTCGTACGATATCCTACGATGCCGTACGATGGTGTACGTGTCTGGCAACTACAAGTGGACAGGTGGAAGTTATTCGCGTAGTCGTACGATATCCTACGATGCCGTACGATGGTGTACGTGTCTGTCAACTACATGTGGACAGGTGGAAGTTATTTGCATAGTCGTACGATATCATTGTACGTGTGTATCCAAGTACCTACATACAGCATGGAATAGTCGAGTTGTGTATCCACGTACCTACATACAGTATGGAATTGTCTAGTTGTGTATCCACGTACCTACATACAGCATGGAATTGTCTAGTTGTGTATCCACGTACCTACATACAGTATGGAATTGTCTAGTTGTGTATCCACGTACCTACATACAGTATGGAATTGTCTAGTTGTGTATCCACGTACCTACATACAGTATGGAATTGCCTAGTTGTGTATCCACGTACCTACATACAGTATGGAATTGTCTAGTTGGGTATCCACGTACCTACATACAGTATGGAATTGCCTAGTTGTGTATCCAAGTACTTACATACAGTATGGAATAGCCTAGTTGTGTATCCAAGTACTTACATACAGTATGGAATAGCCTAGTTGTGTATCCAAGTACTTACATACAGTATGGAATAGCCTAGTTGTGTATCCAAATGCATACATGCATTATGCAATAGTTGTTTTGTGTATCCAAGTACGTACATGCATTATACAATAGTCTAGTTTTGTATCCAAGTACATACATTTTGAATTAGCATAGTCGTTTAGTTATGTATCCAAGCACTAACATACATTATGCAATAGTATAGTTGTGTATCGATGTACTTACATAGAGTATGGAATAGTCTACTTGTGTATCCAAGTACCTAAATACAGTATGACATTGTCTAGTTGTGTATTCAAGTGCATACACACATTATGAAATAGTCAAGTTGTGTATCGAAGTACTTACATGTAGTATGGAATCATATAGTTGTGTATCGAAGTACTTATGTAGTATGGAATCATATAGTTGTGTATAGAAGTACTTATATGTAGTATGGAATACTATCGTTGTGCATAGAAGTACGTATGTAGTATGGAATAATATAGTTGTGTATAGAAGTACTTATGTAGTATGGAATAATATAGTTGTGTATAGAAGTACTTATGTAGTATGGAATAATATAGTTGTGTATCGAAGTACTTACATACAGCATGGAATAGTCTAGTTGTGTATCCAAGTACCTACATACATTATGGAATAGTCTAGTTGTGTATCCAAGTACCTACATACAGTATGGAATAGTCTAGTTGTGTATCCAAATACTTACATACAGTATGGAATAGTCTAATTGTGTATCCAAGTACCTACATACAGTATGAAATAGTCTAGTTGTGTATCCAAGTACCTACATACAGCATGGAATAGTCGAGTTGTGTATCCACGTACCTATATACAGTATGGAATTGTCTAGTTGTGTATCCACGTACCTACATACAGTATGGAATTGTCTAGTTGTGTATCCACGTACCTACATACAGTATGGAATTGTCTAGTTGTGTATCCACGTACCTACATACAGTATGGAATTGTCTAGTTGTGTATCCACGTACCTACATACAGTATGGAATTGTCTAGTTGTGTATCCACGTACCTACATACAGTATGGAATTGTCTAGTTGTGTATCCACGTACCTACATACAGTATGGAATTGTCTAGTTGTGTATCCACGTACCTACATACAGTATGGAATTGTCTAGTTGTGTATCCACGTACCTACATACAGTATGGAATTGTCTAGTTGTGTATCCACGTACCTACATACAGTATGGAATTGTCTAGTTGTGTATCCAAATGCATACATGCATTATGCAATAGTTGTTTTGTGTATCCAAGTACTTACATGCATTATACAATAGTCTAGTTTTGTATCCAAGTACATACATTTTGAATTAGCATAGTCGTTTAGTTATGTATCCAAGCACTAACATACATTATGCAATAGTATAGTTGTGTATCGATGTACTTACATAGAGTATGGAATAGTCTACTTGTGTATCCAAGTACCTAAATACAGTATGACATTGTCTAGTTGTGTATTCAAGTGCATACACACATTATGAAATAGTCTAGTTGTGTATCGAAGTACTTACATGTAGTATGGAATCATATAGTTGTGTATCGAAGTACTTATGTAGTATGGAATCATATAGTTGTGTATAGAAGTACTTACATGTAGTATGGAATACTATCGTTGTGCATAGAAGTACTTATGTAGTATGGAATAATATAGTTGTGTATAGAAGTACTTATGTAGTATGGAATAATATAGTTGTGTATAGAAGTACTTATGTAGTATGGAATAATATAGTTGTGTATCGAAGTACTTACATACAGCATGGAATAGTCTAGTTGTGTATCCAAGTACCTACATACATTATGGAATAGTCTAGTTGTGTATCCAAGTACCTACATACAGTATGGAATAGTCTAATTGTGTATCCAAGTACTTACATACAGTATGGAATAGTCCAGTTGTGTATCGAAGTACCTACATACAGTATGAAATAGTCTAGTTGTGTATACAAGTACCTATATACATTATGGAATAGTCTAGTTGTGTATCCAAGTAGCTATATACAGTATGGAATAGTCTAGGTATGTATCCAAGTACCTACATACATTATGAACTAGTCTAGTTGTGTATCCAAGTACCTATATACAGTGTGGAATAGTCTAGTTGTGTATCCAAGTACCTACATACATTATGAACTAGTCTAGTTGTGTATCCAAGTACCTATATACATTATGGAATAGTCAAGTTGTGTATCCAAGTACCTATCTACATTATGGAATAGTCTAGTAGTGTATCCAAGTACCTATCTACATTATGGAATAGTCTAGTTGTGTATCCAAGTACCTACATACAGTATGAAATTGTCTAGTTGTGTATCCACGTACCTATATACAGTATGGAATTGCCTAGTTGTGTATCCAAGTACTTACATACAGTATGGAATAGCCTTGTTGTGTATCCAAGTACCTATATACAGTATGGAATAGCCTAGTTGTGTATCCAAATGCATACATGCATTATGCAATAGTTTTGTTGTGTATCCAAGTACTTACATGCATTATACAATAGTCTAGTTTTGTATCCAAGTACATACATTTTGAATTAGCATAGTCGTTTAGTTATGTATCCAAGCACTTACATACAGTATGGAATAGCCTAGTTGTGTATCCAAATGCATACATGCATTATGCAATAGTTTTGTTGTGTATCCAAGTACTTACATACATTATACAATATTCTAGTTTTGTATCCAAGTACATACATTTTGAATTAGCATAGTCGTTTAGTTATGTATCCAAGCACTTACATACATTATGCAATAGTATAGTTGTGTATCGATGTACTTACATACAGTATGGAATAGTCTAATTGTGTATCCAAGTACCTACATACAGTATGAAATAGTCTAGTTGTGTATCCAAGTACCTACATACAGCATGGAATAGTCGAGTTGTGTATCCACGTACCTATATACAGTATGGAATTGTCTAGTTGTGTATCCACGTACCTACATACAGTATGGAATTGTCTAGTTGTGTATCCACGTACCTACATACAGTATGGAATTGTCTAGTTGTGTATCCACGTACCTACATACAGTATGGAATTGCCTAGTTGTGTATCCACGTACCTACATACAGTATGGAATTGTCTAGTTGAGTATCCACGTACCTACATACAGTATGGAATTGCCTAGTTGTGTATCCAAGTACTTACATACAGTATGGAATAGCCTAGTTGTGTATCCAAGTACTTACATACAGTATGGAATAGCCTAGTTGTGTATCCAAGTACTTACATACAGTATGGAATAGCCTAGTTGTGTATCCAAATGCATACATGCATTATGCAATAGTTGTTTTGTGTATCCAAGTACTTACATGCATTATACAATAGTCTAGTTTTGTATCCAAGTACATACATTTTGAATTAGCATAGTCGTTTAGTTATGTATCCAAGCACTAACATACATTATGCAATAGTATAGGTGTGTATCGATGTACTTACATAGAGTATGGAATAGTCTACTTGTGTATCCAAGTACCTAAATACAGTATGACATTGTCTAGTTGTGTATTCAAGTGCATACACACATTATGAAATAGTCTAGTTGTGTATCGAAGTACTTACATGTAGTATGGAATCATATAGTTGTGTATCGAAGTACTTATGTAGTATGGAATCATATAGTTGTGTATAGAAGTACTTACATGTAGTATGGAATACTATCGTTGTGCATAGAAGTACTTATGTAGTATGGAATAATATAGTTGTGTATAGAAGTACTTATGTAGTATGGAATAATATAGTTGTGTATAGAAGTACTTATGTAGTATGGAATAATATAGTTGTGTATCGAAGTACTTACATACAGCATGGAATAGTCTAGTTGTGTATCCAAGTACCTACATACATTATGGAATAGTCTAGTTGTGTATCCAAGTACCTACATACAGTATGGAATAGTCTAATTGTGTATCCAAGTACTTACATACAGTATGGAATAGTCCAGTTGTGTATCGAAGTACCTACATACAGTATGAAATAGTCTAGTTGTGTATACAAGTACCTATATACATTATGGAATAGTCTAGTTGTGTATCCAAGTAGCTATATACAGTATGGAATAGTCTAGGTATGTATCCAAGTACCTACATACATTATGAACTAGTCTAGTTGTGTATCCAAGTACCTATATACAGTGTGGAATAGTCTAGTTGTGTATCCAAGTACCTACATACATTATGAACTAGTCTAGTTGTGTATCCAAGTACCTATATACATTATGGAATAGTCAAGTTGTGTATCCAAGTACCTATCTACATTATGGAATAGTCTAGTAGTGTATCCAAGTACCTATCTACATTATGGAATAGTCTAGTTGTGTATCCAAGTACCTACATACAGTATGAAATTGTCTAGTTGTGTATCCACGTACCTATATACAGTATGGAATTGCCTAGTTGTGTATCCAAGTACTTACATACAGTATGGAATAGCCTTGTTGTGTATCCAAGTACCTATATACAGTATGGAATAGCCTAGTTGTGTATCCAAATGCATACATGCATTATGCAATAGTTTTGTTGTGTATCCAAGTACTTACATGCATTATACAATAGTCTAGTTTTGTATCCAAGTACATACATTTTGAATTAGCATAGTCGTTTAGTTATGTATCCAAGCACTTACATACAGTATGGAATAGCCTAGTTGTGTATCCAAATGCATACATGCATTATGCAATAGTTTTGTTGTGTATCCAAGTACTTACATACATTATACAATATTCTAGTTTTGTATCCAAGTACATACATTTTGAATTAGCATAGTCGTTTAGTTATGTATCCAAGCACTTACATACATTATGCAATAGTATAGTTGTGTATCGATGTACTTACATACAGTATGGAATAGTCTACTTGTGTATCCAAGTACCTAAATACAGTATGACATTTTCTAGTTGTGTATTCAAGTGCATACACACATTATGAAATAGTCTAGTTGTGTATCGAAGTACTTACATGTAGTATGGAATCATATAGTTGTGTATCGAAGTACTTATGTAGTATGGAATCATATAGTTGTGTATAGAAGTACTTACCTGTAGTATGGAATAATATAGTTGTGTATAGAAGTACTTATGTAGTATGGAATAATATAGTTGTGTATAGAAGTACTTATGTAGTATGGAATAATATAGTTGTGTATCGAAGTACTTACATACAGCATGGAATAGTCTAGTTGTGTATCCAAGTACCTACATACATTATGGAATAGTCTAGTTGTGTATCCAAGTACATACATACAGTATGGAATAGTCTAGTTGTGTATCCAAGTACCTAAATACAGTATGGAATAGTCTAGTTGTGTATCCAAATACTTACATACAGTATGGAATAGTCTAGTTGTGTATCCAAGTACCTACATACAGCATGGAATAGTCTAGTTGTGTATCCAAGTACCTACATACAGTATGGAATAGTCTAGTTGTGTATCCAAATACTTACATACAGTATGGAATAGTCTAATTGTGTATCCAAGTACCTACATACAGTATGAAATAGTCTAGTTGTGTATCAAAGTACCTATATACAGTATGGAATAGTCTAGTTGTGTATCCAAGTACTTACATACAGTATGGAATAGTCCAGTTGTGTATCGAAGTACCTACATACAGTATGAAATAGTCTAGATGTGTATACAAGTACCTATATACATTATGGAATAGTCTAGTTGTGTATCCAAGTACCTACATACAGCATGGAATAGTCTAGTTGTGTATCCAAGTACTTACATACAGTATGGAATAGTCCAGTTATGTATCGAAGTACCTACATACAGTATGAAATAGTCTAGTTGTGTATCCAAGTACCTATATACATTATGGAATAGTCTAGTTGTGTATCCAAGTACCTATATACATTATGGAATAGTCTAGTTGTGTATCCAAGTAGCTATATACAGTATGGAATAGTCTAGTTGTGTATCCAAGTAGCTATATACATTATGAACTAGTCTAGTTGTGTATTCAAGTACCTATATACATTATGGAATAGTCAAGTTGTGTATCCAAGTACCTATCTACATTATGGAATAGTCTAGTTGTGTATCCAATTACCTATATACATTATGGAATAGTCTAGTTGTGTATCCAAGTACCTATCTACATTATGGAATAGTCTAGTTGTGTATCCAAGTACCTACATACAGTATGAAATTGTCTAGTTGTGTATCCACGTACCTATATACAGTATGGAATTGCCTAGTTGTGTATCCAAGTACTTACATACAGTATGGAATAGCCTTGTTGTGTATCCAAGTACCTATATACAGTATGGAATAGCCTAGTTGTGTATCCAAATGCATACATGCATTATGCAATAGTTTTGTTGTGTATCCAAGTACTTACATGCATTATACAATAGTCTAGTTTTGTATCCAAGTACATACATTTTGAATTAGCATAGTCGTTTAGTTATGTATCCAAGCACTTACATACAGTATGGAATAGCCTAGTTGTGTATCCAAATGCATACATGCATTATGCAATAGTTTTGTTGTGTATCCAAGTACTTACATACATTATACAATATTCTAGTTTTGTATCCAAGTACATACATTTTGAATTAGCATAGTCGTTTAGTTATGTATCCAAGCACTTACATACATTATGCAATAGTATAGTTGTGTATCGATGTACTTACATACAGTATGGAATAGTCTACTTGTGTATCCAAGTACCTAAATACAGTATGACATTGTCTAGTTGTGTATTCAAGTGCATACACACATTATGAAATAGTCTAGTTGTGTATCGAAGTACTTACATGTAGTATGGAATCATATAGTTGTGTATCGAAGTACTTATGTAGTATGGAATCATATAGTTGTGCATAGAAGTACTTACATGTAGTATGGAATACTATCGTTGTATATAGAAGTATTTATGTAGTTGTGCATAGAAGTACTTATGTAGTTGTGCATAGAAGTACTTATGTAGTTGTGTATAGAAGTACTTATGTAGTTGTGTATATAAGTACTTATGTAGTTGTGCATAGAAGTACTTATGTAGTTGTGCATAGACGTATTTATGTAGATGTGTATTGAAGTACGTATTTAGTATGGAATAATATAGTTGTGTATAGAAGTACTTTTGTAGTATGTAATAATATAGTTGTGTATCGAAGTACTTATGTAGTATGGAATAATATAGTTGTGTATAGAAGTACTTATGTAGTATGTAATAATATAGTTGTGTATCGAAGTACTTATGTAGTATGGAATAATATAGTTGTGCATAGAAGTACTTATGTAGTATGGAATAATATAGTTGTGTATCGAAGTACCTATGTGGTATGGAATAATATAGTTGTGCATAGAAGTACTTATGTAGTATGGAATAACATAGTTGTGTATCGAAGTACTTATGTAGTTGTGCATAGAAGTACTTATGTAGTTGTGTATAGAAGTACTTATGGAGTTGTGTATAGAAGTACTTATGTAGTTGTTTATAGAAGTACTTATGTAGTTGTGTATAGAAGTACTTATGTAGTTGTGTATATAAGTACTTATGTAGTTGTGTATAGAAGTATTTATGTAGTTGTGTATAGAAGTATTTATGTAGTTGTGTATAGAAGTATTTATGTAGTTGTGTATAGAAGTATTTATGTAGTTGTGTATAGAAGTATTTATGTAGTTGTGTATAGAAGTATTTATGTAGTTGTGTATAGAAGTACTTATGTAGTTGTGCATAGAAGTACTTATGTAGTTGTGTATAGAAGTACGTATGTAGTTGTACATAGAAGTACTTATGTAGTTGTGTATAGAAGTACTTATGTAGTTGTGCATAGAAGTACGTATGTAGTTGTGTATAGAAGTACTTATGTAGTTGTGTATAGAAGTACTTATGTAGTTGTGTATAGAAGTACTTATGTAGGTGTGCATAGAAGTACTTATGTAGTTGTGTATAGAAGTACTTATGTAGTTGTGTATATAAGTACGTATGTAGTTGTGTATAGAAGTACGTATGTAGTTGTGTATAGAAGTACTTATGTAGTTGTGTATAGAAGTATTTATGTAGTTGTGTATTGAAGTACGTATTTAGTATGGAATAATATAGTTGTGTATAGAAGTACTTACATGTAGTATGGAATATTATAGTTGTGTATCGAAGTACTTATGTAGTATGGAATAATATAGTTGTGTATCGAAGTACTTACATGTAGTATGGAATAATATAGTTGTGTATAGAAGTACCTATGTAGTTGTGTATAGAAGTACTTATGTAGTTGTACATAGAAGTACTTATGTAGTTGTGCATAGAAGTACTTATGTAGTATGGAATAATATAGTTGTGCATAGAAGTACTTATGTAGTATGGAATAATATAGTTGTGTATCGAAGTACTTATGTGTTATGGAATAATATAGTTGTGCATAGAAGTACTTATGTAGTATGGAATAACATAGTTGTGTATCGAAGTACTTATGTGGTATGGAATAATATAGTTGTGCATAGAAGTACTTATGTAGTATGGAATAACATAGTTGTGTATCGAAGTACTTATGTAGTTGTGCATAGAAGTACTTATGTAGTTGTGTATAGAAGTACTTATGTAGTTGTGTATAGAAGTACTTATGTAGTTGTTTATATAAGTACTTATGTATTTGTGTATAGAAGTACTTATGTAGTTGTGTATATAAGTACTTATGTAGTTGTGTATAGAAGTACTTATGTAGTTGTGTATAGAAGTATTTATGTAGTTGTGTATAGATGTATTTATGTAGTTGTGTATAGAAGTATTTATGTAGTTGTGTATAGAAGTATTTATGTAGTTGTGTATAGAAGTACTTATGTAGTTGTGCATAGAAGTACTTATGTAGTTGTGTATAGACGTACGTATGTAGTTGTACATAGAAGTACTTATGTAGTTGTGTATAGAAGTACTTATGTAGTTGTGTATAGAAGTACGTATGTAGTTGTACATAGAAGTACTTATGTAGTTGTGCATATAAGTACTTATGTAGTTGTGTATTGAAGTACTTATGTAGTATGGAATAATATAGTTGTGTATAGAAGTACTTATGTAGTATGGAATAATATAGTTGTGTATCGAAATACTTATGTTGTATGGAATAATATAGTTGTGTATCGAAGTACTTACATGTAGTATGGAATAATATAGTTGTGCATAGAAGTACTTATGTAGTATGGAATAATATAGTTGTGTATCGAAGTACTTACATGTAGTATGGAATAATATAGTTGTGTATAGAAGTACTTATGTAGTTGTGTATAGAAGTACTTATGTAGTTGTGCATAGAAGTACTTATGTAGTATGGAATAATATAGTTGTGTATTGAAGTACTTACATGTAGTATGGAATAATATAGTTGTGAATAGAAGTATTTATGTAGTTGTGTATAGAAGGACATATGTAGTTGTGCATAGAAGTACTTATGTAGTTGTGAATAGAAGTACTTATGTAGTTGTGTATAGAAGTACTTATGTAGTTATGCATAGAAGTACTTATGTAGTTGTGTATAGAAGTACTTATGTAGTTGTGTATAGAAGTACGTATGTAGTTGTGTATAGAAGTACTTATGTAGTTGTGTATAGAAGTATTTATGTAGTTGTGTATAGAAGTATGTATGTAGTTGTGTATAGAAGTATTTATGTAGTTGTGTATAGAAGTATTTATGTAGTTGTGTATAGAAGTACTTATGTAGTTGTGTATAGAAGTATTTATGTAGTTGTGTATAGAAGTACTTATGTAGTTGTGCATAGAAGTACTTATGTAGTTGTGTATATAAGTACGTATGTAGTTGTACATAGAAGTATTTATGTAGTTGTGTATTGAAGTACTTATGTAGTATGGAATAATATAGTTGTGTATCGAAGTACTTATGTAGTATGGAATAATATAGGTGTGTATCGAAGTACTTACATGTAGTATGGAATAATATAGTTGTGTATCGAAGTACTTATGTAGTATGGAATAATATAGTTGTGTATCGAAGTACTTACATGTAGTATGGAATAATATAGTTGTGTATAGAAGTATTTATGTAGTTGTGTATAGAAGTACATATGTAGTTGTGTATAGAAGTACTTATGTAGTTGTGTATAGAAGTACATATGTAGTTGTGTAAAGAAGTACATATGTAGTTGTGTATAGAAGTACCTATGTAGTTGTGTATAGAAGTACTTTTGTAGTTGTGTATAGAAGTACATATGTAGTTGTGTATAGAAGTACTTATGTAGTTGTGTATAGAAGTACTTATGTAGTTGTGTATAGAAGTACATATGTAGTTGTGTATAGAAGTATTTATGTAGTTGTGCATAGAAGTACTTATGTAGTTGTGCATAGAAGTATGTATGTAGTTGTGTATTGAAGTACTTATGTAGCTGTGTATCCAACAAGTCTTACACACGATTACTATCGATACATTTTCTTCTGAACCATGTACGTCACACATACGTACGTTTGTATATAACATAGACACAATAAATGACAGAGATTGGAGCATTTGCAAATAATTAAATAATGTTTAAGCTTTAGCGTGTACTAGGCATCATAATGTTTAAGCTTACGAGTGTACTGTGTATCATAATATTTAAGCTTTAGCGTGTACTGTGCATCATAATGTTTAAGCTTTAGCGTGTACTGTGCATCATAATGTTTAAGCTTAAGCGTGTACTGTGCATCATAATGTTTAAGCTTTAGCGTGTACTGTGCATCATAATGTTTAAGCTTTAGCGTGTACTAGCATCATAATGTTTAAGCTTTAGCGTGTACTGTGCATCATAATGTTTAAGCTTTAGCGTGTACTGTGCATCATAATGTTTAAGCTTTAGCGTGTACTAGCATCATAATGTTTAAGCTTTAGCGTGTACTGTGCATCATAATGTTTAAGCTTTAGCGTGTACTGTGCATCATAATGTTTAAGCTTTAGCGTGTACTAGCATCATAATGTTTAAGCTTTAGCGTGTACTGTGCATCATAATGTTTAAGCTTTAGCGTGTACTGTGCATCATAATGTTTAAGCTTTAGCGTGTACTAGCATCATAATGTTTAAGCTTTAGCGTGTACTGTGCATCATAATGTTTAAGCTTTAGCGTGTACTGTGCATCATAATGTTTAAGCTTAAGAGTGTACTAGGCATCATAATGTTTAAGCTTAAGAGTGTACTGTGCATCATAATGTTTAAGCTTAATCACTTACTAGATACCATACCATAACATACCATACTATACAGTGCTGTATAATCTTTACTCAAGTAGACACGGTCCTATTATATAGGTAACGTGACAGTAAATACGCGATCTATCAATCTATCTATCTATCTATCTATCTTATCTATCTATCTATCTATATATTCATACTGCCAGACTCCCCTTTCGGGTATGTAGCGTGCATTGCACGCTTAAACCCCTGAGGTTCCGGCTGTAAGGCAACCGCTGATGGGAGGCTGTTCCACATCACCACCGTACATGGAAAAACGAGTATTTATAGTAATTGGTAGTGGCTTGAATTCGCCTATAGGAAAGGGGATGCATGTGGCGGGTCATTCTCACAGGACGCTCTAAATAGTCTGGGACCGGGACTGCTACAAGTCCATAGACTATTATATAAAACATTGTAAGTCGGGCGTCATTACGTCTGTCCTGTAAGGTCTTCCATCCAAGTTCATTTTGCATGGAAGTGACACTGTCATACCTGGAATAGTTATCATATGTGTTACCCAACGGACTGCTCTACGTTGAACCATTTCTATCTTATTAATATTGTGTTGGTTATATGGGCTCCAGATGGAGGAAGCGTATTCAACGTGTGGCTTGACCAGGGTCTTGTATGCATGCTCACGGATGTCTGCATTTCTAGTTTGAATATTTCTGCGTATGAAACCATGTGTTTTGTTAGCATTTGTTGTAATACGATTTATATGTTTATTCCACGAAAGGTCTTCGGATATGTCAATGCCCAGGTACTTTGCACTGTCTACTGTTTCTAGAATGTATCCATGTACACTATAATTAAAGGAAAATGTATGTTTATTTCGACTGATGTTGATAACCTGGTACTTGCTGGAGTTAGTTTAAACATATTTTATTCGGATCAAATACATATATACATATATAAACACAATTCTTATAAATTGGAACCGATATGGGTCGAGAAACAAGCTTAAAGCTTATATGAATCCCTTCCCATGTTGGAGTACGTTTAAATGGTACAAAATGCTTGGCGAATAGTAATGGCGAGTTTATGTGTTCAGTATATATCATATAAATTGTAGAGAAACTATTGAATATTTAACAGCAGTGGCAAATATTTGGACTTGATTTTACTAAACGTCCGCATATATTTACAGCATCGTTATTGTAATTTTAATGTAGCAATACGGAAACGTTATATCCAAATATGTAAAATATCAAAAAACAATCTGGTATTGTCACACGACGGGCCGGGACCAAAACGGAGAGAACCCCCACGTTCACCTAGGTATCGAAACGTTTTGTTGCTGCAATATAGCTCTGGACATTCAGGTAAAGTGTTGTGTTACAGTGTGTAGTGAGATGCTCATCGCCAAACAAGAGATTTTTGAGTGTGGCAGCACATGGAAGGTTAGATAGGTGTTGTAGACGTTGATGATTATACCTTGGGCAATGCAGAAGGAAGTGAGTGACTGATTCGATAGACCCGCATGCGCACAAGGGAGAATCGATGATATTTTTCCTGTGAAGGTCGTAGCACAAAGAACTACTTCCTAGTCGTAGTCGGGTGTGGAGTATCTGATTCCTTCTTGATCCAACCTTGTATAACGGGGATTGTCTTTTCCTGTTTTTACTTAACATGTATTTGAAGGTTGCTACTGTATCGGCGTTCCGTGTCTCGTTTGGCAGCGAGTTCCATATTAGAATAGTTGATGGAAGAAATATAGAAGCATGGGATTGAGTATGTGCAGTTATAGGTTGAACGGCGGGTACGTGTCGAAGGTTATATAATTGGTCAGCTTGTTCTGGAATGAGATTGGAGAGGTAATGGGGACAGCGACCAGTCTTCATTTTGTAGAAGAGGGTGAGCTTGTGATTGCAACGTCTTTTGGCTAGGGTATCACAGGACAGGTCCGACAGAAGAGTGTTTATGTTGCAGAGTTTAGTAGCTCCAGACACAATTCGTGCTGCCTCGTTCTGTACGGCTTCAATATCGTTTTTCGAATCATTACTGCAGTTGTCCCAAACGACGTTACCATATTCTAGAAGAGGTCGAATGTAGGCAAGATACATGCGCTCTAGACAGAAACGGGTAAGAAGGAATTTTAATGATCTGAGAATTCCGATGCGCTGCCAAGACTTGTTAACAAGCTCAGATATATGAGCATTCCACTTGGCATCATCTGAAAAGATTAGACCAAGATGTTTGTGAGTTCTAGTTTGGGTAATGGGAATGCTATTCATGAAGACATCTGGATGGATGGGCTTCTTTCGCTTACGTGAGAAAATCATGGATTCGGTTTTTGCAGGGTTGAATGTAACTAGCCACAATTTGGACCAGGAATGGATACGAGAAAGGTCGGTGTTGAGGACGGCAGCTGCATTGGCTGGATCGTCAACGATGATGTAAAGACTTGTGTCATCAGCGAAAAGACGTATATTGGCATTAATGTCAGCAACGATGTCGTTAATGTAAATGAGGAAGAGTAGTGGACCTAAAATCGATCCCTGTGGAACTCCAGCATTAATAGAAGACCATTGCGAGGATGACTTTGCAATAACAACACGTTGATTTCTTGAAGACAAGTAAGATGCGAACCAGTTTAGAAGAGAACCTGTGATACCGAGAGAAGACAGTTTGCTAAGCAGACCACGGTGCCATACCCGGTCAAACGCCTTCGAAATGTCGCAGAAGATCGCTCGCACTTCCTTTCCATCGTCCATTGCCTGAGATATGTCATTGTAAAGGAAGGTCATTTGGTTGACAGTGGAATCACCCTTGATGAAACCAGACTGGTTCGGTGTCAAAAGACTATTTTCCGTGACATAGTTGTAGAGGTACTTATGTACGCAGCGTTCCATAAGTTTACCCAGGCAGCTAAGTAGAGAGATAGGGCGATAGTTTGAGGGTTTCGATGGATCAGATTTTTTACTGGAGTTGAACTCCATTTCCCATTGATGTTCCCATCTTTCTAATTTGTTGAGGTCTTCTTGTAGTTTATGGATGTCGCTTACTTCATCGGTACCCTGACGAGTAGACAATGTATAGGTCTATTACACGATAAATAGTTCGCGTGCATGGAGATCGTATGATACCGGATACCGGATACCGGAGTTTATGTCCTTAAATGTACAAATTGTCCAATCAAATATGGTTTTACAAATCTTATATCGGGGCTTTCCATGTGTTTTTTATCCAATTAAACAAGTTGTTAGTTAGTATTATAGATCCGAGTTTCTAGGAAGACATGAAAATTACGACTGATTTTTACATTGTTTAACGATATACAAGATAATGTACGAATGGATACATTAGAGCAGATTAGTAAAAGATGCTTAGCTGTTTGCCAAGTGTCTAAGCATATTTCAATACAAGCCATTCAAAGCACTGTAAAATGCCATAGACCACAGGCGATCATTTTGGACGTGGATCAGGTGCATGGGATCGAATCAAACAAAACGTTGACTAGATGGATATTGTATATGAACTCTGCTGAGGGTGAGCTACATACTATGTGTATATTAATTTGAGACTAACTACTAACTAATGTGTATGATCAGCTTCGTATTCATATCGATTAATGGTCAATATTCGCATCCTACTTTCGATTTCGAAAACGAAAGTAGATATTTTCAGAAAATGATCGGATGATATTCGGTCATTGGATTTGGAATCCCGTTTTCAATTTACCTCGTAACATAGTTTCATACATAAAAGAAATAAGTCAACATTGTGAACAGCTAATTAATTTAAGCAAATAATGGATGAAATATTTGGATAGAAGTGATACACAATGAAAGGTATTATTGTTCTATCTATCTACTATCTATCTATCTATCTATCTATCTATCTATCTATCTATCTATCTATCTATCTATCTATCTATCTATCTATCTATCTATCTATCTATCTATCTATCTATCTATCTATCTATCTATCTATCTATCTATCTATCTATCTATCTATCTATCTATCTATCTATCTATCTATCTATCTATCTATCTATCTATCTATCTATCTATCTATCTATCTATCTATCTATCTATCTATCTATCTATCTATCTATCTATCTATCTATCTATCTATCTATCTATCTATCTATCTATCTATCTATCTATCTATCTATCTATCTATCTTTATCTATCTATCTATCTATCTATCTATCTATCTATCTATCTATCTATCTATCTATCTATCTATCTATCTATCTATCTATCTATCTATCTATCTATCTATCTATCTATCTATCTATCTATCTATCTATCTATCTATCTATCTATCTATCTATCTATCTATCTATCTATCTATCTATCTATCTATCTATCTATCTATCTATCTATCATCTATCTATCTATCTATCTATCTATCTATCTATCTATCTATCTATCTATCTATCTATATCTATCTATCTATCTATCTATCTATCTATCTATCTATCTATCTATCTATCTATCTATCTATCTATCTATCTATCTATCTATCTATCTATCTATCTATCTATCTATCTATCTATCTATCTATCTATCTATATCTATCTATCTATCTATCTATCTATATCTATCTATCATCTATCTATCTATCTATCTATCTATCTATCTATCTATCTATCTATCTATCTATCTATCTATCTATCTATCTATCTATCTATCTATCTATCTATCTATCTATCTATCTATCTATCTATCTATCTATCTATCTATCTATCTATCTATCTATCTTCTATCTATCTATCTATCTATCTATCTATATCTATCTATCTATCTATCTATCTATCTATCTATCTATCTATCTATCTATCTATCTATCTACCCCTCGTGTGGACGTAGACATGTTGAGCATGTTGAGCGTCAAAAACCACAAAGAAGTGAAAAGTATGAGTAGTTAAAAATATAATTTAAGAAAGTAATGAAAATAAATTGTGGTAACAGTTTAAAATCAGCTGCACAGAACAACTAGGGACTGGCATGATCAATATGGCAAACTGCCATATTGAATTGCTTTATGGTAGGGAGATGGACAATGTCAGGAGGGAGATGGTTCTAATGGTAGATTGTTCTTGGAAAGAAGGAAAACTTATAGTAGTCTGTAGTTGCTGTAATTAACCTATATCTTAACGAATGGCAATGGCGAGCAGGACGGGAGAGGGGGACTAGGTAATTTTCAATGGGAATAGCAACAAGATCATTATGAAATGTATACATAAGGGATAACCTATTGTCAATACGCTGTTGATCTAGTCTGCTTAGATTTAGGGAATGTAGCATGTCTGTACACTAGAGGTGCGATAGAAGTCGGCCTGGCCTTTATCCAACGGGCTGCTCTTCGCTGGACACTTTCAATTTGGTCTATCAATGTTTGGGTAGCCATATTCAAGCTGGCGTCTTACTAGTGTCTGGTAAGCCATGAACTTAAGGGGTTTGGATTTGACCTGGAGGTTTCTACGTAGAAATCCTAATGTTTGGTTTGCTTTCTTAGTTGACCTTTTTCAGGGCGTTCATTTGACCCGAGCTCCCGGGTATTGACGCACGAAAATTGATAAAGACGCTTTTTGACTCTTGGTGAAAATGCCTTGAGAGTCAACTTGACCCGGGGCGTTGATCGGTCATGCGTCATCAAATATTTTCTCAGCGGAGTAATTATCAAAATATGTCTGTCTACGAGGTCGAAGACCGTAATCCTTCATATATAAAACGCAGTTATTTTCATCAAAAGTCTGCTGCATTTCGTTATGAACACGATCGTGATTTACGAGGGACTCACAATCGGACAAATGGCGTCTAGGCAAACTTTACGTAAAATCTTTATCTCAACCAGCCGATCAGAATATAGTATCAACCACGCATAAAGCGCCTTCATCTCTTGCGCTGCCCAGGGTTAGGTTCAAAACGCGTGGTTGATGTCATTATTCAGTTGGGTGGTTGAGAAAAAAGGCTTACCCAAACTTTAGTATCAAAGGGAAATAAATCTTTAATAACGTTTCTCTAATACCTGTACGGCTCGGTATTTTTCCGGTAAAAATTAATTTTTATCAAAAGACATTTATTATTGATTGTCACAATAAACACCTTTAGCAAGTTTTGCAAACAACCAATTACCGTTTGTGTTGTTTGCCATCATATGTGCTGCTAATCATGAGAACTGAGAAGTTTAAGTAGGTGTTGACATTATGTGTATTGTCAATGTACAATCGGCATAGATAAAACGGTGTTTTTGTAACACGCGTATTGTCAATAATAAGTTGTCTGCTATTTGAGAAGCTTATAGTGGGCCACTGATATAGAAATTATACGCCGGAATCGTTTGATGATGACTTTCGCTATTGTTTGTTACAGATTTCTATGGGGTATTCATTGTGTGCACCACCCATTAATCATTTCATTGTTTCTACATTATTCCTTCATTTTCTGGAGAATATTCCTAAATCATTCTTAGTTATATTTTCAATCAGATCGGAGATAAAAAATTAAAGAGTATCAGTTTTAGAAATTAAATCTTAAACATGGTTCAGAAAAGCTTTAGTCACTTCGGAATTGGGACACCCAGCAAACGTAAGCTGAGTGATAGTGTTAGTGAACCTGGGACACCTAAACGCCATAAAGTAGACTGTGACACTCGTAAGTCTAAAGTGAAAAGAAAATTCAGGTCTGAGTGGCTTAATGAATTTGAGTGGCTGGAAATGAAACAAACTGATGATCAGATTCTGTTGTATTGTACTTGGTGTAGAGATGCTAAAAAGAAAAATCCCTTCGCTAACAGTGGTAGCACGAACCTACAAAAATTACATGTACGTAAAGTACCAACATGCATATATTTGACTCTTGAACATTCCTGTTTGACTCTTGAGATTTTGACCTCAAGGGTCATTGACTCTTGAGTTTCAAAGTCTAGTGAACGCCCTGCTTTTTATGTGTCCCACGACAGGTTATCTGAGATATCCTCGCCAAGGTATTTGGCTGAGGTGACTGACTCAAGTAGGACTCCATGGAATTTATATTGACTGGGAATAGGATTTTTCCTTCTGGTGACGTGGACAAATTGTTGTTGTTTTTTTTTAATCTTTATTTATTTTACAACAATTGCGAAGCAAGTTTTAACAACTTATATTAATCACTATCATTGGCGCGGATGAAAGCGTATATGTGGACATTTGTGTGGGAGGAAACCGGAGTACCCGGAGAAAATCCACCTGTCCAATCTGGCGACCACCGTACCATCTCACACTCTTCCCGGTCTGAGGATCAAATCCGGGTTGCATTGTTGAGAAGCAAGCGCACTATCCACTATGCTAATAGTACGGACAGCCGATTTTTAATGTTAATATTGGATAAATCCAAATATGTATCTATCTCTGAATACTGCCAAATCTTCTCACCAGGAATAAAACATGGTTTGGAGTTCTGACACTTTGGAATTTATCCATGCCTAAGTTGTTACTTTCGGCGCTCGGAACGACAAAACAGGTTTTATTCGACTTTAAATAATACAAATACAAATATTATTTTGA
The DNA here is from genome assembly GCA_014843695.1 of Archivesica marissinica. Lineage (NCBI taxonomy): Eukaryota > Metazoa > Mollusca > Bivalvia > Venerida > Vesicomyidae > Archivesica > Archivesica marissinica. The sequence continues at coordinate 22,032,380 of CM026393.1, forward strand.
TTCTAATACATGTGTCTTAAGTCATTTCAGATATCTTTATAAATTATGGAATTGCTTGTATGTATACTATTATACAAACAGACGCTTTTTTCATTACACATTAATAGCTGTCCGATTAGCGCAGTGGTTAGTACGCTCGCTTCTCACCAATGCAACCTGGGTTTGACATTCGGACCAGGAAGTGTGTGAGATGGTACGGTCAGGTGGGTTTTCTCCGGGTACTGCGGTTCCCTCCCACATGAATGACCATATATACATTTCATTGGCGCCAACGAGAGTGATTAATATAAGTTGTTAGATCTTAATTGTTAGAACTTGCTTCGCAGTCGTTAAATAAATAAAGTTTAAACTAAATACCATTTGTGTAATCTAACTAGAAAATTGGGGATTAAATATTGACAGTGTGATGTTAATGTTTATGGCTAACATTTAACACCACAATATAACAATATACTGACACCAAATAAAGTTCTATTTCGTTACATCAGTATCACTACAACTGATGTCATAAGGCGAGGAGATAAAATCAGATAATAATTACATGTTGTTTATTTTTACCTTTCTTTGTTATCACGTACGAATCTATAAATAACTCACCGGTGAGAATAACCCATTCAACACCAAGTAACTGACATGGACTGGTGCATGATACTTTTAAGACTATTAACCCTTTCAACATCACATACCTCGAAATAGGCTTACAACAAAAAAAAGAGTAAATCCAGATGAGCCGGCTCATAATGAGCTGTCTCATCAGGATCTGCACCTTTTGCCAGTAATATTACTATTTTTAGACAAAATTACCCATTTTGATAAATGAACTTGTCCAAATTATGAAATATAATTTCCTTATTAATTTATTGGTCTAAGCATATCATGGACCAGGCCATGTCAGTTACTTGGTGTTGAACGGGTTAAATTAGATTCTCCATGCAGACAGGGCCCAAGCTATATTCTCCATCGAGACGGGTCAAAGCTAGATTCTCCATGCAGATATGGCCCAAGCTATATTCTCCATCGAGACGGGCCAAAGCTAGATTCTCCATCGAGACGGGCCAAAGCTAGATTATCCATGCAGACAGGGCCCAAGCTATATTCTCCATCGAGATGGGCCAAAGCTAGATTATCCATGCAGACAGGGCCCAAGCTATATTCTCCATCGAGACGGGCCAAAGCTAGATTCTCCATGCAGACAGGGCCCAAGCTATATTCACCATCGAGACGGGTCAAAGCTAGATTCTCCATGCAGACAGGGTCCAAGCTATATTCTCCATGCAGACAGGGTCCAAGCTATATTCTCCATGCAGACAGGGTCCAAGCTATATTCTCCATGCAGACAGGGTCCAAGCTATATTCTCCATGCAGACAGGGTCCAAGCTATATTCTCCATGCAGACAGGGTCCAAGCTATATTCTCCATGCAGACAGGGCCCAAGCTATATTCTCCATTGAGACGGGCCAAAGCTAGATTCTCCATGCAGACAGGGTCCAAGCTATATTCTCCATGCAGACAGGGCCCAAGCTAGATTCTCCATGCAGACAGGGCCCAAGCTATATTCTCCATTGAGACGGGCCAAAGCTAGATTCTCCATGCAGACAGGGTCCAAGCTATATTCTCCATGCAGACAGGGCCCAAGCTAGATTCTCCATGCAGACAGGGTCCAAGCTATATTCTCCATTGAGACGGGCCAAAGCTATATTCTCCATGCAGACAGGGCCCAAGCTATATTCTCCATCGAGACGGGCCCAAGCTATATTCTCCATGCAGACAGGACCCAAGCTATATTCTCCATGCAGACAGGGCCCAAGCTAGATTCTCCATCGAGACGGGCCCAAGCTAGATTCTCCATCGAGACGGGCCCAAGCTAGATTCTCCATCGAGACGGGCCAAAGCTAGATTCTCCATGCAGAGAGGGCTATATTCTCAATCTCAAGCTAGTTTCTCGTGGATGTTTCAGCATGATAGTTTTACATCCGTTGTTTGCCTTTATTCAATATTACTACTATAAGACCATATGGGCACAAACGCGGACATCCTATCCACTGTGCTAATCAGACACATATATACTGTTTATGCTGTTTATCTATACCCCCACATATCCAATATTGATGTGTTTACATGTGTGATCTATTTTTAAAACCCATAATATTGCCAATTTAATCATGTAGGACAGTAATCATGTCATCTACGACAGTAATCATGTACAACAGTAATCATGTATGACAGTAATCATGTACGTACTGTCATGTACGTACTGTCATGTACGACAGTAATCATGTATGACAGTAATCATGTATGACAGTAATCATGTACGACAGTAATCATGTACGACAGTAATCATGTATGACAGTAATCATGCATGACAGTAATCATGTACAACAGTAATCATGTACAACATTAATCATGTATGACAGTAATCATGTATGACAGTAATCATGTACAACACTAATCATGTACGACAGTAATCATGTACAACAGTAGTAAGGGCGTCTCTTTGTATGTAAACAAACGGGCGCCATTTTGAATACGATTTATAGTAACTCATTTGCATATAAGGGAATATAAAGTAGGTCACGCGCGTGCGCGTCACTACATAGCCTATTGATGACGTATCGCGCAACTACCGAGCTCTTTGTTTTTTAGTAAACCCGGCTCTTTGCATATAAGTTAATATAAGTAGGTCACGCGCGTGCGCGTTTATTGATGACGTATCGCGCAACTACCGTGTACGAAGGCCGATCTAGTAACGAGCCTCTACGCGGCGTCCATTTTGGATGACCTCGGCTTATCGGATACTCTTATAATTAGCGAATAATGCGACATATGTCCTCTATTATATATCCGGAGCGTCGTCGCATTTCTTCGAAGACACTAGTCAGAATAATCGGTGGCCCCGCCACGTACCCGGATGACACCCTCACGCTTCCAGTCGGATCCGTTCTCGAGTCAATAACATCCGAACAGAGCCGCTTCCAACTGGTCCGTACCTGGGGGGTACCTCCATTCTCCGCCCACACACGGATTCAGATCCGGGCTGGCCCTGGGGTAGAGTTATCGCTGCATCGGCCCTCATTTACGGTACGCGCTATGTGAGACCGTGTACCGAGGTCGTGTAGCGAGTGGTTGTCGCGGGACAACGAATGGATGTCACGGATATCCGGTTACCCGATGGTGACCAAATCCAGCTCGCAATCATGGGTCGCCACCTCCGTACGACAGGAAGTCGCGATAGCGCAGCTTCAGGTCCGGAGTTCGAGCCCCGTTGGAGCCGTTACGAGCGTCGCCATTTGAATTCTCTCTCCGTCAGGAACGATAAGTCGGAATAACTCGTTTCGCGATCGAGCTAAAATAAATTTGTATAAAAAAACGACGTTCTTTTACGACATCGATATACCGATCTGTACAGTAACAGAGTGAAAGTGTTGTATAAGAAAACGAAGCGACTACACTACACTACATACCCTATTACAGCGACCAATGGAAACGAACCGCTCTATAAATAGCCAGCGCGTACGTTTCTATAAATAACGACTACGAACCGCTTTATAAATAGCGATCGCGTACCATTCTATAAATATCGACTACGAACCGATCCATAAATAACTATTACGAACGCTTCTATATAAATATAGTCCGATTAGAACGGTCTTAGTACTCAAGCAGCTTCACGAGCTTCAACGAATATACGGGTAAGTTCATTATATTATTCGAGCTAGGCGTACGTTTTTATCGAGTAAGAAATCCTAATTACAAACTTAACCTATGTACGAATATGAATAATATATATCGTTACGTATAATTCCATAAAAACGCGATAAATTATTAATAATCCGTAATATACGTTTTAGAATGGCATGTCACTAGACATAGCCATAGCGTATATGAAACACGAATACAATACACGTATTTTATCGTATAGAGTGATACAACGATTAATATAAATGTCTAATACGTGGTGTTCCATGCCCTGTAACATAATTAACTGAATCCAAGCGGTATGAGGTTATATGTTTGTCAGGTGACCCTAAATAACCTTATCTAGAAATGCGAGAGAAATACACGGAGCCCAGCTACAACAGTACGATACATCTCAGTTTAAGCAACTCCCCCCAACACCAGCAGTACACAAAATGAAGGCTAAATCCGTTTACATCAGTATTTACTACAAAATACGTCATTAGTTGCCTGGAATGCCATAGAAATACTTAAGCACTGAACCAAACACTGACGCAGGTAATTATAAAACCCAGTTGATGGCTATCTCCGAATAAATCCTATGATTTAGTATGACCCACGTTAATTCTCTGCTCGGAATGCCTCCAATAATGAATCCAAACGGTATGAGGTTATATGTTGACCCTAAATAACCTTATCCGGGAAATGCGAGAAAAATTTATAACCATCACCATCGCAGTAGGTACACAACATGACATCGTAGTAATTAATACGTTTACATACAGAGGTTGCTCTCACACGACAACTGAAGTGTTCCAAATTGAACAGGACGTAAACAACTATAACTTAATCATCGGCTAATTGGTCTTAATTGATGCGATTTAGCGGCTCGTATAGCCTCAATGCGAACGAAATATTTATTTCTGTCTGCTTATCAACTCGAAGGTATTTTCCATGGAACATTATTAGACTCGTTTCAAGTTTGATTTATTTAGTTTAATCATATTTTATTGCATTGATCAAGATATAATATACAAAACATAGGTATAACAATATAGCCTGATAATACAAATGGTTTGGGCCACAAGTTTTAACAACATTAGAAAACGGCCCGCACCAGAACGTCACATTGATGTATAATTAAACAAAGTGACGGATTATGACAAGAAAAGGAAAAACAACAACAAAAAAACCCATACAAAATGGTATAAATATTAAACTAAAGCAATGTTAGATAAATACACGCAGCCCACGATTCCACCCGCCGTTCCACCCCATCACGCCATGACCCGAACCCGAGACCCAAATAGCACCATCATAGTGATGTAGTATTAGTAATGGGTGACAATGCTACACAAACCGACCAGTATTTTTTATGTATGTTTGTACTTCTCCAAATAAAGTGGTATTCTCCCGATCAGATAAGGTCTCAATGCCATGAAGTAATGTATGTGAACTAAGTGGATGGAATGTGCGTGTATTGATAAATAGTGAATGTCGTTCGTTCCTATAAAGGTTACATCTGAAGAAGAAATGTTCTGCGTCCTCAATGCCATGAGTACATGAACAATCGGGAGAATCACGCAAATGGTTGAAGAAGAGGTCGTTGTTCAAATTACTGCAGCGGTTTCTAATACGAGTTTGCATAACAGTACAGTGTCTATCCCCAGTTAAATAATAAGAAGGAACTGCTGGAGATTTGAACTTATTTTTCAGTTTATCCTTAAATGATTGGAGGGTATTTGCATTTCTTGTTGATATATCGAGATCATTCCATAGTTTTATTGAATTTGGTATAACCGATCTGGAGTATGTTTCAGTGCGCCTCGGCAAAGTAACATAGTTAGAGTAGGATCGCAGTGGATAGTCATTGGAATCTCCTATAGTAGGCGGGAAAATAGCATGTAGAAATGTTGATTTATTTGACATCAAACCCCACGCTGTATCTCAGCGGGAGATCGATTTTGTTAAATGTCAAACACTCGTTTCGCTATCGCGCTAACATAAATTTGTAATTTCATCACCGGTTCAATAAAATAATCCAAGCGTTCATAAAATATTACGTTAGTGTGTGTGCGCGCGCGTGCGTGCGTGCCTGCGTGCGCGTGTGTGTGCGCGTGCGTGTGTGTGTGTGTGTGTGTGTATGTGTGTGCGTGTGTGTGCGTGTGTGCGTGCGCGCGTGAGTGCGTGCCTGCGAGCGTGCGTGCGCGTGCGTGCGTGTGTGATAAGAATGTAATATTTGTCAAGTTACTGATTCCCTCTATCAGGTTGTATGTTGTTTGCGGTTATTTTAAATAATGTATATCTATTTACCTTACCACACGCCCGTCTGTCCGTCCGTCTGTCTGTCCGTCCGTCCGTCTGTCCGTATGTCCGTCCGTCTGTCTGTCTGTCCGTCTGTATGTCCGTCCGTCCGGCGGTCTGTCTGTCGGTGGAGCATCTTCTGCCTCGTGCACTGTCCTCCGAAACAAAGGCTTTGCCGATGCATATGTCTCAAGTGTGTGTGCGTGTGTGCGTGTGCGTGTGTATGAGGAGATGGTTGCGCTATGTGTACATATTGTTGAAAATATATAAGGTGCTCAGGGAACACAGAATGTATGTGTGTATACATATTGTTGAAAATATATAAAGTGTTCAGCGAACACAGTGTGCGTGCGCGTGTGTGCGTGCGTGCGTGCGTGTGTGCGTGTATGTGTGTGTGTGTGGGCGCGCGTGCGTGCGTGCGTGTGCGTGCGTGCGTGCGTGTGTGATAAGAATGTAATATTTGGCAAGTTACTGATTCACTCTATCAGGTTGTATGTTGTTTGCGGTTATTTTATATAATGTATGTCTATTTACATTACCACGATAATTTATTATGTATAGTTTAAGTATTGGTTTCAAATGTTCAAACTTTATTCAACAACTTAGGTACATACGCATACTGAACTGCAAAAGCATCATATACTATAACACATATTACATAATATCAGCATAATATCAATGGCGACTCAGAATACGGTTATAAATTCATATTATTTCCAGGGAACGACAATACCAGTTTTACATGAGTTTACGTTGCTTGAAAGTATACATATTGTGTAAGGGGATCATTCTTGTATTTATTCGCAGTGTCTACTATGATACAGATTAAGGAGGTAATAATACTAGTGTGTATACGTTGTTTTGCGTTTATTTATCATCACTGATTTCAATGTAAACATTAATAAGTGACAATGCAGGTATCAAACAGCCTAGTATAAGGAGTCTAAGGGAGATTCCATTCAAGCAAAGAGTACGAAGGCGTATGTTCGGTGCCCATCTCGGACGATCTAGTAACAGCGTATAAGTCTCTACGCGAGAGCGGCAGCCATTTTGGATGGCATATTAGTTTATAACGCCTTCTCTGTTTTCTGTTTTAATTTTTAAATTTGTTTTAAATTGTATTTTAATTTTAAACTAGTATGTTGGGTAGGACTAAATGATAAATGTTCTTGAACCTTTGAGAGTGTATATTACTCTGACGCAATATGCATTTAGACCTGAACGGCCTAAATAACCAACGGTATATTCAAACCATTTTTCCGTAATTATTCTACCATTTGATAGATAAGTTGTATTGTCAGGAAACTGTATACACATGTATATAGTCTCTAAACAAACAGACCTATCAAGAAATAA
>CM026393.1:22040714-22065967 GCA_014843695.1 Archivesica marissinica
ACTGTCGTACATGATTACTGTCGTACATGATTACTGTCATACATGATTACTGTTGTACATGATTACTGTCATACATGATTAATGTTGTACATGATTACTGTCGTACATGATTACTGTCTGTCGTACATGATTACTGTCATACATGATTAATGTTGTACATGATTACTGTCGTACATGATTACTGTCTGTCGTACATGATTACTGTCATACATGATTAATGTCGTACATGATTACTGTCGTACATGATTACTGTCATACATGATTACTGTCGTACATGATTACTGTTGTACATGATTACTGTCGTACATGATTACTGTCATACATGATTACTGTTGTACATGATTACTGTCATACATGATTACTGTCGTACATGATTACTGTCATACATGATTACTGTCGTACATGATTACTGTCATATATGATTACTGTTGTACATGATTACTGTCATACATGATTACTGTCGTACATGATTACTGTCATACATGATTACTGTCGTACATGATTACTGTCGTACATGATTACTGTCGTACATGATTACTGTCGTACATGATTACTGTTGTACATGATTACTGTCATACATGATTACTGTCGTACATGATTACTGTCGTACATGATTACTGTCATACATGATTACTGTCGTACATGATTACTGTCATACATGATTAATGTTGTACATGATTACTGTCGTACATGATTACTGTCTGTCGTACATGATTACTGTCATACATGATTAATGTCGTACATGATTACTGTCGTACATGATTACTGTCATACATGATTACTGTCGTACATGATTACTGTTGTACATGATTACTGTCGTACATGATTACTGTCATACATGATTACTGTCGTACATGATTACTGTTGTACATGATTACTGTCGTACATGATTACTGTCATACATGATTACTGTCGTACATGATTACTGTCGTACGTGATTACTGTCATACATGATTTAATGTTGTACATGATTACTGTCATACATGATTACTGTCGTACATGATTACTGTCGTACATGATTACTGTCATACATGATTACTGTCATACATGATTACTGTCGTACATGACAGTACGTACATGACAGTACGTACATGATTACTGTCATACATGATTACTGTTGTACATGATTACTGTCGTACATGATTATTGTCGTACATGATTACTGTTGTACATGATTACTGTTGTACATGATTACTTTTGTACATGATTACTGTTGTACATGATTACTGTTGTACATGATTACTGTCATACATGATTACTGTTGTACATGATTACTGTTGTACATGATTACTGTTGTACTTGATTACTGTCATACATGATTACTGTTGTACATGATTACTGTTGTACATGATTACTGTTGTACATGATTACTGTTGTACATGATTACTGTTGTACATGATTACTGTCATACATGATTACTGTTGTACATGATTACTGTTGTACATGATTACTGTCTGTCGTACATGATTACTGTCATACATGATTAATGTCGTACATGATTACTGTCGTACATGATTACTGTCATACATGATTACTGTCGTACATGATTACTGTTGTACATGATTACTGTCGTACATGATTACTGTTGTACATGATTACTGTCGTACATGATTACTGTCGTACATGATTACTGTCATACATGATTACTGTCGTACATGATTACTGTCATACATGATTACTGTCGTACATGATTACTGTCATACATGATTAATGTTGTACATGATTACTGTCATACATGATTACTGTCGTACATGATTACTGTCGTACATGATTACTGTCGTACATGATTACTGTCATACATGATTAATGTTGAACATGATTAGTGTTGTACATGATTACTGTTGTACATGATTACTGTCGTACATGATTAGTGTTGTACATGATTACTGTCATACATGATTACTGTCATACATGATTAATGTTGTACATGATTACTGTTGTACATGATTACTGTCATGCATGATTACTGTCATACATGATTACTGTCGTACATGATTACTGTCGTACATGATTACTGTCATACATGATTACTGTCATACATGATTACTGTCGTACATGACAGTACGTACATGACAGTACGTACATGATTACTGTCATACATGATTACTGTTGTACATGATTACTGTCGTAGATGACATGATTACTGTCCTACATGATTAAATTGGCAATATTATGGGTTTTAAAAATAGATCACACATGTAAACACATCAATATTGGATATGTGGGGGTATAGATAAACAGCATAAACAGTATATATGTGTCTGATTAGCACAGTGGATAGGATGTCCGCGTTTGTGCCCATATGGTCTTATAGTAGTAATATTGAATAAAGGCAAACAACGGATGTAAAACTATCATGCTGAAACATCCACGAGAAACTAGCTTGAGATTGAGAATATAGCCCTCTCTGCATGGAGAATCTAGCTTTGGCCCGTCTCGATGGAGAATCTAGCTTGGGCCCGTCTCGATGGAGAATCTAGCTTGGGCCCGTCTCGATGGAGAATCTAGCTTGGGCCCTGTCTGCATGGAGAATATAGCTTGGGTCCTGTCTGCATGGAGAATATAGCTTGGGCCCGTCTCGATGGAGAATATAGCTTGGGCCCTGTCTGCATGGAGAATATAGCTTTGGCCCGTCTCAATGGAGAATATAGCTTGGACCCTGTCTGCATGGAGAATCTAGCTTGGGCCCTGTCTGCATGGAGAATATAGCTTGGACCCTGTCTGCATGGAGAATCTAGCTTTGGCCCGTCTCAATGGAGAATATAGCTTGGGCCCTGTCTGCATGGAGAATCTAGCTTGGGCCCTGTCTGCATGGAGAATATAGCTTGGACCCTGTCTGCATGGAGAATCTAGCTTTGGCCCGTCTCAATGGAGAATATAGCTTGGGCCCTGTCTGCATGGAGAATATAGCTTGGACCCTGTCTGCATGGAGACTCTAGCTTTGGCCCGTCTCGATGGATAATATAGCTTGGGCCCTGTCTGCATGGAGAATCTAGCTTTGGCCCATCTCGATGGAGAATATAGCTTGGGCCCTGTCTGCATGGAGAATCTAGCTTTGGCCCGTCTCGATGGAGAATCTAGCTTTGGCCCGTCTCGATGGAGAATATAGCTTGGGCCATATCTGCATGGAGAATCTAGCTTTGACCCGTCTCGATGGAGAATATAGCTTGGGCCCTGTCTGCATGGAGAATCTAATTTAACCCGTTCAACACCAAGTAACTGACATGGCCTGGTCCATGATATGCTTAGACCAATAAATTAATAAGGAAATTATATTTCATAATTTGGACAAGTTCATTTATCAAAATGGGTAATTTTGTCTAAAAATAGTAATATTACTGGCAAAAAGTGCAGATCCTGATGAGACAGCTCATTATGAGCCGGCTCATCTGGATTTACTCTTTTTTTTTTGTAAGCCTATTTCGAGGTATGTGATGTTGAAAGGGTTAATAGTCTTAAAAGTATCATGCACCAGTCCATGTCAGTTACTTGGTGTTGAATGGGTTATTCTCACCGGTGAGTTATTTATAGATTCGTACGTGATAACAAAGAAAGGTAAAAATAAACAACATGTAATTATTATCTGATTTTATCTCCTCGCCTTATGACATCAGTTGTAGTGATACTGATGTAACGAAATAGAACTTTATTTGGTGTCAGTATATTGTTATATTGTGGTGTTAAATGTTAGCCATAAACATTAACATCACACTGTCAATATTTAATCCCCAATTTTCTAGTTAGATTACACAAATGGTATTTAGTTTAAACTTTATTTATTTAACGACTGCGAAGCAAGTTCTAACAATTAAGATCTAACAACTTATATTAATCACTCTCGTTGGCGCCAATGAAATGTATATATGGTCATTCGTGTGGGAGGGAACCGCAGTACCCGGAGAAAACCCACCTGACCGTACCATCTCACACACTTCCTGGTCCGAGGGTCAAACCCAGGTTGCATTGGTGAGAAGCGAGCGTACTAACCACTGCGCTAATCGGACAGCTATTAATGTGTAATGAAAAAAGCGTCTGTTTGTATAATAGTATACATACAAGCAATTCCATAATTTATAAAGATATCTGAAATGACTTAAGACACATGTATTAGAATCAAAATAATATTTGTATTTGTATTATTTAAAGTCGAATAAAACCTGTTTTGTCGTTCCGAGCGCCGAAAGTAACAACTTAGGCATGGATAAATTCCAAAGTGTCAGAACTCCAAACCATGTTTTATTCCTGGTGAGAAGATTTGGCAGTATTCAGAGATAGATACATATTTGGATTTATCCAATATTAACATTAACAATCGGCTGTCCGTACTATTAGCATAGTGGATAGTGCGCTTGCTTCTCAACAATGCAACCCGGATTTGATCCTCAGACCGGGAAGAGTGTGAGATGGTACGGTGGTCGCCAGATTGGACAGGTGGATTTTCTCCGGGTACTCCGGTTTCCTCCCACACAAATGTCCACATATACGCTTTCATCCGCGCCAATGATAGTGATTAATATAAGTTGTTAAAACTTGCTTCGCAATTGTTGTAAAATAAATAAAGATTAAAAAAAAACAACAACAATTTGTCCACGTCACCAGAAGGAAAAATCCTATTCCCAGTCAATATAAACTCCATGGAGTCCTACTTGAGTCAGTCACCTCAGCCAAATACCTTGGCGAGGATATCTCAGATAACCTGTCGTGGGACCACATAAAAACTTTTTTTTAAAAGGTCAACTAAGAAAGCAAACCAAACATTAGGATTTCTACGTAGAAACCTCCAGGTCAAATCCATACCCCTTAAGTTCATGGCTTACCAGACACTAGTAAGACGCCAGCTTGAATATGGCTACCCAAACATTGATATACCAAATTGAAAGTGTCCAGCGAAGAGCAGCCCGTTGGATAAAGGCCAGGCCGACTTCTATCGCACCTCTAGTGTACAGACATGCTACATTCCCTAAATCTAAGCTGACTAGATCAACAGCGTATTGACAATAGGTTATTCCTTATGTATAAATTTCATAATGATCTTGTTGCTATTCCCATTGAAAATTACCTAGTCCCCCTCTCCCGTCCTGCTCGCCATTGCCATTCGTTAAGATATAGGTTAATTACAGCAACTACAGACTACTATAAGTTTTCCTTCTTTCCAAGAACAATCTACCATTAGAACCATCTCCCTCCTGACATTGTCCATCTCCCTACCATAAAGCAATTCAATATGGCAGTTTGCCATATTGATCATGCCAGTCCCTAGTTGTTCTGTGCAGCTGATTTTAAACTTTTACCACAATTTATTTTCATTACTTTCTTAAATTATATTTTTAACTACTCATACTTTTAACTTCTTTGTGGTTTTTGACGCTCAACATGCTCAACATGTCTACGTCCACACGAGGGGTAGATAGATAGATAGATAATAGATAGATAGAACAATAATACCTTTCATTGTGTATCACTTCTATCCAAATATTTCATCCATTATTTGCTTAAATTAATTAGCTGTTCACAATGTTGACTTATTTCTTTTATGTATGAAACTATGTTACGAGGTAAATTGAAAACGGGATTCCAAATCCAATGACCGAATATCATCCGATCATTTTCTGAAAATATCTACTTTCGTTTTCGAAATCGAAAGTAGGATGCGAATATTGACCATTAATCGATATGAATACGAAGCTGATCATACACATTAGTTAGTAGTTAGTCTCAAATTAATATACAAATAGTATGTAGCTCACCCTCAGCAGAGTTCATATACAATATCCATCTAGTCAACGTTTTGTTTGATTCGATCCCATGCACCTGATCCACGTCCACAATGATCGCCTGTGGTCTATGGCATTTTACAGTGCTTTCAATGGCTTGTATTGAAATATGCTTAGACACTTGGCAAACAGCTAAGCATCTTTTACTAATCTGCTCTAATGTATCCATTCGTACATTATCTTGTATATCGTTAAACAATGTAAAAATCAGTCGTAATCAGTGGCGTAGCTAGGGTATATTTTGCAGGGGGGCATATGGGGGGGGGCACAAGGTTCAGTGTGGGGGTCACACATTTTTAAGTGAAAACAGTCGCGGAGCAGTAAAAAGTACAGTTTATGAGGATATAGTATATTTAAACCATAAACATTCATAATTACTTTAGTCTCACAAATGATATATTATAGTCCGTCAGTCGTGTATGTTTTCTCTTATATATACATTATACAGTATTATATAAACATGTTCATGTCAGTATTACATTTTTATATAATACTTCATATTTATATAAGATAAAAAAAACAACAAACAGACATGCCTACTCACTATATTTATATAAGTCCTACTTAATTCCTTGCACATCTATATTGTATCCATTCAGTCTGATTTAGAATAGTTGGATCTTCCTATTGTTATGCTTTCTAACGAATAGATTAACAAATTCTTCCATATTGAGTTGTTTTGCTCTTTGGGGATGAATACCAATTACTCCGAGTGAAGATAGCTTTTTGTCAGACATAGTATTACTTAAGTAGCTCTTGGTCAGTTTCATTGAGGAAAAGCTTCTTTCACATGATGCTGATGTTGGTGGCAACACAAGCGCAATGTTCAACAATTTACATAGATCTGGAAAAGCGTCTCGGTACGGGAACATAAATATGGCCAATTGGCCAATGCTCCCGATATCAATTCCCGATGCCCGTTTGGTGTCTATTAACCGTTTTGCCTGTCGCAATTCTATGTCCAGATACTCATCGTCAATGTGATATTGTACTGTCATCTTACTAAGCTGTCCTAGTTCTAGAAATCTGGCATTACATGGGTCTAGGGCTGAGATTGCACGAAGAAGATCGCGATTTGCACCATCAAATCGGGAACTTAGTTCAGCTATTAATCTGTCCATCACGGGATAGTACAGTGTATGGCAGTACTCTCCAGGTAGATCTTCCTGCACACCTGTTGGTGCCATAACAATGCTGTCTTGTAGATGCCTCGGTTGTCTTCTGACTCTTCGTGGAGGCGGGATCACATCAACATCAATTACTTCACATAAATCCTTTGTTGTTGCCCAAATACCATTCCATACCTCCTCACATCGCTCATCGACTAGATCATGTTGTACCACCTCCACCAAATCTGCAGCTGCTGCTAGGTCTAATGCTGGTGACTGCAGCGTATCTGATAACAGTTTGGTTCTACACAGAATGTGTGTGAACATAACTAGACATGTCACCATACCAACATCATTGTGCACCAAAAGACTTCTAGCATCATGTGCTCTCTTTCCAGTGTGACTCTCAGCTATTTCCTGCAGTGTTGCCACCACCGCCGGTAGTGTATCGAGCAATACCTTGCAGGACACATACTGGCATGACCATCTAGTGTCGCTCAGCTTCTTGAGGGTGCGCTTTTGCTTTCCAGGAAATAGTTTTACCTGTTGTTGCAGATAGATTTCATGAGGTGTGTGTGATGATATGAACACATATAATTGTTCTAACAAAGTGAAGAAGTTGTCTGCCATCTTCACAGACTTTACACCGTTACACTATCTACAATAACGAGATTGAGCCTGTGATTGTAGCAGTGTATGTATATAGCTAATGGCGCAAACTTTTCTCTGAATAGCTGCTGGACACCACGATTGACACCACTCATAACAGAGGCACCATCATAAGTCTGACCAACGCAGTCATTACAGTTAATTCCACATGTGCTCAGTACCTCACCTAACTTGTCTTTCAGATATTCCGCATTCAATTCATGAAGCCTGGTGAAATCGAGAAACTCCTCATGTACTGAGTTCTTGTATACATATCGTACGACAATAGATAGTTGCTCTTTCTTGCTGATATCTTTTGACTCATCGATTATGACTGAGTATTGAACGCTTGAAGCCAACTCTCTACTGATTTCATCACGGATCATACTTGCTAATATAGCCAACATCTCATTCTGTATCTCCGGACTGGTGTACTTGACCCTGTACGGCCCTCTTAGTCTATCTCTCACAACAGTATCACTTTCACTGATGAGTTCCAGTATCTCAAGAAAGTTCCCTTTGTTTGTACTGTCCACATCCTCCTTGTGTCCTCTTTGTGCTATTTTCTGTCTCGCTGTTAGACACAACACTTTTCCTACTTGCTTGACGTAATGTCTGTTCTCATTTAGTATCTTCTCATGTGCTGATGTTAGAGCCACATCTATTGTCGCACCTGCCTTGACATGTTCTTGGAATTCCCTCCATGCACAAAATGTCAGATGGTGGTAATCACTCCGTTCATGTTGAGCGAACCCTGCATCCTTCTCAGTGGCCTTTGTCCATTGGCGATAACCAGTAGATGTGTATGTGTTCTCTGGTGGCCTTTTGTTTGGTACTGGAAACATTCTGCAACAGAAGCAGAATGCTGAATCATGGCTCACAGAATATTCCAACCATTTGTGTGTATCATACCAGGCAGACAGAAATGAACGCCGTTTTGTCCCAAATAGTCTTGAGGGGAATGCTACATTGGGTTGTGTTGGGGCTTCTCTCCTTCCACTACTAATATCAGATGGTCCTGGATTGTGTTGAGTATCTCCTCCATGGTCTGGTTTGGGGATTACTGTCAATGTGTCAAGTTGTTGTGAGTCACTTTCATTATCTGATGAATCACTGTCTGAATAACAACCAAGCCAAACGTCCTCTTCAACGGTTGCTTGTAATTGATCATCCACATGTTGACGTTTGCTGCATGAGTCTTTTGCATCAGCAGAAAGTTTCCCAAAGAAATCTTTGATGTTGGCTTGCATATTATGCATACTCATTAATCAATTGAACTTGGAACTTCAGAACCTATAAATGTTAGATTATTTTAAATACTATGTGGAAAAGATGATAATTCGTGTCCGAAGCTGGGATCTATTTTAACAATCTAAAGAGCGCAAAAATATGTATATATATGTGCTCATTTATATATGTACTGTAGTACAGTAGTACTGTACATGTATAAAATTAATCATATTCCCTTTACTTTTCCACTGTCGTATAACTATACTAATACTGTATGAGTAGTACAATAGCTGCACTATTGCATCATATGATATCACCAGTTACCAGTACTGTAACTGTACAGCGGGTAACAGTGCTACATAAATAATGATCAATTACATACTTCATAATACATACAGTTTTAGTGAAATTAGTGTACATGTATGTGTGATTTCTGCGCAGCCGATTACCTGTTGATAATACTGCATATTGCATAATCCCACAGTAACACTTATAATCAATAACTGCCTGCAAATATAGGCCTATATATATTATACTCATGGGAAAAACAAAATATAAAGAAATTAATATATATATTCCACTCACCTAATCAAATGAAGCAGTTTTCCAGTGAACCAATATGTTGTAAAAGCAAGTTTAGCAACATATCAATAACAAAGATCAAATAGTTATGATAATATGATAAGTATTACGCCTTGCGAAGTATTGCAATTAACATGCGCTGGTACATTTGCCGAATTATCCCAATGTACACACGGCGGTAGACTTCAAAGAGAATGGAACAGTTCAACTACCAAATTTGAAAGCTTGTGACACTGAAAAGTTACAGTCTACCAACACAATATTGAAACAAATATGTTTTATCCATCTGTCAATGCTATAAATTGCACGTGAACAAAATAAACAGGTGGATAAAATAATGTCATCCAGTCTCAGAGTGATTGACATTTAGCTCTTACTGGTGGTGGGAAATGGGCGTGCATGTTCAGTATTCGTATGCGTAATGCTTTGAACTCTGTTGAGTGTTTTTTATTTCGAATATGTTTGGACGTGCGTTAATTTCACATTGATAACTTGCATGATCAGAAGCATAAGACAATGTTAATGGTTTAATTAAGTTAATCTGAACATGGTAATCCAAGTAAATGTTATAAAATACACAATTATATTACCGCAAAACAAAAGTTCTAGTGGGGGGGGGGCACCTGGGGGGGTGGCACATCTGTTTAGTGGGGGGGGGACTCGTAATTTTCATGACTTCCTAGAAACTCGGATCTATAATACTAACTAACAACTTGTTTAATTGGATAAAAAACACATGGAAAGCCCCGATATAAGATTTGTAAAACCATATTTGATTGGACAATTTGTACATTTAAGGACATAAACTCCGGTATCCGGTATCCGGTATCATACGATCTCCATGCACGCGAACTATTTATCGTGTAATAGATCTATACATTGTCTACTCGTCAGGGTACCGATGAAGTAAGCGACATCCATAAACTACAAGAAGACCTCAACAAATTAGAAAGATGGGAACATCAATGAGAAATGGAGTTCAACTCCAGCAAGTACCAGGTTATCAATATCAGTCGAAATAAACATACATTTTCCTTTAATTATAGTGTACATGGATACATTCTAGAAACAGTAGACAGTGCAAAGTACCTGGGCATTGACATATCCGAAGACCTTTCGTGGAATAAACATATAAATCGTATTACAACAAATGCTAACAAAACACATGGTTTCATACGCAGAAATATTCAAACTAGAAATGCAGACATCCGTGAGCAGGCATACAAGACCCTGGTCAAGCCACACGTTGAATACGCTTCCTCCATCTGGAGCCCATATAACCAACACAATATTAATAAGATAGAAATGGTTCAACGTAGAGCAGTCCGTTGGGTAACACATATGGTAACTATTCCAGGTATGACAGTGTCACTTCCATGCAAACTGAACTTGGATGGAAGACCTTACAGGACAGACGTAATGACGCCCGACTTACAATGTTTTATATAATAGTCTATGGACTTGTAGCAGTCCCGGTCCCAGAATATTTAGAGCGCCCTGTGAGAATGACCCGCCACATGCATCCCCTTTCCTATAGGCGAATTCAAGCCACTACCAATTACTATAAATACTCGTTTTTCCATGTACGGTGGTGATGTGGAACAGCCTCCCATCAGCGGTTGCCTTACAGCCGGAACTTCAGGGGTTTAAGCGTGCAATGCACGCTACATACCCGAAAGGGGAGTCTGGCAGTATGAATATATAGATAGATAGATAGATAAGATAGATAGATAGATAGATAGATAGATAGATAGATAGATAGATAGATATATAGATATACAGACAGACAGACAGACAGACAGACAGACAGACAGACAGACAGACAGACAGACAGACAGACAGACAGACAGACAGACAGACAGACAGACAGACAGACAGACAGACAGACAGACAGACAGACAGACAGACAGACAGACAGACAGACAGACAGACAGACAGACAGACAGACAGACAGACAGACAGACAGACAGACAGACAGACAGACAGACAGACAGACAGACAGACAGACAGACAGACAGACAGACAGACAGACAGACAGACAGACAGACAGACAGACAGACAGACAGACAGACAGATAGATAGATAGATAGATAGATAGATAGATAGATAGATAGATAGATAGATAGATAGATAAAAAGATAGATTGATAGATATATATATAGATAGATAGTAGCACTGGTCGCGTATTTACTGTCACGTTACCTATATAATAGGACCGTGTCTACTTGAGTAAAGATTATACAGCACTGTATGGTATGGTATGTTATGGTATGGTATCTCGTAAGTGATTAAGCTTAAACAATATGATGCACAGTACACTCTTAAGCTTAAACATTATGATGCACAGTACACGCTAAAGCTTAACCATTATGATGCACAGTACACTCTTAAGCTTAAACATTATGATGCACAGTACACTCTTAAGCTTAAATATTATGATGCACAGTACACTCTTAAGCTTAAACATTATGATGCACAGTACACGCTTAAGCTTAAACATTATTTAATTATTTGCAAATGCTCCAATCTCTGTCATTTATTGTGTCTATGTTATATACAAACGTACGTATGTGTGACGTACATGGTTCAGAAGAAAATGTATCAATAGTAATCGTGTGTAAGACTTGTTGGATACACAACTACATAAGTACTTCTATAGACAACTACATAAGTACTTCTATGCACAACTACATAAGTACTTCTATTCACAACTACATAAGTACTTCTATGCACAACTACATAAGTACTTCTATGCACAACTACATAAGTACTTATATGCACAACTACATAAGTACTTCTATACACAACTACATAAGTACTTCTATGCACAACTACATAAGTACTTCTATGCACAACTACATAAGTACTTCTATGCACAACTACATAAGTACTTCTATGCACAACTACATAAATACTTCTATGCACAACTACATAAGTACTTCTATGCACAACTACATAAATACTTCTATACACAACTACATAAGTACTTCTATGCACAACTACATAAGTACTTCTATACACAACTACATAAGTACTTCTATGCACAACTACATACGTACTTTTATACACAACTACATAAGTACTTCTATACACAACTACATAAGTACTTCTATGCACAACTACATAAGTACTTCTATACACAACTACATAAGTATATTATTCCATACTACATAAGTACTTCTCTACACAACTATATTATTCCATACTACATGTAAGTACTTCGATACACAACTATATTATTCCATACTACATAAGTACTTCGATACACAACTATATTATTCCATACTGCATGTAAGTACTTCGATACACAACTATATTATTCCATACTACATGTAAGTACTTCGATTCACAACTATATTATTCCATACTACATGTAAGTACTTCGATACATAACTATGTTATTCCATACTAGATAAGTACTTCTATACACAACTATATTATTCCATACTACATGTAAGTACTTCGATACACAACTAACTATTTCATAATGTATGTAAATACTTTGATACACAACTCGACTATTCCATACTGTATGTAAGTACTTGGATACACAACTAGGTTATTCCATACTGTATGTATGTACTTGGATACACAACTAGACTATTCCATAATGTATGTAGGTACTTGGATACACAACTAGACTATTCCATAATGTATGTAGGTACTTGGATACATAACTAGACTATTCCATAATGTATGTAGGTACGTGGATACACAACTAGACTATTCCATAATGTATGTAGGTACTTGGGTACATAACTAGACTATTCCATAATGTATGTAGGTACTTGGATACATAACTAGACTATTCCATAATGTATGTAGGTACTTGGATACACAACTAGACTATTCCATAATGTATGTAGGTACTTGGATACATAACTAGACTATTCCATAATGTATGTAGGTACTTGGATACATAACTAGACTATTCCATAATGTATGTAGGTACTTGGATACATAACTAGACTATTCCATACTGTATGTAGGACAATCGTATGACTGTGCGAATAACTTCCACCTGTCCACAGGTAGTAGCCAGACACGTAGAACATCGTACGGCATCGTAGGATATCGCATGACTACCCGAATAACTTCCACCTGTCCACAGGTAGTTGCTAGACACGTACACCATCGTACGGCATCGTAGGATATCGTACGACTACGCGAATAACTTCCAACTGTCCATATGTAGTTGCCAGTCACGTACACCATCGTACGGCATCGTAGGATATCGTACGACTACTCGAATAACTTCCACCTGTCCACAGGTAGTTGCCAAACACGTACACTTATCGTACGGCATCGTAGGATATCGTACGACTACCCGAATAACTTCCACCTGTCCACAGATAGTTGCCTGACACGTACACTTATCGTACGGCATCGTAGGATATCGTACGACTACGCGAATAACTCCCACCTGTCCACAGGTAGTTGCCAGACACGTACACTTATCGTACGGCATCGTAGGATATCGTACGACTATCATACGAGGACGCAGGATCATCCCGTAAATCACCAGGTAGGTTATTCCATTGTCTATATAAATACTTGGTTACACATCTATGTTATTCCGTACTACATATATATGCATAATATGTGTATGTACTTGGTTACACATCTATGCTATTCCATACTACATGTATATGCATACTATGTGTATGTACTTGGTTACACATCTAGGTTATTCCATACTACATGTATATGCATACTATGTGTATGTACTTGGTTACACATCTATGTCATTCCGTACTACATGTATATGCATACTATGTGTATATACTTGGTAACACATCTATATTAGTCCATACTACATGTATATGCATACTATGTGTATGTACTTGGTTACACATCTATGTTATTCCGTACTACATGTATATGCATACTATTTTCATACGAATAACAATTCCATATAACTATTATATTTTTGTTGTATAATTAATATCCTGTAAAATGGATTTACCCTACAATTACGGATGTAATAAAGTATAACAAGGCTGTATATATGTCAACTATTCTCTATTTATGTCATTTCTTGTCATATTATTAACTTAGTAAGTCGTTCTTCTAGTATTGATATGTTATTAAAATGATATAACTTTATTGATGTATACAAGCAGTGTCTGTAAATGCAAATAACAACCCATCTCCCCCACCTGTGTAATAGAGTCGACCGACCTCACAAATGAAATTACTACAATCAAATAGTTCCATATACTTTTGTTATATTTGTTTATTTATAATAGTCCGTTAAGTTTAGGAACATCAACCCATGGGGTGAAATGTTAATGGTTTGTCCTTGGAAAAATATGTTTGGTATTGGGCTTTATCTGCAAAAAAATCACTACGCAAGAATAACATACATGTATATACATCAGACAATTTCCTGCCAAACTAGATGCCCTTTAAATATTAGAACGAACAATTTCAAGAGTTGCAATGTATTTCGGCAATGCATGTGAAAACAATGGAGTCTGTCTTATAAGTAAGTAATGCCGTTGATGTATGAACTATTTCTTTTCGTAACTATGTTCATATTTTCTGACTTTGTGTGGTGACCCACTTTCCCAAATTTCTGCAAGCAGCAATGGATGACTCACGTCGCAGACAACTATTGCGTATTAGCAATTTCCGTTCTTCACAAAGTGATAAGCACTACATACAACAATGCTTTTATTTTGCACAAAAGGTTTGTTTGCACAAAATGTTTGTTTTTTGATTGCTATATCATTATATGCTTATATATTAGTATATTATGTAGCCAGGACCACACACATTTATAACCGTTCATGTCCGAAATGCTTCAAAATATTGGTCATCGGATCAGGGCGGAAAGTGCTATGCGAAAATGAGCTTTAACGATAAACCTCGTAACTGCGAATTCCATTTCTACATTCTCTGTAATTTTATTTTCATTCTTTAATACCCTTTGTAGCAGCTCTGTATATTTAACACGCATAGCGGAATGGTCTCCGTACGCCCGTCACAAATGTGTGTCCTATCAAATCTCTTGAACCGCTGGAGGAATCTTATAATCACTTGACACGTATGTTGCTCGAGATGATGTGCAGAGCGTATGTTTCAGTCATGTCGGGTAATGTTGATACATGTATGTGTGAGAAATAGGGCTGCCATGTGTACATAATTTTGTAAACGTGCACACGATCCTTAATACACGGCATGGCGTCGTTTACACTTTGTTTATTCTCCATGATTATTTACATGTACTAGGTCTCACAAAATTCAGTGAAACGGTCGATGCTATGATTTTATTACGTCACTAAGCTTCATTACGTCATCTATTAAGATAGTGTACACGGTTACTCAATTAGTACATTTGTATTGCCATTACATGACACGGCTCCGTTTACACGTATGGCTTCGTTTACATGTGTAACCGTGGACGCCCTAGTGAGAAATACTTCTCATGTCAGACACATCAGATTTTGTATGCATTTTAATCATTTGCCAGACCAGTGTGAAACTATTAATATCACAACATCATGGCCTGCAATCGGTGTCTATGGTTTCCAGGGTGCCAACATAGTTTGTAGTGAAACTCGGTTTACATGTGTTAATGATAATATGAAGAAATTGTCATTAATATGCAATGGATTGACATACCATTTAGTTTCAGTCTTTGTATATACAAGCCTGCCATAATAGAATTGTGCCAATGCCTGAGACTTTTGAAATCACAAAAGTTAGTATGCGGCGAAGACAATTCGAATTGACAATTTGAGTGACAAACAATAAACCTGAAGTTCGTTCCGTTGTCACCACTTTCGAATAAGCACCGCTGCATATATGTAGATTCAAACATAAAACTAATAAGTCCAGGATTATAAAACTATTTTCAAATTCTGTAGCATTTTGTTAGGTTGATACCCAGAATCAAAAATGCTTGATATTCATTGTGAGAGTTGAGAATGTTTACAATTGTATATGATGGGGAGGAGAGTTGGGGGATTACAATTGACTGATCAGTGATGTAGTAACGTTCACAAGATAATGATCATCCTGAAAGGTAACGGCCATGATGTGGGGTAGGTCATTTTGATTGTAGCAATTAAGAAATGGTCGTCTACATGTCTTGTCTGCCGTTTTTTCTTAAACGCTTCTCAAAACTTACACTTTATTCCACAAAACTGCCAAATGACATTCAATATGTCTACCATTTTAAATTCATTTACGATTTCTATTATAATTCCCATAATATTTGATGATTTTAAGATTTTCAATATGGTGGATTATTTTTGCAAATACCAGGAACATGTAGATAGGATCCTGGAAATACACATGAAGTCTAGCATTGAACAAACTTTGTCCGATCAGATCATGTTGCCAAGAACCCACGTTAGTGTGGTGCACACATGTACTCGCAGTAAAGCCACTAAAAATTATAATACCAACTTTTTTGTTCCTGCATTTATTTTTGAATTCCAGAGATTTTGACACTAATACCAGCAAGCCAATGTCAATTCCAGCAATCTACGGCTGTTGGGCCTGTATATACAATAACAAGAATTTATATATTGTGTTTTACAGGAATACTTATTTGCTGCAGATGGTCACATATGTTCGGTTGTACTGTATCGTTCCGTATGTGAACAGTCAAATGTGTCATCGTGGTTGTCTGTGATGAGACATAGCAAAATAATAAGATGATCATGGTACCATTTATTGTGATTTGTATGGAAAACACTCAATACAGTGTCTTGAATGTGTTGGAATATTAGTGAAATACATGTCATGATAGAGAGCAATAACATTTGTGTTTACTGTAGGCTATGTAATGCAGGTCAATTTGGTTTAACATTTAAACATACATTCTTGAACACAGTAGTTGAAGTTATACTTCTCCGTAAATTTTCAAATTTCTAACTGTATGAATAGTGAGAAGAAGTTAGGAATAAGTGACTTCTTCCCAGGATTTCAGCCAAGCTTATTCACTGACTGCCTGACCCAAATAACCATCCATTAATTACATATTTAAATCATGGAGAAATATTTCCCAACCACTTGACCTGTTTACTCCTACAGATTGGTGGTAGTTTCTATGCAAAACAAGTGGAAATTATGCACAATGTTCAAAATAGCCGTTACATCCATTTTCGATCATTAGTTTATTTCCGTTAATAAGGGCCTAACATTTTTCGCGGATATCACAAGATAACATCCTCTCATGTAGTTTATAGATGCGTAAATCCCGAAAATGTTTAGCAAGTGTTGAAGAAACTACATATATGGTTTCCGCCCGCCCGGCGTCGTCAGTGAACACGTTCAAGCGTCTTCTCCTCAGCAACCATAGGGTCTATAGTCACCATTTATGATTTAGTATTTACTTGTCATCATAGTACAAATTCTTCCATCTCAAAATATTACAAATTCTTCGGAAAATCTACCACCGACATTTAGTAAGATTGATCAATGTACAATACAATGATATTCATAGTTGTTGCATGACACCCTTGTGTGAACAATGGAGTCAGGTGAGCGATATAGTGCCATTGTGGTCCTCTATGGTAAATAAACTAAAACATCATAAATATTTGCTCAAGTTGTTAGAAATGTATAATTTATTATGCAATTGCATGTATATATGTATTTAGACTATATAAAATATGTTCATCAATGTTTTATGATTTGCATCTTTTTGAATATCTGTGTAGAAACATTGCTGTCATGTGCTATGATGGTATTGTAGTATTTTACTTGCATTAGACATGTTTATTTCTTAATCTTGTTATTAACTGATTTCCTGACGCAAATCTCCAACCCAGGTCACAGATGATAACACAACTGTTGACTATAGAAATTCCTTGTTTTTCCCCACAAGATTGTACATGTATTTATAAACAAGGACAAAATGACTTGGTAGCAACATTTTGTCAATATATATATTTTTTATGTCTTAATGTATTTTACCTAACCACTGCTTCCCAATTTTTAATTTCCATTAACTGCTATTTCCTTGTCTAACCTTTTCATCCCTATTTACAGGTTGAATATACAAATGTAGGTTTCCCCTACCACCCTTCACATCTTATGCAAGTGACCTAGCATATTGAATAATTTATACATTAAGATTTAAAGGCATTCTTTAGCTAACCTTGTTTATATGCATGTAGTGTGTCGACATGTTTGCTATATTGTCGTTTCTCGTGCTTAACAGTAAACCATGCCCTAGTTATTCTTAGTATAAATAGTGTCCACATGTTGGTTGTTTTATATGCCTGTTGTATTGCAACAAGACGAGTCTCTCGTTTATAGTCCATCTGAAAGATTTGATATTGAGAGAGTCGGACTCGTCACTTTTAGATGATGTTTATTTTAAACGTTTTAGAAAACTAGGTCGCCCAAATGCATTTATGCGATGACGACTTTTAAATATGGGGGGTGGGGGGTTGAGATGTCTTGCTAATATATACCTCCATTCTCTAACCCCTACATCGTTATTTATAGCTTTATTTAAACGTTTTAGAAAACTAGGTCGCCCAAATGCATTTATGCGATGGCGACTTTTAAATATGGGGGGTGGGGGGTTTGAGATGTCTTGCTAATATATACCTCCATTCTCTTTAACCCAACATCGTTATTTATAGCAGATGAGTATTGCTATGACAACAATTGTTGTCATAGCTTTTCTTGTTATGTACTTGGTTACACATCTAGGCTATTCCGTACTATATACTAATTATTTCACGTGAAGAAACTACCCAGCTGGCGTGCGGAAGGCCGGTGGTTCTGCCCGGTTATCCGCCAGCGCATGAAAAACTGTTCGAAGGAGCACCCGGTGTCTTCCTCTACCAATACCAGTTGGAAAGTTGCCATATGACTGAAGCTGTTGGCTGTCCGATTAGCGCAGTGGTTAGCGCGCTCGCTTCTCACCAATGCAATCCGGGTGCGATCCTGGGACCGAGAAGTATGTGAGATGGTACGGTGGTCGCCAGATCGGACAGGTGGGTTTTCTCCGGGTTTTCTCCGGGTTTTTGGGTTATCATGTTTCCTGAAACACGAATGACCACATATACGCTTTCATCCTCGCCAACGAGAGTAATGAGTTGTTAAAACTTACTTCACAATCGTTGTAAAATAAATAAAGTTTAAAGCTGTTGGTGCTACGTTACCCCCCCCCCCCACACACACACCTCAAACAAACAAATGCTAGCTACCATACATTTATCTCGTTATGGAGCTATACTGTAATGGACTCTATCGTAGCATCTCAGGTAGCTGTGTCGTGGACAAAACGTTATCGTAGCATCTCAGGTAGCTGTGTCGTGGACAAAACGTTATCGTAGCATCTCAGGTAGCTGTGTCGTGGACAAAACGTTATCGTAGCATCTCAGGTAGCTGTGTTATGGACAAAACGTTATCGTAGCATCTCAGTTAGCTGTGTCGTGGACAAAACGTGATCGTAGCATCTCAGGTAGCTGTGTCGTGGACAAAACGTTATCGTAGCATCTCAGGTAGCTGTGTCGTGGACAAAACGTTATCGTAGCATCTCAGGTAGCTGTGTCGTGGACAAAACGTTATCGTAGCATCTCAGGTAGCTGTGTCGTGGACAAAACGTTATCGTAGCATCTCAGGTAGCTATGTCGTGGACAAAACGTTATCATAGCATCTCAAGTAGCTGTGTCGTGGACAAAACGTTATCGTAGCATCTCAGGTAGCTGTGTCGTGGACAAAGCGTTATCGTAGCATCTCGGGTAGCTGTGTCGTGGATAAAACGTTATCGTAGCATCTCAGGTAGCTGTGTCGTGGACAAAACGTTATCGTAGCATCTCAGGTAGCTGTGTCGTGGACAAAACGTTATCGTAGCATCTCGGGTAGCTGTGTCATGGACAAAACGTTATCGTAGCATCTCAGGTAGCTGTGTCGTGGACAAAACGTTTTCGTAGCATCTCGGGTAGCTGTTTCGTGGACAAAACGTTATCGTAGCATCCAGGTAGCTGTGTCGTGGACAAAACGTTATCGTAGCATCTCGGGTAGCTGTGTCGTGGATAAAACGTTATCGTAGCATCTCATGTAGCTGTGTCGTGGACAAAACGTACACAGGTAAGTGCCATTATTTACATACACTATTCTATTCTAACATGACTAATATTAGAGACTTTAAACAGAGGTATCGTGTCGTGCAAATTTTAAAACGATAAATCTCTTCAGGATGCGACGCTCCTGTGGTCAAACGATAGCGACGGTAAATAAGCGCAAAACACGCACACTCTTCATATACAATAAAATAAAATAAAATTACTGTGCAATGTTTTATTACAAATGTACACGTGTAGACGGAAAACTACCATAACTATGTAGTATCTATAGATAAATAGAAAGATAGATATCTTTACAGAGGGTGACCGGATTATTCCGGAACTAATCCTCATTAAGGCCCTCTGAATTTTAACATTATAGAATAAATGTACATATACAATAATTGTAACAAAATTACATAGTTACACCATTCAATATACGTGTTGTAGCCTGGGTGCCAGTCTGTCCATATTTAACTTCTAGCCAAATGACATATACAATACTTGTAACAAAAGGACATAGTTACACCATTCAATATACGTGTTGTAGCCTGGGTGCCAGTCTGTCGTCTTTTAACTTCTGGAAAGGTTGATATGATCAGAAACTCAAAACGGCCCAATTTTTAATATTAGTCTCGGTGTTAATATATATATATGTATTTGACTGACAAGGCAAACTATATCGACGCCTGTTCCCAGGCAATACGTGTTGTACAATGTAGCTTAAACAATATCACACACCAATCGAAAGACTGCTCGAAAAACAAAACTACAGAAGTAAATTAAATTACAATGTTGTATATAGCAGTCTACCGATTAAAAAAATGTTGTAGCCATCTTGTCTTGAAAATATTTAAGACGTCCATATCGGACGTCTTAATTTCAAAATTTAGATTACTTGTATTCCATTTCTCTGGACTAGAGTATCTAAAGAGTGCTTGTACATTTCACACATCTAGATCTTATAATATAGCGATTAGTATTATATAACCAAACTGTTTTATTTGTAATTGTCCGGAAATATATGAACACGTCTTCATTACATGTACTTCAGTTGATGAAATATGGAATCACATTTCAATCGTCAAATTGGAATCGGAAACGAAATTAGAGCACTCAAATATATGATTCTTGGATACAAAGTGATGTACTCCAAGTATTTTTTCATCAACGTAATTTTTTCAGTAATTGGTTTTAGTATTTACAAAGCATATTTCTTAAGTGATAGTTGATCTGTTAATGTCAATATATATCGTATATTTAAGCAGAAGTTCTATCTCCTGCATAAATATTACGAAAACTCGGGTATTAATGGCATACAATTTTAAATCAATTAAACGACTACCTACATGATAATTAGCAAGATCACATCAGTATTAAAAAACATATATATATATATAACTATTTATGAGTGTATATCATACATGTATGTGTGTAAATGTATATGTATGTATATATGTTGTATGTGGTACATATGTGTGTTTTTATGAATGCATGTATATATGGGCATTTTGTGTATGCATTGATATACATGTATGGGTGTATATACGCATGTTTGTATATATACTTTAAACTATTATGGCAATAACCTACATTTGCAAATGTCAATTGCAATATGTGAAAGAAACCCAATTGCTAGACATAGTATGTTTTGTTATTATAAAAAATGTTTATGAAATAAAAAAAAATGAATACAAAAAAAAGCCACTACCATTGCGTAGTGTGTATATTAATGTGATTGTTTTGAAAATGTTTGTGTAATAATATTGTTATATTACATAATTTGCCTTGCTATGTATGTAAATCAATGTACTTGACCACCAACTGGATTTATGTTGCATGTATTATATTGTTCTATGAATAAATAGATATATTTATGAAATAAAACCACTTACGTTGAAAAAAAAGAAAGTATTATATAACCTTCTCCGTGGCCTAGTGATTAAGGCGTCCGTCTACGGAACGGTAGGTCGAATGTTCGAAGCTCGTCAGAGGTTCGTTCTGATATGGCCGGTTGGTGAGCCGCCAACTAGTTAACTATTTTTTACCTGGCGCCTGGCATACAATAATAGGATTCGGGCAGTACAGTTAAACCTGTGCTAAAGGCTACCTCCGAATAAAGGCCGCATATGAAAAACCTGTCTCTAAAGACCACCATTTTTCAATGCATTTTAACCCTCTATTGAGAGGCCACCTACCAACAAAGGCCACATTTTGACTTTCCCGAGGGTGGCCTTTATAGATATGTTTGACTGTACTGATGTTCATACAAAGAGGTGTCTCATAAGTCAGAAATGGCTGGCCCTTTAAATGTGCACTATAATAAACAAACACTTTACTTTTAGTATTTGAAATATACCTGAATGTCATACTGTATTGGAATGTCCTAATTGAATTTGTTGATTCCAATAATTTTAGACATTGATTTACGCAAAATATATAATCGTGGCCCAGAATTTATTTACATGGTCGTCTCTGCATCTTTTGATTTACAAGGTGGACTACATTCCTCCCTCTCCCTCCACACCCTCCTCGTCCTCGTCATTCGATACATCCGTGGTCCACTGATTTACAAGGTGGACTACATTCCTCCCTCTCCCTCCACACTCTCCTCGTCCTCGTCATTCGGTACATCCGTGGTCCACTGATTTACAAGTTTAACAATTTTATTTAATATAGTTCATTTTTGTAACAATCTAATCACATTCAACTGTCATTTAATATTTCCAACAATCCTGGAAACTCTTAGTAGTGGCAATAATTTGTTGGGTGGTATTTCCCCATAAGTTACAACACTAATCAAAAAGTGGTTGCATATATATTCTTTGTAGTAAAGTATTATCTGCTGATATTAATTAATATATTTTCTTATTTAACCCATTTCATTCATACATTTAAAGGCTTTTGCAAAAAACATAGATCCAGATCATCCGCAGCGTGACTTAGTAGTTGACTACTGTTTTCAGTCAAACCTATTGCACCACCATCTTCTTTGACATATTCGTTATTTTATTCATGGGCATGGTCGATCGCTATTGCTGAACAGTGGCGGTGAGTTTTGTGAATGACAAACCTTCCTGATAAAAGTTCATCATAAATCACTGAGTTGGTCTCTGAAAGTCTCACCATATGGGTAGCCACCTGACATAATTGGCGTAATTTAAAGCAAAACACCACATTATCAATCAACCTAGTGAGTGTTTGAACATACAGCTTGA
This sequence comes from Archivesica marissinica, assembly GCA_014843695.1. Taxonomy (NCBI): domain Eukaryota; kingdom Metazoa; phylum Mollusca; class Bivalvia; order Venerida; family Vesicomyidae; genus Archivesica; species Archivesica marissinica. The sequence continues at coordinate 22,064,315 of CM026393.1, forward strand.
CATTTCCGTAGCGAAATGCTCTTACAAATATCAGCATAGCTAATTCGAGTGACAAGGTTATGGCCCAAAACTGGAATTGTGGATTGTCACTGGATTGTTGGAATTTCCATTATGAACAGGCTACATACTGTAACCTGGTGGATGTGTCTCGTCCGGCTGACGTGGCTGGCTTTTAGGAAGGAATCAGCTTTCCCAGATGTGGCGATGTTGGTTTGGGTCAACGCCTCTGTCCACCCACTGTTTTCGATCCAGTCCTCAATCGTCTTCAATATTGCCATTTCGATATCACCAAACATAATAACCGCCTTATCTTCACCATATGATAGCAGCCAATTCCATTGGCTTTGTTTGGCTGGAGCATACAGAGGCTGATCACATGCAATTACCGGTGTCCGTTCTGTATTTAGGTGGTGTACAGCGTCCTTTATCACATCGATGGCATGCCGAATCATTTGCTTCTTCTTCGAAGATTGGCATCATATCCGTTTGATCAATACCATGATCTGGTGTGAATGACGACTTCTTTGCGCGGAAGGCAGACCCTGAAACGCCCCTAGGATTTATTGGGTGTAAAAAGGAAACACATACTCTTCAGCAACATCTTGGGCACAATCTTAATGACAGCATTTGTCATTTATATAAATGCAACACTTCTTAGAAAATAAAAGCTGTAAGAATATTAGATAAACAATTGACGAGAATATTATGAACTTGGTGGCCATCTTGGACTACTTTGCGCATATACCATAAACATAATCAATGACCACTTATAAACGATCATCAACAATAGTGTACCATAAGTGCAACACTTCCCAACAGTTTAATAATTGATAATAAATATTTGAGAAGTAACGTAACTTTGTCATTTTGGCGGCAATTTTATCAGCCATATTGGAATTTGTTGGCCCGGATTCTAACTAATTTTAAACCTTTAGACAGTCATCCACCACTAACAACAATAAAATTGCTTTTTACAGGAAGTGCACAATTGGTTCAATAACGCTGACGAAATTGCTGCACTATAAAGCTTCTACTGCGTAATGATTTCTGAATCATATTCGTGCAGGCCAGGCGCTCATTACAATGAGAGACATCTCTAATTTTCTATTACAAGAAAAGTCTGATTTATCCCAAAATGTATCGTGTGTTGATATGTTTTCGATACGTGCATATTATCGATACTTTTCTTCTCGTGCATTTAAATTGGACCGGAAGTACACTGACGTATTGTTTATGTAAGATATTCGCACACTGCATAAATCGCTCCGCTGAGGTACGTGCACTGATACAGAGAGCGACCAGTTCCAGAGTTTCCACTGGTTCATTGGTGTAAAGCACCGACATGAAACCACGGTTTAAAGTCCCATGAAGTCTGTCTGACTGTTATTGGCCGGATGGTGAGCCACCAGCTATTTAAATAATAGCTACCAATGAGAGACATCGGTCAGTTACTGCTATTGAATACTCCCTAAATGTAGATCTAAAGGTCCTATTAAGAGTTTCCTCTGTTTTTATCGTTGTTTCCTTTGCACAACATGCTAGTAAATTTATTCCTCTATCGCTTCTTATGGTTATTAAAATACTATATCTACCGTGCACTAAAAAGAACCAGAGGATCCTCTGGAATGGGTCTCTGTCTATATATCACTATCC
>CM026393.1:22066967-22092564 GCA_014843695.1 Archivesica marissinica
AATCAGTATTATAGATATATCGAAAGATCAAAATGAAGGGTAGCGTCGGACTCGTGACGACGATACGCGTATATTAGAACTAACTTATAGTTACGTTTAAATATTTTTTTTTATTTTCATAAACGGGACTTTAAGAATATATCAACTCTTTAAACCGCTATTTCTCGAAAAGTACTGGCCGTATAAATAAATGAAAGATATGGTCGTGTCGGTCTCACCGATCTACGTCGATTTATACGGATGTCTACGCTCTAAAGCAGAGTAGAAAAATTGATGACGTTGTAGGCCGAGTCTTTTAACTCCACATGACTGTGAAAGAAGCTTTAACAAATTTATTAATCACCCCCGTTGTTGCGGATGAAAGCATATATGGAATCATTCATTTTGGAAAGGAGAAACGAGAGTATCCCAGAGAAAATCCACCTGCTTGGATCTGAAAACCCAATTGGGAAAAGAAGCTTTAACAACTTATATGAATCACTCTCACTGGTGGGAATGAAAGTATACATGCAGTCATTCCTGATCGAGCTAAAATAAATTTGTATAAACTAATTAAATAACATTCATACAATAGGAGAGACGAACAGAATGGTCTACAAACTGTTAAGATATGGAAAATGCAATGTCAAAAATGAGAACGAAATATTTATTTCGCTATAAATCCCGACATGTCTGCTTATCAGGTCAAATCAAAGGTATTTTCCAAATATTTCGACTTTAAAACGTTCGGCTCGTTTCAAGTTTGATTTATTTGACATCTTGACACGCGTACATTTTGACGCGCAAACATGAGACAAGTTAAAGCGAAACTCCACCAGTGAAAACGTAAATTTCTACAGAATGGTATATATATATATATATATACAACTAATTTACTATATTGAAATATGTACATATCTCATCTTCATACAGGTAGAACTTCGTTATATGGGTTTTTAATTAGATTGACGCCTGTCGTAAAAGGGCAGAATGAAATGTTTTTATTATGGGGTAACTCCATCCTGATTGAAATTAAGCCCATTAGATATGAACACGTTCTCATAAATAGAATGTTGTGACCATTGGTAAAGTTTATAAGGCTGTGTGACAGTTCGTGACACAGTGTTGACAACACATGGTCCGTTGAATAATGATTATTTATAAATAGTGTGTAGATCTTGTAGTAATGAATGTGAGATAGTGTGTAAATTTAGTAGCAATGTATGTACATATGGTGAGATAGTGGATATATCTTGTAGGAATGTACGTAGATATGGTGATATAGCGCGTAGATCTTGTATTAATGAATGTAAATATGGTGAGATAGTGGATATATCTTGTAGGAATGTACATAGATATGGTGAGATAGTGGATATATATTGTTGTGATATATGCAGATATGGTGAAATAGTATGTAGATCTTGTAGTAATGATTGTATATATGGTGAAATAGCGTGTAAATCTTGTAGTAATGTACGTAGATTTGATGCGATAGTGGATATATCTTGTAGGAATGTACGTAGATATGATGAGATAGTGCGTATATCTTGTATTAATGAATGTAGATATGATGAGATAGTGCGTTTATCTTGTAGAAATGTATGTAGATATGGTGAGACAGCGTGTAGATCTTGTAGTAATGAATGTATATATGGTGAAATAGTATGTAGATCTTGTAGGAATGTACGTAGATATGGTGATATAGTGTGTAGATCTTGTAGTAATGAATGTAGATATGGTGAGTAGTGTGTTTATCTTGTAGTAATGTATGTATATATGGTGAGATAGTGTGTAGATCTTGTAGTAATGAATGTATATATGGTGAGATATTGGATATATTTTGTAGTAATGTATGTAGATATGGTGAGATAGTGTGTATATATTGTATTAATGTATGTATATATGGTGAGATAGTTGGTATATCTTGTAGGAATGTATGTAGATATGGTGATATAGTGTGTAGATCTTGTATTAATGAATGTAAATATGGTGAGATAGTGTGTATATCTTGTAGGAATGTACGTATATATGGTGATATAGTGTGTAGATCTTGTAGTAATGAATGTATATATGGTGAAATAGTATGTAGATCTTGTAGTAATGAATGTATATATGGTGAAATAGTGTGTAGATCTTGTAGTAATGAATGTAGATATGGTGAGATAGTGGATATATATTGTTGTAATATATGTAGATATGGTGAGATAGTGTGTATATATTGTATTAATGTATGTAGATATGGTGAAATAGTTTGTAGATCTTGTAGGAATGTATGTAGATATGATGAAATAGTGTGGAGATCTTGTAGTAATGTATGTATATATGGTGAGACAGCGTGTATATCTTGTAGTAATGAACGTAGATATGGTGAAATAGTGTGTAGATCTTGTAGTAATGAATGTAGATATGGTAAGATAGTGCGTATATCTTGTAGTAATGTACGTAAATATGGTGAGATAGTGGATATATCTTGTAGGAATGTATGTAGATATGGTGATATAGTGTGTAGATCTTGTAATTCGACAAATTGGTCTCCTAGGTTATTGTCAAATTTGCTGGTAGATATAAGTCTTGAGGTTTCTCCGTGGACGACTGTAATGGTAGATTTCTGTAATTCGTATGTACCATACCCCGATGCGACTAAATATTGTATAATGTCGTGAAATCTAATGAGTATTATAAAAATTGGTTGAAATGCTGAAGTCAATTGTTCTATAAAAAACATGTTTCGTGTTGAAGAGGTTGGATAAATATTATAAACTGAATGTGTGATTCGTTCACGGGCACGCGATATTTATAATTACCTGCGTCAGATTTGGTCCCCCGGTGGTTAGAAATTTGTCTTTAATTCCTAGCTAAATTCTTAAGATTATTTGAGACATAAAATATTATGTGAATGATGTTCTACAGATAGCGATTCCATGATTTGTTTTGGAAGCTACGGGATATGTTAATTAGATATCATCCAATATTCAAAATATGTATATGTGGCACTAATTAATTACAGGGGCTACATATATAAGGGGTAGCTCTCTGAACGATTTCAAAACTCACCATGCTTTCTTTATACACTGATATAAGTGAACATGTATTCATAAAGCATATTCACGGAAATATACATGAAACATCATTATTTCTTGATAGGTCTGTTTGTTTAGAGACTATATACATGTGTATACAGTTTCCTGACAATACAACTTATCTATCAAATGGTAGAATAATTACGGAAAAATGGTTTGAATATACCGTTGGTTATTTAGGCCGTTCAGGTCTAAATGCATATTGCGTCAGAGTAATATACACTCTCAAAGGTTCAAGAACATTTATCATTTAGTCCTACCCAACATACTAGTTTAAAATTAAAATACAATTTAAAACAAATTTAAAAATTAAAACAGAAAACAGAGAAGGCGTTATAAACTAATATGCCATCCAAAATGGCTGCCGCTCTCGCGTAGAGACTTATACGCTGTTACTAGATCGTCCGAGATGGGCACCGAACATACGCCTTCGTACTCTTTGCTTGAATGGAATCTCCCTTAGACTCCTTATACTAGGCTGTTTGATACCTGCATTGTCACTTATTAATGTTTACATTGAAATCAGTGATGATAAATAAACGCAAAACAACGTATACACACTATTATTATTACCTCCTTAATCTTTATCATAGTAGACACTGCGAATAAATACAAGAATGATCCCCTTACACAATATGTATACTTTCAAGCAACGTAAACTCATGTAAAACTGGTATTGTCGTTCCCTGGAAATAATATGATTTTATAACCGTATTCTGAGTCGCCATTGATATTATGCTGATATTATGTAATATGTGTTATAGTATATGATGCTTTTGCAGTTCAGTATGCGTATGTACCTAAGTTGTTGAATAAAGTTTGAACATTTGAAACCAATACTTAAACTATACATAATAAATTATCGTGGTAATGTAAATAGACATACATTATATAAAATAACCGCAAACAACATACAACCTGATAGAGTGAATCAGTAACTTGCCAAATATTACATTCTTATCACACACGCACGCACGCACGCACACGCACGCACGCACGCGCGCCCACACACACACACATACACGACGCACACACGCACGCACGCACACACGCGCACGCACACTGTGTTCGCTGAACACTTTATATATTTTCAACAATATGTATACACACATACATTCTGTGTTCCCTGAGCACCTTATATATTTTCAACAATATGTACACATAGCGCAACCATCTCCTCATACACACGCACACGCACACACGCACACACACTTGAGACATATGCATCGGCAAAGCCTTTGTTTCGGAGGACAGTGCACGAGGCAGAAGATGCTCCACCGACAGACAGACCGCCGGACGGACGGACATACAGACGGACGACGACGACGGACGGACAGACGGACAGACGGACGGACGGACGGACAGACGGACGGACAGACGGACAGACAGACGGGCGTGTGGTAAGGTAAATAGATATACATTATTTAAAATAACCGCAAACAACATACAACCTGATAGAGGGAATCAGTAACTTGACAAATATTACATTCTTATCACACACGCACGCACGCGCACGCACGCTCGCAGGCACGCACTCACGCGCGCACGCACACACGCACACACACGCACACAACACACACACGCACGCGCACACACACGCGCACGCAGGCACGCACGCACGCGCGCGCACACACACTAACGTAATATTTTATGAACGCTTGGATTATTTTATTGAACCGGTGATGAAATTACAAATTTATGTTAGCGCGATAGCGAAACGAGTGTTTGACATTTAACAAAATCGATCTCCCGCTGAGATACAGCGTGGGGTTTGATGTCAAATAAATCAAACTTGAAACGAGTCTAATAATGTTCCATGGAAAATACCTTCGAGTTGATAAGCAGACGGAAATAAATATTTCGTTCTCATTGAGGCTATACGAGCCGCTAAATCGCATCAATTAAGACCAATTAGCCGATGATTAAGTTATAGTTGTTTACGTCCTGTTCAATTTGGAACACTTCAGTTGTCGTGTGAGAGCAACCTCTGTATGTAAACGTATTAATTACTACGATGTCATGTTGTGTACCTACTGCGATGGTGATTTTTCTCGCATTCCCGGATAAGGTTATTTAGGGTCAACATATAAACATACCGTTTGGATTCATTATTGGAGGCATTCCGAGCAGAGAATTAGTATGCGTCATACTAAATGATATGATTTATTCGGATATATAAGGTTATTTAGGGTCACCTGACAAACATATAACCTCATACCGCTTGGATTCAGTTAATTATGTTACAGGGCATGGACACGTATTAGACATTTATATTAATCGTTGTATCACTCTATACGATGAAAATACGTGTATTTTATTCGTGTTTCATATACGCTATGGCTATGTCTAGTGACATGCCATTCTAAAACGTATATTACGGATTATTAATAATTTATCGCGTTTTTATGGAAGTATACGTAACGATATATATTATTCATATTCGTACATAGGTTAAGTTTGTAATTAGGATTTCTTACTCGATAAAAACGTACGCCTAGCTCGAATAATATAATGAACTTACCCGTATATTCGTTGAAGCTCGGCTTGAGTACTAAGACCGTTCTAATCGGACTATATTTATATAGAAGCGTTCGTAATAGTTATTTATGGATCGGTTCGTAGTCGATATTTATAGAATGGTACGCGATCGCTATTTATAAAGCGGTTCGTAGTCGTTATTTATAGAAACGTACGCGCTGGCTATTTATAGAGCGGTTCGTTTCCATTGGTCGCTGTAATAGGGTATGTAGTGTAGTGTAGTCGCTTCGTTTTCTTATACACCACTTTCACTCTGTTACTGTACAGATCGGTATATCGATGTCGTAAAAGAACGTCGTTTTTTTATACAAATTTATTTTAGCTCGATCGCGAAACGAGTTATTCCGACTTATCGTTCCTGACGGAGAGAGAATTCAAATGGCGACGCTCGTAACGGCTCCAACGGGGCTCGAACTCCGGACCTGAAGCTGCGCTATCGCGACTTCCTGTCGTACGGAGGTGGCGACCCATGATTGCGAGCTGGATTTGGTCACCATCGGGTAACCGGATATCCGTGACATCCAGTCGTTGTCCCGCGACAACCACTCGCTACACGACCTCGGTACACGGTCTCACATAGCGCGTACCGTAAATGAGGGCCGATGCAGCGATAACTCTACCCCAGGGCCAGCCCGGATCTGAATCCGTGTGTGGGCGGAGAATGGAGGTACCCCCCGGTACGGACCAGTTGGAAGCGGCTCTGTTCGGATGTTATTGACTCGAGAACGGATCCGACTGGAAGCGTGAGGGTGTCATCCGGGTACGTGGCGGGGCCACCGATTATTCTGACTAGTGTCTTCGAAGAAATGCGACGACGCTCCGGATATATAATAGAGGACATATGTCGCATTATTCGCTAATTATAAGATTATCCGATAAGCCGAGGTCATCCAAAATGGACGCCGCGTAGAGGCTCGTTACTAGATCGGCCTTCGTACACGGTAGTTGCGCGATACGTCATCAATAAACGAGCACGCGCGTGACCTACTTATATTAACTTATATGCAAAGAGCCGGGTTTACTAAAAAACAAAGAGCTCGGTAGTTGCGCGATACGTCATCAATAGGCTATGTAGTGACGCGCACGCGCGTGACCTACTTTATATTCCCTTATATGCAAATGAGTTACTATAAATCGTATTCAAAATGGCGCCCGTTTGTTTACATACAAAGAGACGCATGTACTACTCCCGAGGTACATTTGATAGTAACTTTCAATAGTGTATGAAACACCCGAGGTACATTTGATAGTAACTTTCAATAGTGTATGAAACACCCGAGGTACATTGGATAGTAACTTTCTATAGTGTATGAAACACCCGAGGTACATTGGATAGTAACTTTCTATAGTGTATGAAACACCCGCGGTACATTGGATAGTAACTTTCAATAGTGTATGAAACACCCGAGATACATTGGATAGTAACTTTCTATAGTGTATGAAACGCCCGAGGTACAGTGGATAGTAACTTTCAATAGTGTATGAAACACCCGAGATACATTGGATAGTAACTTTCAATAGTGTATGAAACACCCGAGGTACATTGGATAGTAACTTTCAAGTGTATGAAACACCCGAGGTACATTTGATAGTAACTTTCAATAGTGTATGAAACACCCGAGGTACATTGGATAGTAACTTTCTATAGTGTATGAAACACCCGCGGTACATTGGATAGTAACTTTCAATAGTGTATGAAACACCCGAGGTACATTGGATAGTAACTTTCTATAGTGTATGAAACACCCGCGGTACATTGGATAGTAACTTTCAAGTGTATGAAACGCCCGAGGTACATTGGATAGTAACTTTCTATAGTGTATGAAACGCCCGAGGTACATTGGATAGTAACTTTCTATAGTGTATGAAACACCCGAGGTACATTGGATAGTAACTTTCAAGTGTATGAAACGCCCGAGGTACATTGGATAGTAACTTTCTATAGTGTATGAAACGCCCGAGGTACATTGGATAGTAACTTTCTATAGTGTATGAAACACCCGAGGTACATTGGATAGTAACTTTCTATAGTGTATGAAACACCCGAGGTACATTGGATAGTAACTTTCAATAGTGTATGAAACACCCGAGGTACATTGGATAGTAACTTTCAATGTGTATGAAACGCCCGAGGTACATTGGATAGTAACTTTCAAGTGTATGAAACACCCGAGGTACATTGGATAGTAACTTTCAATAGTGTATGAAACACCCGAGGTACATTGGATAGTAACTTTCAAGTGTATGAAACACCCGAGGTACATTGGATAGTAACTTTCAATAGTGTATGAAACACCCGAGGTACATTGGATAGTAACTTTCAATAGTGTATGAAACACCCGAGGTACATTGGATAGTAACTTTCAATAGTGTATGAAACACCCGAGGTACATTGGATAGTAACTTTCAAGTGTATGAAACACCCGAGGTACATTGGATAGTAACTTTCAAGTGTATGAAACACCCGAGGTACATTGGATAGTAACTTTCAATAGTGTATGAAACACCCGAGGTACATTGGATAGTAACTTTCAATAGTGTATGAAACACCCGAGGTACATTGGATAGTAACTTTCAATAGTGTATGAAACACCCGAGGTACATTGGATAGTAACTTTCAATAGTGTATGAAACACCCGAGGTACATTGGATAGTAACTTTCAATAGTGTATGAAACACCCGAGGTACATTGGATAGTAACTTTCAATAGTGTATGAAACACCCGAGGTACATTGGATAGTAACTTTCAAGTGTATGAAACACCCGAGGTACATTGGATAGTAACTTTCAATAGTGTATGAAACACCCGAGGTACATTGGATAGTAACTTTCAATAGTGTATGAAACACCCGAGGTACATTGGATAGTAACTTTCTATAGTGTATGAAACACCCGAGGTACATTGGATAGTAACTTTCAAGTGTATGAAACACCCGAGGTACATTGGATAGTAACTTTCAATAGTGTATGAAACACCCGAGGTACATTGGATAGTAACTTTCAATAGTGTATGAAACACCCGAGGTACATTGGATAGTAACTTTCATAGTGTATGAAACACCCGAGTACATTGGATAGTAACTTTCAAGTGTATGAACCCCGAGGTACATTGATAGTAACTTTCAATAGTGTATGAAACACCCGGGTACATTGGATAGTAACTTTCAATAGTGTATGAAACACCCGAGGTACATTGGATAGTAACTTTCTATAGTGTATGAAACACCCGGGTACATTGGATAGTAACTTTCAAGTGTATGAAACACCCGAGGTACATTGGATAGTAACTTTCAAGTGTATGAAACGCCCGAGGTACATTGGATAGTAACTTTCTATAGTGTATGAAACCCCGAGGTACATTGGATAGTAACTTTCTATAGTGTATGAAGTTTGGATAGTAACTTTCATAGTGTATGAAACCCCGAGGTACATTGGATAGTAACTTTCATAGTGTATGAAACGCCCGAGGTACATTGGATAGTAACTTTCTATAGTGTATGAAACACCCGAGGTACATTGGATAGTAACTTTCAATAGTGTATGAAACGCCCGAGGTACATTGGATAGTAACTTTCAAGTGTATGAAACACCCGAGGTACATTGGATAGTAACTTTCAATAGTGTATGGAACACCCGAGGTACATTGGATAGTAACTTTCAAGTGTATGAAACACCCGAGGTACATTGGATAGTAACTTTCAATAGTGTATGAAACACCCGAGGTACATTGGATAGTAACTTTCAATAGTGTATGAAACACCCGAGGTACATTGGATAGTAACTTTCAATAGTGATGAAACCCGGTACATGGATAGTAACTTTCATATGATGAAACCCGAGGTACATTGGATAGTAATTTCAAGTGTATGAACCGGGTACATTGGATAGTAATTTCTAGTGTATGAAAACCGTACATTGGATAGAATTTCAGTGTATGAAACCCGAGGTACATGGATAGTAACTTTGTGTTGGGTTTGGTGTTTTTGTTATGAAACACCCGAGGTACATTGGATAGTAACTTTCAATAGTGTATGAAACACCCGAGGTACATTGGATAGTAACTTTCTATAGTGTATGAAACACCCGAGGTACATTGGATAGTAACTTTCAATAGTGTATGACACGCCCGAGGTACATTGGATAGTAACTTTCTATAGTGTATGAAACACCCGAGCTACATTGGATAGTAACTTTCAATAGTGTATGAAACGCCCGAGGTACATTGGATAGTACACTTTCAAGTGTATGAAACACCCGAGCTACATTGGATACAGTTTTCCAGATTTTTTACATCGTCATTGATGATTTTACCTCTGGTTTTTACGCTGGTCCCATGTATCTCGATCAGAGATTTCTAAACATTTTTTGTCTTGTAGATGTAGTATCAACATGTACATATTTATTGTATTCTTGTCTCGTCTAAAATATACGTGTCTCTCTCACTGCACAACATTGTTTGTTGTTTGGTAAGGTACACAGATAGGACATATATTACTGGCCATCGGTCAAATGTTATCATTGAATTAAAATATATTATGTCAAAAATGTTGTAGTTATATTTCTGTTGGACAAAACATACAAACTTACGACAAGCTGCTTGTTTTGGAGTTTCGGAGCAGTATTTCATATAGACTTACGACAAGCTGCTTGTTTTGGAGTTTCGAAGCAGTATTTCATACAAACTTACGACAAGCTGCTAGTTTTGGAGTTTCGGAGCAGTATTTCATACAGACTTACGACAAGCTGCTTGTTTTGGGGTTTCGGAGCAGTATTTCATACAGACTTACGACAAGCTGCTTGTTTTGGGGTTTCGGAGCAGTATTTCATACAGACTTACGACAAGCTGCTTGTTTTGGGGTTTCGGGGCAGTATTTCATACAGACTTACGACAAGCTGCTTGTTTTGGGGTTTCGGAGCAGTATTTCATACAGACTTACGACAAGCTGCTTGTTTTGGAGTTTCGGGGCAGTATTTCATACAGACTTACGACAAGCTGCTTGTTTTGGGGTTTCGGAGCAGTATTTCATACAGACTTACGACAAGCTGCTTGTTTTGGGGTTTCGGAGCAGTATTTCATACAGACTTACGACAAGCCGCTTGTTTTGGAGTTTCGGAGCAGTATTTCATACAGACTTACGACAAGCTGCTTGTTTTGGGGTTTCGGAGCAGTATTTCATACAGACTTACCTTACGACAAGCTGCTTGTTTTGGAGCAGTATTTCATACAGACTGGCATCCAGGTAGAACCACTGACCTGCCACAGACCAGCTGTATGGCTCCTCGCACAATGCTGGTTACGGCACATTTCTCAAAAGAATTGTCCTTCGGTATTATCGGAGTGATAAACTTTACAACTTCAAAACACTCATTTCTCACCGTTGCATGTTCGAATCCCACTGGGAGGTGTCTTCCATCTGAGGAAGTTACCCAGCTGGCTTGAGGAAGGTCAGTGGTTCTAACCAGGTGTCCGTCCCTGCCTGAAATACTGCTCGTAGGGGCACCCGGGGTCTTCCTCCTGGAGGAAGATGCTCGGAGGAAATATTTCTGTTTGGTATATAGGATATATCTAGGACATGATCGCTAGCATTTTGAGGCTGTTTATCAATGAAGGCAGTCATTATATCGCAATATAAATATATTCCTGTTCTTTATAGTTATAAGTCCCATTAAATATATAGTAAGTGTTCTGATAGGTGAAATTATTGGACGTCGTGGTCTTGGTGGAGATAACTAACACAATCTTTCAATAAACCGGTCATAATTTGTCAGCTCAGGTGGGGGTACGAATCTGTTTGGATCATAGATATATACCGGTACATACTGCAGCCAATGGGGACTAGAAGTGAACATTGAAATAAGGTTGCTGTACTTCGTATAGAAACAACACTAAGCAGCACACGCAGTGATATCATGAACTTGTTGAGGTTGATGATGGCTTTAATTATTTGGGCGTATAATATACATGTAGCGTTGGTAAAGTGCTAAAGGCAATGAATATTCGATATCGGTAACGGGAATGCATGTTCTCCTGCACCTTAAATATATTCCTGTTCTTTATTCTAGAGTTAAAAGTCCCATTAAATATATAGTAAGTTTTCTGATATGTGAAATATAAAGTTGAATAATCAAACGCCAAAATCCCTCATTTTTGAACTTGGGGGTGGGGGTGGCCTCTTGAATGGCAGAGATTACTACCACTAATCTGCTTTCAAAGATTTCTTTCATCTATGGATATCTTTCAATAAACCGGTGAGAATTTGCCAGCTCAGGTGGTACCAATCTCTTGTCGGCGAACATTGAAAAAACTGTGGTTGCTGTATTTCGTATAGAAACAACACTAATCAGCACATTGAGGTTGTTGATGACTTTAATTATTTGGACGTATAATATACATGTAACATTGGTAAAGCAATGAATATTCGATATCGGTAAAGGGAATGCAAGTTCTCCTGCACTATATTCCTTTTCCCATATATAAGTACAGGCCAAACCTGTGTTCAGCAGCCAGTCGAGGGAATCACAGAAAGTGGCCGCTTAATGGAGGGCAAATGTTTAATAAAACAGCATTGGGTATATGGAAACTGGCTGCTTAATACAGGTAGTGTGCTTAATGGAGGGCAAATATTAAATAAAACAACATTGGGGTATATGGAAACTGGCTGCTTATTACAGGTAGTGTGCTTAATGGAGGGCAAATGTTTAATAAAACAACATTGGGGTATATGGAAACTGGCTGCTTAATATATGTAGTGTGCTTAATGGAGAGGACCACTAATGCAGGTTTGACTGTAAGTCAGTTACTCTAAATAAACTTTAGTGATGTGATGAGCTAATATAGAATTGCATCTCAAGATCTGTCTTTACTATTTACTATTCCAAATCCATGCAAATACCCAGTGTTTAGTAAAACAATAAGGTTAGGAATATCACAGTATTAATTAATTTGCATTGCAAAAATACTGCTAGCTGTAGGTCTATTTAGGAATAACTGATTTATTGTCCAAGAGATGAAATAGATGGGCTTTAAGAGTTAATGGTATATGATGCATGGTACAAGTGCAGAAATGTTCAAAGATTAATCATTCTCCAATTAATGAGCGTTCGTTGTAAAATGGCGTCGCACAGTGTAAACGAGCAACGTGTTGTGATAAAGATTTATGCATTACTCTGAAAATCTTTCTCCGACATTCGGGACGATTATGGACGATTATAAGTTTATGGGGAGACGTTTATCGAATGGTGCCATTTCAAAGTTGGTGGATCGCTTTAGGCTTAGGACGGTAGAGAAACAACCGAAGATGATAAGCATACTGGCAGGCCAGTGACTGTTACAAATGAAATGAAAATGGCTGAAATTCAGGAATACATTCTCGAAGATAGAAGAGTAACTTTTAAAATGTTGCGAGACAATTTGATATTTCATATGGTTTCATATAGGGACATTATGTCTAATAAGCTTGGAATGCGCCGTGTTTCAGCAAGACGGGCACCACTCTTGCTGCTTCCGGATCAAATGGGGTTATGGGTCAAGAATGCCGCAATTACTGCCAACTGTCCACGACGAGGGTGATGACTTTCTCAATCGGGTGGTTATATGGGTACACTTAATTGAGCTGTAAAGTAAACAACCGACCTCAATTTGGAAGCATCAAACTTCGCCGACTTAACCGACAAAAGTGTTGATTTCCAAATCTGCTGGTAAAGTAATGGCCATGATATGTTGCGATATACAAGGTATTATTTTAAATCATTTTGTTCCTCCGAAAACTACTGGAAAACGAGCGTGCTATCCGGACTACCAAATTAATTCACGAAATTATTGACGAGTCCTCGTATATAAATAATAATGAGTTACTAATAACTACAAAAACGACAACAATCATGTAGGATAAAGTACTTTGATAAAGTAAACAAATCGTCATTGCATAATTATATAAATAAATCGTCATTACATAATTATATAAACAAATCATCATTGCATAATTATATAAACTAATCATCATTACATAATTATATAAACAAATCATTACATAATTATATTACATAATTATATAAACAAATCATCATTACATAATTATATAAACAAATCATCATTGCATAATTATATAAACAAATCATCATTACATAATTATATAAACAAATCATTACATAATTATATAAACAAATCATCATTACATAATTATATAAACAAATCATCATTGCATAATTATATAAACAAATCATTACATAATTATATAAACAAATCATCATTGCATAATTATATATAACAAATCATCATTACATAATTATATAAACAAATCATTACATAATTATATAAACAAATCATCATTACATAATTATATAAACAAATCATCATTACATAATTATATAAACAAATCATCATTGCATAATTATATAAACAAATCATCATTGCATAATTATATAAACAAATCATCATTACATAATTATATAAACAAATCATTGCATAATTATATAAACAAATCATCATTACATAATTATATAAACAAATCATCATTACATAATTATATAAACAAATCATCATTGCATAATTATATAAACAAATCATCATTACATAATTATATAAACAAATCACATATTTATATAAACAATCATCATTGCATAATTATATAAACAAATCATTGCATAATTATATAAACAAATCACCATCATAATTATATAAACAAATCATTAATAATTATATAAAAAATCTCATTACAATTATATAAACAAATCATTACATAATTATATAAACAAATATCATTCATAATTATATAAACAAATCCATTCATAATTATATAAACAAATCGTCATTACATAATTATATAACAACAATACATGCACATATTCACTCGCCCATATGGTTCGCCGGTGGCGAGGGTAAATAAGCTCAATCATCATGCACATATTCTATCCATTATTATACAATGTAAAGTTCATGGGGAATCATGTTGCATTATATTATAATTTGTAGCTTCCACTTTAAAGCGACACTAATCAGTGAAAACACAAATTTCTACAGAATGTATTTTCCTATTATATGGTATAATGTTTTTCCAAAT
Source organism: Archivesica marissinica (assembly GCA_014843695.1). Lineage (NCBI taxonomy): Eukaryota > Metazoa > Mollusca > Bivalvia > Venerida > Vesicomyidae > Archivesica > Archivesica marissinica. Next base: position 22,081,624 of record CM026393.1, read on the forward strand.
ATTTGCCTCAAATACTGAGAATTTCAACTAATAAACAAACGTCATATACGCGGTTTGTTGACATAACAAAATAATATAAACATCCATGCGTAATACAACTAGTGTATCCTGAATAACACGATTTATGATCCAGATTTACCGTTATATCTCACATTTGTGCCTATTTATTTGTAGACTATTCTTAGTTAAATTATCTCTAAACAACATTATCTCGCGTTTAGTATTGACCCCGATGACGAACAAACGTCAATTCAGGAGCATGGATGACCGTTATATGAAATCATACTTTCAATCCACAAAAACACTGTTTATTGATTCAATGTTAGTGTTCGAATATATTCAGAAGATTTTGTAGTAACAATGCATTTATACGTGAAAAATGCATTATATATGCTTTTTGCGATGTAATGTCGCTTTAATAGATCTGTGTCTTATTCAAATGTCCAGTAAAACATTGGTTAGAGTGTCCGTTATAAGTGTACTCCCATGCATCTGTTTTGTGATACCCGTCTGTCAAATGAATTCCATATGCTCTAAAATCGTTACTGGGCTTCTGCTGTAAAATCGTTTGGGCTTCTGCTCTAAAATCGTTACTGGGCTTCCGCTCTAAAATCGTTTGGGCTTCTGCTCTAAAATCGTTACTGGGCTTCCGCTCTAAAATCATTACTGGGCTTCCGCTCTAAAATCGTTTGGGCTTCCGCTCTAAAATCGTTACTGGGCTTCCGCTCTAAACTAAAATCATTATTGGGATGAGCTGATAAATTTGAGGAAGATTAAACTATTTGTAAAAATACAACACCCGGGCACCTGATATAATATATGTAGTATGGTATATATATTAGTTTTACTATGTGTATCATGTATATATATATAGCTTATAAACACAACAAACTGATGTGTGTATTGTGTACATCTGTTGCATCTCAGAGGTTTAGCGGGTAGGGGTAACCTTTCTCTAAATAATCTTACTGTGAATATTATATATGTATGCTGTGATATATCAGGTGTTTCAAAGCAGTGATATATTGGGTGTTTCAAAGCTGTGATATATTGGGTGTTTCAAAGCAGTGATATATTGGGTGTTTCAAAGCAGTGATATATTGGGTGTTTCAAAGCAGTGATATATTGGGTGTTTCAAAGCTGTGATATATTTGGTGTTTCAAAGCTGTGATATATTGGGTGTTTCAAAACAGTGATATATTGGGTGTTTCAAAGCAGTGATATATTGGGTGTTTCAAAGCAGTGATATATTGGGTGTTTCAAAGCAGTGATATATTGGGTGTATCAAGGCTGTGATATATTGGGTGTTTCAAAGCTGTGATATATTGGGTGTATCAAGGCTGTGATATATTGGGCGTTTCATGGCTGTGATATATTGGGTGTTTCAAAGCTGTTATATATTGGGTGTTTCAAAGCTGTGATATATTGGGCGTTTCATGGCTGTGATATATTGGGTGTTTCAAAGCTGTGCTATATTGGGTGTTTCAAGGCTGTGATATAGTGGGTGTTTCAAAGCTGTGATATATTGGGTGTTTCAAGGCTGTGATATATTGGGTGTTTCAATAGTTAATGGCAATCTTGACATAAAAAACTTTAATAAATCATCGCCAGGGCACATAAACCAGTCCTCCTTACTCTCAGAATAGTTCAGCTAAATCTGTCATAAATATCATATTAGTACATTTTCTGCTGGTAGCGTAAGCTATTTTGAGAACAAATATATGTGCATTTTGCACTGTAATCTACCTCTGTAAACCGAACAGCAACTATACTTGATCAAAATTTAATATGAAACTTTTAACCCTTTCCCCCATAGAGATATAGTTTTATTTTATACAGTTGTCTGTAATTTACCAATCGTATGCAATGGATAAGCTGTGACCTTGCCTACTCCACCTTCATGGAGGTTACTAGGAATTATTAAGTGTTTTATGCACTATGTTGTTCCGATCTTTATTATAGCTTGTTTGACTACTAATGTGTCGAGCTAATTCAATAGGCATTAGCGTCGAGGGGCGCTTCTATGGGGGAAAGAGTTAAACAACTTTCAGCTAGTGTTTGCAGAATATTGTATTGTACATATACAATTAATCAGTTCTTTAAATCAATTAATCAGAGTTAACTGTTAATTAAGGAGAAATCTACCACACTATGAAAACCCCTCTAAACCGAATATCCCTCCAAACCAAACTTTACTTCTGGCCAGTGGCTGTTTGGTTTTGAGAAGTCATCTAAGAGTTTAAGATGTCACACAAACTCGGCTTTTATGCCACTCTCGGTATTTGTCAGAAAAGGGCATAGGAAGTCTGCTCTGGAGACTGCCGTATGTACTTCTCCGTGCCCACTCCGCCGACGTGCACGGTCCGAGAATTCGGAGTAGAAAAATGTTTTGGAACCATGTATTACACCCAGGGCTTAGTGCAAGACTATTCTAACTCTATGTTTAGAAATTATTGAGGAACTGAAAATAACTTTATATTATTTCTAATATTGGCTTTTTCAAACTATTTTCTTCACTAGCATATTACGTAATGTAATGCAGAAATACTTCAAATGTTAAGCTTAGTATAAAGAAAGAGTGTATACGTGTTATTTATATTCTCCAATGTATCAAGTTAATATTACATGCATATTGTATATTTGCTGTACATTCATAACTTTACTGTAGATATGAGATGCAATGTACCCACAGTAATTTGTTGGTTAATACAAACGTGATCAAAGCCAATTTAACACGGCCGTTAACAGGGACTATAGTTAAATTTGAAACATACTTATACTCTTGTTTATTAAGCTAAATAAATGTTCGTTTAATTACAAGTTAAGATAAGGTATACACCATGTAGGCCTACATGGAAAAATAATCTGATCAGTTCGTCATTAGGTGCACTTTATAACAGCAAATAATTATTTATTCTGCATTAGGAATGTCATATCAAAGTTTACGTTCTATATGTTATAATTATTTCTGATTATTAACCTATATCAACACCTTTCAAATGCCATTTCTTGCTAATTTCGCTTTCGATCATAAGTATACCAATATTTACTAGTAGTTTAATGTTATGATATACAATTACAGCTGTAAATTAAAGTCCCATTGGTTATATATTTTAGTTTTCAGAATATTAATCTATATAATAAAATAATTTTATTTATATACTAATAATAAATTTAATATTTACTTAATACATTCTTAATAATTTCATGAAAGATGTTTGGTGTGTTATTTATAAAAAATAAAAGCATTTAAAGTAAGTTAACATGGCATGCATATGTTATTAAAGCATTCTTCTTCTATATTATCACATATATATTTTGACATAGTGAATTGCTGTTGCCATATTTGTTTTATTTGTTTAAATCCAGAAGGTCTCGGACCCATGTGGCATACATGTGCATATAAACATTCTATTCTATTCTAACTTAGCTCAAGTACTTTTACAATCCCTAGTGATGTAAGGCAAGGTCTGATGGCAATGCGCTAGCTCACTAGGTCATGGAGGCTTTTATTTGAACATATAATCACATTGTTTTGTATTATAACACCAGAAACAAATTTAATAATGTCATCACACAATCAACATGGAATAAATAGTCTTGCACATTAAACTTAAGCTATTCAAACTTAGTTAAGTTTCAAAGGTATTCTAAGTTTCTAGTTTTGCACGGAATATATCATCACTTGGAGATATTTTTTTAATATATATTTTTAATATTTTCAAAACTATTAAGTATATCACTGTAATATTTTTACACAATGTGCATTTAAGGAATTTATACCAAAGAAATTTCAAAAAACACATTTGACAAAAAAGCCAGTTAGAATACTCTTGTGGTAAGCTCGACATGTAATAAGTTTAAGATTAAACTTTATTTATTTTACAATGATTGCGAAGTAAGTTTTAACAACTTATATTCATCGTTGGCGCTGATGAAAGAGTATAAATTATGTGTTCTTTAGTGTGGGAGGAAACCGGAGTACCCGGAGAAAACCCACCTGTCCGATCTGGCGACGACTGTACCATCTCGCATACTACCTGGTCCGAGGATCGAACTCAGGTTGCATTGGTGAGAAAAGAGCCTGCTAATCGGACAGCCATGTAATACACTGCATACATTATGTCCAGAGGACATGCTGTAAATGTTCATTTATTGGCCAACTCTTATTATTGTAGATAGACCAAGATTTGTCAAATGAATTCGTGGAAATAAATGTGTTGAGTTACATACCAAAGGTAAATAGTTGGGTGCCCCACATACAATAGGCAACGGTGCCCCACATAAGAGTCAAATGTTAAGCTTAGTATAAAGTAAGAGTGTACCGTATACGTGTTATTTATGTTCTCCAATGTATCAAGTTAATATTACATGCATATTGTATATTTGCTGTACGTTCATAACTTTACTGTAGATATGAGATGCAATGTACACACAGTAACTTGTTGGTTAATACAAATGTGATCGAAGCCAATTTAACACGCCATTAACAGGGACTATAGTTAAACTTGAAACATACTTATACTCCGTTTATTAAGCTAAATTAATGTTCGTTTGATTACTTTCACACGCTATACTGTTATACCAAATTAAGATCAGGTATACACCATGTAGGTCTACATGGAAACATAATCTGATCAGTTCGTCATGAGGTGCACTTTATAACAGCAAATAATTATTTATTCTGCATTAGGAATGTCATATCAAAGTTTACGTTCTATATGTTATAATTATTTCTGATTATTAACCTATATGAACACCTTCCAAATGCCATTTCTTGCTAATTTCGCTTTCGATCATAAATACACCAATATTTACTAGTAGTTTAATGTTATGATATACAATTACAGCTGTAAATTAAAGTCCCATTGGTTATATATTTTAGTTTTCAGAATATTAATCTATATAATAAAATAATTTTATTTATATACTAATAATAAATTTAATATTTACTTAATACATTCTTAATAATTGCATGAAAGATGTTTGGTGTGTTATCTATAAAAAATAAAAGCATTTAAAGTAAGTTAACATGGCATGCATATGTTATTAAAGCATTCTTCTTCTATATTATCACATAGATATTTTGACATAGTGAATTGCTGTTGCCATATTTGTTTTATTTGTTTAAATCCAGAAGGTCTCGAACCCATGTGGCATACATGTACATATAAACATTCTATTCTATTCTAACTTAGCTCAAGTACTTTTACAATCCCTAGTGATGTAAGGCGAGGTCTGATGGCAATGCGCTAGCTCACTAGGTCATGGAAGCTTTTATTTGAACATATAATCACATTGTTTTGTATTATAACATCAGAAACAAATTTAATAATGTCATCACACAATCAACATGGAATAAATAGTCTTGCACATTAAGCTTAAGCTATTCAAACTTAGTTAAGTTTCAAAGGTATTCTAAGTTTCTAGTTTTGCACCGAATATATCATCACTTGGAGATATTTTTTTAATATATATTTTTAATATTTTCAAAACTATTAAGTATATCACTGTAATATTTTTACACAATGTGCATTTAAGGAATTTATACCAAAAAAATGTCAAAAAACACATTTGACAAAAAAGCCAGTTAGAATACTCTTGTGGCAACCCTTAACATGTAATAAGTTTAAGATTAAACTTTATTTATTTTACAATGATTGCAAAGTAAGTTTTAACAACTTATATTAATAACTCTCGTTGGCGCGGATGAAAGCGTATAAATTATGTGTTCTTTAGTGTGGGAGGAAACCGGAGTACCCGGAGAAAACCCACCTGTCCGATCTGGCGACGACTGTACCATCTCGCATACTACCTGGTCCGAGGATCGCGCACTGTAGCGAGGGCTAGAACTGTAGCGATGGATAGAACTGTAGCGAGGGCTAGAACTGTAGCGAGGGCTTGACCTGTAGTGAGGGCTTGACTTGTAGCGAGGGCTTGACCTGTAATAAGAGTTTGAGCCGCAGTAAGAGTTTGAGCTGCAGTAAGAGTTTGTTGTTTAGATTTTTTGTTATTTAAGTTAACTTAATGTCAATGTATTGTGATGTGAGTCAATATATCCCATCAGTTGTTAATCTGCGTCTTATCATAATTATATTACAATTTGTCACAATGTGTCCCCTGTTGTTCACTTGTTAAAAAATTGTACCTGAATAAATGGATTATTGTTAGCATTAGTAACTACTTAGTAAATCAAGTTCGTACATGACTTTCTGCCTTAGTTGATGCGACGTCAGAATGGAGCTGCGGGGATGGATCAGTTCACCTGTACACACACACACACCTTTCACCGAGCTGATCTTGAACCGAGTTGTGCCAACTAGTCATTGGTCATTACAACTATGGTTTCGAAAGTACCTACTTTTGCAATCATACCTTGTGTAAAAATGTAGCTGCCATGCATAGTAGTGTCCATCCATTGTAAGGAGATTGTCAATAATTTGGATCGCTTTTTAACCTGTAACTCATTATGAATAGTTTTCTAAGTGTCGCGTATTAAAGATAAAACTTGAATAGTAAGGGCTTGAACTGTAGCGAGGGCTTGAACTGTAGTAAGTGCTTGAACTGTAGCGAGGGCTTGAACTGTAGCGAGGGCTTGTAATGAGTGCTTGACCTGTAGCGAGGGCTTTACCTGTAGCAAGGGCTTGAACTGTAGCGAGGGCTTTACCTGTAATGAGTGCTTGACCTGTAGCGAGGGCTTGAACTGTAGCAAGGGCTTGACCTGTAGCAATGGCTTGAACTGTAGCGAGGGCTAGATCTGTAACGAGAGCTTGAACTGTAGCTAGGGCTTGACCTGTAGCAAGGGCTAGAACTGTAGCGAGGACTAGAACTGTAGTGAGGGCTAGAACTGTAGCGAGGGCTAGAATTGTAGTGAGGGCTAGAACTGTAGCGAGGGCTTGAACTGTAGTGAGGGCTTGAACTGTAGCGAGGGCTTGAATTGTAGCGAGGGCTTTACCTGTAGCGAGGGCCTGAACTGTAGCGTGGGCTTGAACTGTAGCGCGGGCTTGAACTGTAGCGAGGGCTTGAACTGTAGCGAGGGCTTGAATTGTAGCGAGGGCTTGAACTGTAGCTAGGGCTTTACCTGTAGCGATAAATATTGTATAGTGTGCAAGTTTCTGTTTATTTTCAGTCTAAACACCCCTCATATTCGGCAAGATCATCTCCTACAAGTGTTCATTAGTACTGCGTGTGTCCGTCAATCGAAGGGATTTCTGCTGACAACATCTCAACATTCATGAAGTCCTGCTGACAGCATCTCAACATTCATGAAGTCGTGCTGACAGCATCTCAACATTCATGAAGTCGTGCTGACAGGATCTCAACATTCATGAAGTCCTGCTGACAGCATCTCAACATTCATGATGTCCTGCTGACAACCTCCCAACAATCCTGAAGTCCTGCTGACAGCATCTCAACATTCATAACTCGGTAATTGCAGATTAATTTTATTCTGCTTTTTAATATTAGTATAGCCCTGGTATTTGTTATCGGCATTGTGTTTTCGTAGTCTTAGTTTAATGCATCCTTTAGATATTAATGCTGACATACTGTTCAGTCATTCATTGTATTTCATTACAAAAGTTACCGAGACATACCTCCTTCTGGCATTCATTGTATGCATACTTGTAACATGCAATGCTTGTTCGGTATTCATATTTTTGGAAGTCCATCAAGGACCTGATCAATCTACATTTTTTTAACAGTTATCATACTTTGCAGCTTGGAAATTGGTATGTTGAAAGCATTATAGTTATACGTATATTGTACTATATTGAAAGCATTATGGTTATGTGGTATCTTGTACTATGTTGAAAGCATTATAGTTATGTGGTATCTTGTACTATGTTGAAAGCATTATAGTTATACGTATATTGTACTATATTGAAAGCATTATGGTTATGTGGTATATTGTACTATGTTGAAAGCATTATAGTTATGTGGTATCTTGTACTATGTTGAAAGCATTATAGTTATGTGGTGTCTTGTACTATGTTGAAAGCATTATGGTTATGTGGTATATTGTACTATATTGAAAGCATTATAGTTATGTGGTATCTTGTACTATGTTGAAAGCATTATAGTTATGTGGTGTCTTGTACTATATTGAAAGCATTATAGTTATGTGGTGTCTTGTACTATGTTGAAAGCATTATAGTTATACGGTATCTTGTACTTTGTTGAAAGCATTATAGTTATGTGGTGTCTTGTACTATGTTGAAAGCATTATAGTTATGTGGTGTCTTGTACTATGTTGAAAGCATTATAGTTATACGGTATCTTGTACTATGTTGAAAGCATTATAGTTATGTGGTGTCTTGTACTATGTTGAAAGCATTATGGTTATATGGTATCTTGTACTATGTTGAAAGCATTATAGTTATACGGTATCTTGTACTTTGTTGAAAGCATTATAGTTATACGGTATCTTGTACTATGTTGAAAGCATTATAGTTATATGGTATCTTGTACTATGTTGAAAGCATTATAGCTATATGGTATATTGTATTATGTTGAAAGCATTATAGTTATGTGGTATCTTGTACTATGTTGAAAGCATTATAGTTATACGGTATATTGTACTATGTTGAAAGCATTATAGTTATGTGGTGTTTTGTACTATGTTGAAAGCATTATAGTTATACGGTATATTGTACTATGTTGAAAGCATTATAGTTATGTGGTATCTTGTACTATGTTGAAAGCATTATAGTTATGTGGTAGAGTTGAACAAGATATGTTTCCACTTTTGTGGTGACTGACATAAATAAGTCACATATAAGAGCATTAGCTATAATTTATTCACAATACCAGAACTTTCCTCAAATACTGCTAAGAAATTATTTGTAATGTTTTCATATTATATCTCGCCTAGATGAGGCAATTAGTACTGTTACTCTACAATATCTACTCTTTATTGCAGCAACGGGCGGCACTGCTTTCTATTGAATCGGTATCGTGGACTATTCTAGTACTGCAGCAACAGGCGTCGCTGCTTTCTAGTGTACCGGTATCGTGGACTATGCTAGTACTGCAGCAACAGGCGACACTGCTTTCTAGTGTACCGGTATCGTGGACAACGCTAGTACTGCAGCAACAGACCGCACTGCTTTCTAGTGAACTAGTATCGTGGACTATGCTAGTACGAAGACACGATTAAGGACTGCCAAAAACACGAGCTGAATGGCGAGTACTGTTTAGCTTAATGGAAGGCAACATTACTTATGTGGAACTGTGAGGCTGTACACAATACATCAATAAAACTATGACGTTGTTAACCCTTGCCAAGCTATCATTAACATCCTGGGACAGCAAACGCAGGGACAAACGGTATCTAATACAACAGCTAGGTTGAAGAATATTGAGGGAGTTTGAATTAGACTTACATGGCATATTGAGAATAATGTGTTAATATAGACTAGTGAACTGATCGTCTTCAGCGACATTCAAACTTGTGAAGAAAAGTGTTTCAACTGTGTCATTGTCTAGTATGAAGAAACTTGTCAATTACTGGCACACCTACACATTAATAATAGACAGATAGATAATTCATTTATAAAGTGACATGTGTTATAAATGACTGTACAAATACATATATATTACAAGTATAAATGACTGTACAAATACATATAATTATGTAATATTTATATACTCGTAATACATGCTATAAAGGACTGTACAAATACATATATATTACAAGTATAAATGACTGTACAAATACATATAATTATGTAATATATATATACTCGTAATACATGCTATAAAGGACTGTACAAATACATATATATTACAAGTATAAATGACTGTACAAATACATATAATTATGTAATATATATATACTCGTAATACATGCTATAAAGGACTGTACAAATACATATATATTACAAGTATAAATGACTGTACAAATACATATAATTATGTAATATTTATATACTCGTAATACATGCTATAAAGGACTGTACAAATACATATATATTACAAGTATAAATGACTGTACAAATACATATATATTACAAGTATAAATGACTGTACAAATACATATAATTATGTAATATTTATATACTCATAATACATGTTATAAAGGACTGTACAAATACATATATATTACACGTATAAATGACTGTACAAATACATATAATTATGTAATATATATATACTCGTAATACATGTTATAAAGGACTGTACAAATACATATATATTACACGTATAAATGACTGTACAAATACATATAATTATGTAATATTTATATACTCGTAATACATGCTATAAAGGACTGTACAAATACATATATATTACACGTATAAATGACTGTACAAATACATATAATTATGTAATATTTATATACTCGTAATACATGTTATAAAGGACTGTACAAATACAGTGAAACCCCTCAAAACCGGAACCCGTCTAAATCGGAATTCCCTCCAAACCGGACAATTTTCGCGGTCCCGATATTTTCCCTTCTTTGTTCATTGTAAAAAAACCTCTCTAAACCAGAACCTCTCTTTTCCGAATACCGGACAAGTTTTCGGGACCATTTGTGCACATTTCTATTGCAAATTACCCCTGAAAACCGAACAGCCAGCGGCATAAAATCCGGATCCGAAACAACCTTTGTCTCACCTGAAACATAACACCTTCCGTGTTTTCACAAGTCAATTAATCAGTCGGCATATTGGTGTTTTATCCGTATTGTTTACATCCGATGTGGTGTTGTGAGAACATAAAGGCGTGATAAAAACCAATGATGCTGAAAATTTGTTTTAATTACGTTTTCAAATGGATTACGACTGGACACTATTTAATTATGTCCTTTGCAATTGCAGGTTTGTTAATCTCTTTTCATGTTTGAGTAATTAGTTTTAATACGATCTAATTAGATGTGAATGGGATTTCACAAAAGGCAGACTATCATTATTTAAGGCATAACATTGATATTTATAT
>CM026393.1:22093564-22112538 GCA_014843695.1 Archivesica marissinica
ACCGTTGCCTGTTGTGCGTGGGGCACCGTTGCCTGTTGTGCGTGGGGGCACCGTTGCCTGTTGTGCGTGGGGCACCGTTGCCTGTTGTGTGTGGGGGCACCGTTGCCTGTTGTGTGTGGGGGCACCGTTGCCTGTTGTGCGTGGGGGCACCGTTGCCTGTTGTGCGTTGGGGCACCATTGCCTGTTGTGAGTGGGGCACCGTTGCCTGTTGTGCATGGGGGCACCGTTGGCTGTTGTGCGTGGGGGCACCGTTGCCTGTTGTGCGTGGGGGCACCGTTGCCTGTTGTGTGTGGGGCACCGTTGCCTGTTGTGCTGGGGCAACCGTTGCCTGTTGTGCGTGGGCACCGTTGCCTGTTGTGCGTGGGGGCACCGTTGCCTGTTGTGCGTGGGGGCACCGTTGCCTGTTGTGCGTGGGGGCACCGTTGCCTGTTGTGCGTGGGGGCACCGTTGCCTGTTGTGCGTGGGGCACCGTTGCCTGTTGTGCGTGTGGGGCACCGTTGCCTGTTGTGCGTGGGGGCACCGTTGCCTGTTGTGCGTGGGGCACCGTTGCCTGTTGTGCGTGGGGGCACCGTTGCCTGTTGTGCGTGGGGCACCGTTGCCTGTTGTGCGTGGGGGCACCGTTGCCTGTTGTGCGTGGGGGCACCGTTGCCTGTTGTGCGTGGGGGCACCGTTGCCTGTTGTGCGTGGGGCACCGTTGCCTGTTGTGCGTGGGGGCACCGTTGCCTGTTGTGCGTGGGGCACCGTTGCCTGTTGTGCGTGGGGGCACCGTTGCCTGTTGTGCGTGGGGCACCGTTGCCTGTTGTGCGTGGGGCACCGTTGCCTGTTGTGCGTGGGGCACCGTTGCCTGTTGTGCGTGGGGGCACCGTTGCCTGTTGTGCGTGGGGCACCGTTGCCTGTTGTGCGTGGGGGCACCGTTGCCTGTTGTGCGTGGGGCACCGTTGCCTGTTGTGCAGGGGGCACCGTTGCCTGTTGTGCGTGGGGCACCGTTGCCTGTTGTGCGTGGGGGCACCGTTGCCTGTTGTGCGTGGGGCACCGTTGCCTGTTGTGCGTGGGGCACCGTTGCCTGTTGTGCGTGGGGCACCGTTGCCTGTTGTGCGTGGGGGCACCGTTGCCTGTTGTGCGTGGGGCACCGTTGCCTGTTGTGCGTGGGGGCACCGTTGCCTGTTGTGCGTGGGGGCACCGTTGCCTGTTGTGCGTGGGGGCACCGTTGCCTGTTGTGCGTGGGGGCACCGTTGCCTGTTGTGGTGGGGGCACCGTTGCCTGTTGTGCGTGGGGCACCGTTGCCTGTTGTGCGTGGGGCACCGTTGCCTGTTGTGCGTGGGGGCACCGTTGCCTGTTGGTGTGGGGCACCGTTGCCTGTTGTGTGTGGGGGCACCGTTGCCTGTTGCGTGTGGGGGCACCGTTGCCTGTTGTGAGTGGGGACACCGTTGCCTGTTGTGCGTGGGGGCACCGTTGACTGTTGTGCATGGGGGCACCGTTGCCTGTTGTGAGTGGGGGCACCGTTGCCTGTTGTGCGTGGGGCACTGTTGCCTGTTGTGCGTGGGGGCACCGTTGCCTGTTGTGTGTGGGGGCACCGTTGCCTGTTGTGCGTGGGGGCACCGTTGGCTGTTGTGCGTGGGGCACCGTTGGCTGTTGTGAGTGGGGCACCGTTGCCTGTTGTGAGTGGGGCACCGTTGCCTGTTGTGAGTGGGGACACCGTTGCCTGTTGTGAGTGGGGAAACCGTTGCCTGTTGTGCATGGGGGCACCGTTGCCTGTTGTGTATGGGGGCACCGTTGCCTGTTGTGCGTGGGGCACCGTTGGCTGTTGTGCGTGGGGGCACCGTTGCCTGTTGTGCGTGGGGCACCGTTGGCTGTTGTGTGTGGGGGCACCGTTGCCTGTTGTGTGTGGGGGCACCGTTGCCTGTTGTGCGTGGGGGCACCGTTGCCTGTTGTGCGTGGGGGCACCGTTGCCTGTTGTGCGTGGGGCACCGTTGCCTGTTGTGCGTGGGGGCACCGTTGCCTGTTGTGCGTGGGCACCGTTGCCTGTTGTGCGTGGGGCACCGTTGCCTGTTGTGTGTGGGCACCGTTGCCTGTTGTGCGTGGGGGCACCGTTGCCTGTTGTGCGTGGGGGCACCGTTGCCTGTTGTGCTTGGGGCACCGTTGCCTGTTGTGCGTGGGGGCACCGTTGCCTGTTGTGCGTGGGGCACCGTTGCCTGTTGTGCGTGGGGCACCGTTGCCTGTTGTGTGTGGGGCACCGTTGCCTGTTGTATGTGGGGCACCGTTGCCTGTTGTATGTGGGGCACCGTTGCCTGTTGTATGTGGGGCACCGTTGCCTGTTGTGTGTGGGGCACCGTTGCCTGTTGTGTGTGGGGCACCGTTGCTGTTGTGCGTGGGGGCACCGTTGCTGTTGTGCGTGGGGGCACCGTTGCCTGTTGTGAGTGGGGGCACCGTTGCTGTTGTGCGTGGGGGCACCGTTGCTGTTGTGCATGGGGCACCGTTGCATGTTGTGAGTGGGGCACCGTTGCCTGTTGTGAGTGGGGACACTGTTGCCTGTTGTGCGTGGGGGCACCGTTGCCTGTTGTGCATGGGGCACCGTTGCCTGTTGTGAGTGGGGGCACCGTTGCCTGTTGTGCGTGGGGGCACCGTTGCCTGTTGTGCGTGGGGGCACCGTTGCCTGTTGTGCGTGGGGGCACCGTTGCCTGTTGTGAGTGGGGCACCGTTGCCTGTTGTGCGTGGGGGCACCGTTGCCTGTTGTGTGTGGGCACCGTTGCCTGTTGTGCGTGGGGCACCGTTGCCTGTTGTGTGTGGGGCACCGTTGCCTGTTGTTGGTGGGGCACCGTTGCCTGTTGTGCGTGGGGCACCGTTGCCTGTTGTGTGTGGGGCACCGTTGCCTGTTGTGTGTGGGGGCACCGTTGCCTGTTGTGTGTGGGGCACCGTTGCCTGTTGTATTGGGGCACCGTTGCCTGTTGTTGTGGCACCTTGCCTGTTGTGATTGGGGCACCGTTGCCTGTTGTGCATGGGGCACCGTTGCCTGTTGTATGTGGGGCACCGTTGCCTGTTGTATGTGGGGCACCGTTGCCTGTTGTATGTGGGGCACCGTTGCCTGTTGTATGTGGGGCACCGTTGCCTGTTGTATGTGGGGCACCGTTGCCTGTTGTATGTGGGGCACCGTTGCCTGTTGTATGTGGGGCACTGTTGCCTGTTGTATGTGGGGCACCGTTGCCTGTTGTATGTGGGGCACCGTTGCCTGTTGTATGTGGGGCACCGTTGCCTGTTGTATGTGGGGCACCGTTGCCTGTTGTATGTGGGGCACCGTTGCCTGTTGTATGTGGGGCACCGTTGCCTGTTGTATGTGGGGCACCGTTGCCTGTTGTGTGTGGGGCACCGTTGCCTGTTGTGCGTGGGGGCACCGTTGCTGTTGTGCGTGGGGGCACCGTTGCCTGTTGTGAGTGGGGGCACCGTTGCTGTTGTGCGTGGGGGCACCGTTGCTGTTGTGCGTGGAGGCACCGTTGCATGTTGTGAGTGGGGCACCGTTGCCTGTTGTGAGTGGGGACACTGTTGCCTGTTGTGCGTGGGGGCACCGTTGCCTGTTGTGCATGGGGCACCATTGCCTGTTGTGAGTGGGGCACCGTTGCCTGTTGTGCGTGGGGGGCACCGTTGCCTGTTGTGATTGGGGACACAGTTGCCTGTTGTGCATGGAGGCACAGTTGCCTGTTGTGCGTGGGGCACCGTTGCCTGTTGTGCGTGGGGGGCACCGTTGCCTGTTGTGCGTGGGGGCACCGTTACCTGTTGTGATTGGGGACACAGTTGCCTGTTGTGCATGGAGGCACCATTGCCTGATGTATGTGGGGCACCGTTGCCTGTTGTATGTGTGGCACCGTTGCCTGTTGTATGTGGGGCACCGTTGCCTGTTGTATGTAGGGCACCGTTGCATGTTGTATGTGGGGCACCATTGCCTGTTGTATGTGGGGCACCGTTGCCTGTTGTATGTGGGGCACCGTTGCCTGTTGTATGTGGGGCACCGTTGCCTGTTGTATGTGGGGCACCGTTGCCTGTTGTATGTGGGCACCGTTGCCTGTTGTATGTGGGGCACCGTTGCCTGTTGTATGTGGGGCACCGTTGCCTGTTGTATGTGGGCACCGTTGCCTGTTGTATGTGGGGCACCGTTGCCTGTTGTATGTGGGGCACCGTTGCCTGTTGTATGTGGGGACCGTTGCCTGTTGTATGGGGGCACCGTTGCCTGTTGTATGTGGGGCACCGTTGCCTGTTGTATGTGGGGCACCGTTGCCTGTTGTGCGTGGGGCACCGTTGCTGTTGTGCGTGGGGGCACCGTTGCCTGTTGTGATGGGGGCACCGTTGCTGTTGTGATGGGGGCACCGTTGCCTGTTGTATGTGGGGCACCGTTGCCTGTTGTATGTGGGGCACCGTTGCCTGTTGTATGTGGGGCACCGTTGCCTGTTGTTGGGGCACCGTTGCCTGTTGTATGTGGGGCACCTTGCCTGTTGTATGTGGGGCACCGTTGCCTGTTGTATGTGGGGCACCGTTGCCTGTTGTATGTGGGGCACCGTTGCCTGTTGTATGTGGGGCACCGTTGCCTGTTGTGCGTGGGGCACCGTTGCCTGTTGTGTGTGGGGCACCGTTGCCTGTTGTGCGTGGGGCACCGTTGCCTGTTGTATGTGGGGCACCGTTGCCTGTTGTATTGGGGCACCGTTGCCTGTTGTATGTGGGCACCGTTGCCTGTTGTGTGTGGGGCACCGTTGCCTGTTGTGCGTGGGGGCACCGTTGCTGTTGTGCGTGGGGCACCGTTGCCTGTTGTGAGTGGGGGCACCGTTGCCTGTTGTGCGTGGGGGCACCGTTGCCTGTTGTGCGTGGGGCACCGTTGCCTGTTGTGAGTGGGCACCGTTGCCTGTTGTGCGTGGGGGCACCGTTGCCTGTTGTGCGTGGGGGCACCGTTGCCTGTTGTGCGTGGGGGCACCGTTGCCTGTTGTGAGTGGGGGCATCGTTGCCTGTTGTGCGTGGGGGGCACCGTTGCCTGTTGTGATTGGGGACACAGTTGCCTGTTGTGCATGGAGGCACAGTTGCCTGTTGTGCGTGGGGCACCGTTGCCTGTTGTGCGTGGGGGGCACCGTTACCTGTTGTGATTGGGGACACAGTTGCCTGTTGTGCATGGAGGCACCATTGCCTGATGTATGTGGGGCACCGTTGCCTGTTGTATGTGTGGCACCGTTGCCTGTTGTATGTGGGGCACCGTTGCCTGTTGTATGTAGGGCACCGTTGCATGTTGTATGTGGGGCACCATTGCCTGTTGTATGTGGGGCACCGTTGCCTGTTGTATGTGGGGCACCGTTGCCTGTTGTATGTGGAGCACTGTTGCCTGTTGTATGTGGGGCACCGTTGCCTGTTGTATGTGGGGCAACCTTGGCTATTGTATGTGGGGCACCGTTGCCTGTTGTATGTGGGGCACCGTTGCCTGTTGTATGTGGGGCACCGTTGCCTGTTGTATGTGGGGCACCGTTGCCTGTTGTATGTGGGGCACCGTTGCCTGTTGTAGTGGGGCACCGTTGCCTGTTGTGCGTGGGGCACCGTTGCCTGTTGTTGTGGGGCACCGTTGCCTGTTGTGCGTGGGGCACCGTTGCCTGTTGTGCGTGGGGGCACCGTTGCCTGTTGTGCGTGGGGGCACCGTTGCCTGTTGTGCGTGGGGGCACCGTTGCCTGTTGTGCGTGGGGGCACCGTTGCCTGTTGTGTGTGGGGCACCGTTGCCTGTTGTGTGTGGGGGCACCGTTGCCTGTTGTGTGCGTGGGGCACCGTTGCCTGTTGTGCGTGGGGCACCGTTGCCTGTTGTGCGTGGGGCACCGTTGCCTGTTGTGCGTGGGGCACCGTTGCCTGTTGTGCGTGGGGGCACCGTTGCCTGTTGTGCGTGGGGGCACCGTTGCCTGTTGTGCGTGGGGCACCGTTGCCTGTTGTGCGTGGGGGCACCGTTGCGTGTGGGGGCACCGTTGCCTGTTGGTGTGGGGCACCGTTGCTGTTGGGGCACCGTTGCCTGTTGTGAGTGGGGACACCGTTGCCTGTTGTGCGTGGGGGCACCGTTGCCTGTTGTGCATGGGGGCACCGTTGCCTGTTGTGAGTGGGGGCACCGTTGCCTGTTGTGCGTGGGGCACCGTTGCCTGTTGTGCGTGGGGCACCGTTGCCTGTTGTGTGTGGGGCACCGTTGCCTGTTGTATGTGGGCACGTTGCCTGTTGTATGTGGGGCACCGTTGCCTGTTGTATGTGGGCACCGTTGCCTGTTGTATGTGGGGCACCGTTGCCTGTTGTATGTGGGGCACCGTTGCCTGTTGTATGTGGGCACCGTTGCCTGTTGTGTGTGGGGCACCGTTGCCTGTTGTATGTGGGGCACCGTTGCCTGTTGTATGTGGGGCACCGTTGCCTGTTGTATGTGGGGCACCGTTGCCTGTTGTATGTGGGGCACCGTTGCCTGTTGTATGTGGGGCACCGTTGCCTGTTGTATGTGGGGCACCGTTGCCTGTTGTATGTGGGCACCGTTGCCTGTTGTATGTGGGGCACCGTTGCCTGTTGTTGTGGGGCACCGTTGCCTGTTGTATGTGGGGCACCGTTGCCTGTTGTGGGGGCACCGTTGCCTGTTGTGGGCCGTTGCCTGTTGTATGTGGGCACCGTTGCCTGTTGTATGTGGGGCACCGTTGCCTGTTGTATGTGGGGCACCGTTGCCTGTTGTATGTGGGCACCGTTGCCTGTTGTATGTGGGCACCGTTGCCTGTTGTATGTGGGCACCGTTGCCTGTTGTATGTGGGGCACCGTTGCCTGTTGTATGTGGGGCACCGTTGCCTGTTGTATGTGGGGCACCGTTGCCTGTTGTATGTGGGGCACCGTTGCCTGTTGTATGTGGGGCACCGTTGCCTGTTGTATGTGGGGCACCGTTGCCTGTTGTATGTGGGGCACCGTTGCCTGTTGTATGTGGGGCACCGTTGCCTGTTGTATGTGGGCACCGTTGCCTGTTGTATGTGGGGCACCGTTGCCTGTTGTATGTGGGGCACCGTTGCCTGTTGTATGTGGGGCACCGTTGCCTGTTGTATGTGGGGCACCGTTGCCTGTTGTATGTGGGGCACCGTTGCCTGTTGTATGTGGGCACCGTTGCCTGTTGTATGTGTGGCACCCTTGCCTGTTGTATGTGGGGACCGTTGCCTATTGTATGTGGGGCACCGTTGCCTGATGTATGTGGGGCACCGTTGCCTGTTGTATGTGGGGCACCGTTGCCTGTTGTATGTGGGGCACCGTTGCCTGTTGTATGTGGGGCACCGTTGCCTGTTGTATGTGGGGCACCCTTGCCTGTTGTATGTGGGGCACCGTTGCCTGTTGTATGTGGGGCACCGTTGCCTGTTGTATGTGGGGCACCCTTGCCTGTTGTATGTGGGGCACCCTTGCCTGTTGTATGTGTGGCACCCTTGCCTGTTGTATGTGGGGCACCGTTGCCTGTTGTATGTGGGGCACCGTTGCATGTTGTATGTGGGGCACCGTTGCCTGTTGTATGTGGGGCACCGTTGCCTGTTGTATGTGGGGCACCGTTGCCTGTTGTATGTGGGGCACCCTTGCCTGTTGTATGTGGGGCACCGTTGCCTATTGTATGTGGGGCACCCAACTATTTACCTGTGGTATGTAACTCAACACATTTATTTCCACGAATTCATTTGACAAATCTTGGTCTATCTACAATAATAAGAGTTGGCCAATAAATGAACATTTACAGCATGTCCTCTGGACATAATGTATGCAGTGTATTACATGGCTGTCCGATTAGCACGCTCTTTTCTCACCAATGCAACCTGAGTTCGATCCTCGGACCAGGTAGTATGCGAGATGGTACAGTCGTCGCCAGATCGGACAGGTGGGTTTTCTCCGGGTACTCCGGTTTCCTCCCACACTAAAGAACACATAATTTATACGCTTTCATCCGCGCCAACGAGAGTTATTAATATAAGTTGTTAAAACTTACTTTGCAATCATTGTAAAATAAATAAAGTTTAATCTTAAACTTATTACATGTTGAGGTTGCCACAAGAGTATTCTAACTGGCTTTTTTGTCAAATGTGTTTTTTGACATTTTTTTGGTATAAATTCCTTAAATGCACATTGTGTAAAAATATTACAGTGATATACTTAATAGTTTTGAAAATATTAAAAATATATATTAAAAAAATATCTCCAAGTGATGATATATTCGGTGCAAAACTAGAAACTTAGAATACCTTTGAAACTTAACTAAGTTTGAATAGCTTAAGTTTAATGTGCAAGACTATTTATTCCATGTTGATTGTGTGATGACATTATTAAATTTGTTTCTGATGTTATAATACAAAACAATGTGATTATATGTTCAAATAAAAGCTTCCATGACCTAGTGAGCTAGCGCATTGCCATCAGACCTCGCCTTACATCACTAGGGATTGTAAAAGTACTTGAGCTAAGTTAGAATAGAATAGAATGTTTATATGTACATGTATGCCACATGGGTTCGAGACCTTCTGGATTTAAACAAATAAAACAAATATGGCAACAGCAATTCACTATGTCAAAATATCTATGTGATAATATAGAAGAAGAATGCTTTAATAACATATGCATGCCATGTTAACTTACTTTAAATGCTTTTATTTTTTATAGATAACACACCAAACATCTTTCATGCAATTATTAAGAATGTATTAAGTAAATATTAAATTTATTATTAGTATATAAATAAAATTATTTTATTATATAGATTAATATTCTGAAAACTATAATATATAACCAATGGGACTTTAATTTACAGCTGTAATTGTATATCATAACATTAAACTACTAGTAAATATTGGTGTATTTATGATCGAAAGCGAAATTAGCAAGAAATGGCATTTGGAAGGTGTTCATATAGGTTAATAATCAGAAATAATTATAACATATAGAACGTAAACTTTGATATGACATTCCTAATGCAGAATAAATAATTATTTGCTGTTATAAAGTGCACCTCATGACGAACTGATCAGATTATGTTTCCATGTAGACCTACATGGTGTATACCTGATCTTAATTTGGTATAACAGTATAGCGTGTGAAAGTAATCAAACGAACATTAATTTAGCTTAATAAACGGAGTATAAGTATGTTTCAAGTTTAACTATAGTCCCTGTTAATGGCGTGTTAAATTGGCTTCGATCACATTTGTATTAACCAACAAGTTACTGTGTGTACATTGCATCTCATATCTACAGTAAAGTTATGAACGTACAGCAAATATACAATATGCATGTAATATTAACTTGATACATTGGAGAACATAAATAACACGTATACGGTACACTCTTACTTTATACTAAGCTTAACATTTGAAGTATTTCTGCATTACATTACGTAACGTAATATGTGAGTGAAGAAAATAGTTTGAAAAAGCCAATATTAGAAATAATATAAAGTTATTTTCAGTTCCTCAATAATTTCTAAACATAGAGTTAGAAGAGTCTTGCACTAAGCCCTGGGTGTAATACATGGTTCCAAAACATTTTTCTACTCCGAATTCTCGGACCGTGCACGTCGGCGGAGTGGGCACGGAGAAGTACATACGGCAGTCTCCAGAGCAGACTTCCTATGCCCTTTTCTGACAAATACCGAGAGTGGCATAAAAGCTGAGTTTGTGTGACATCTTAAACTCTTAGATGACATCTCAAAACCAAACAGCCACTGGCCAGAAGTAAAGTTTGGTTTGGAGGGATATTCGGTTTAGAGGGGTTTTCATAGTGTGGTAGATTTCTCCTTAATTAACAGTTAACTCTGATTAATTGATTTAAAGAACTGATTAATTGTATATGTACAATACAATATTCTGCAAACACTAGCTGAAAGTTGTTTAACTCTTTCCCCCATAGAAGCGCCCCTCGACGCTAATGCCTATTGAATTAGCTCGACACATTAGTAGTCAAACAAGCTATGATAAAGATCGGAACAACATAGTGCATAAAACACTTAATAATTCCTAGTAACCTCCATGAAGGTGGAGTAGGCAAGGTCACAGCTTATCCATTGCATACGATTGGTAAATTACAGACAACTGTATAAAATAAAACTATATCTCTATGGGGGAAAGGGTTAAAAGTTTCATATTAAATTTTGATCAAGTATAGTTGCTGTTCGGTTTACAGAGGTAGATTACAGTGCAAAATGCACATATATTTGTTCTCAAAATAGCTTACGCTACCAGCAGAAAATGTACTAAGAAAAATAGCTTACATTACCAGCATCTATCTGGTATTTATGACAGATTTAGCTGAACTATTCTGAGAGTAAGGAGGACTGGTTTATGTGCCCTGACGATGATTTATTAAAGTTTTTTATGTCAAGATTGCCATTAACTATTGAAACACCCAATATATCACAGCCTTGAAACACCCAATATATCACAGCTTTGAAACACCCAATATATCACAGCCATGAAACGCCCAATATATCACAGCCTTGAAACACCCAATATATCACAGCTTTGAAACACCCAATATATCACTGCTTTGAAACACCCAATATATCACTGCTTTGAAACACCCAATATATCACTGCTTTGAAACACCCAATATATCACTGCTTTGAAACACCCAATATATCACAGCATACATATATAATATTCACAGTAAGATTATTTAGAGAAAGTTTACCCCTACCCGCTAAACCTCTGAGATGCAACAGATGTACACAATACACACATCAGTTTGTTGTGTTTATAAGCTATATATACATGATACACATAGTAAAACTAATATATATACCATACTACATATATTATATCAGGTGCCCGGGTGTTGTATTTTTACAAATAGTTTTAATCTTCCTCAAATTTATCAGCTCATCCCAATAATGATTTTAGTTTAGAGCGGAAGCCTAGTAACGATTTTAGAGCGGAAGCCCAGTAACGATTTTAGAGCGGAAGCCCAGTAATGATTTTAGAGCGGAAGCCCAAACGATTTTAGAGCGGAAGCCCAGTAATGATTTTAGAGCGGAAGCCCAAACGATTTTACAGCAGAAGCTCAGCTTATATGGAATTCATTTGACAGATGGGTATCACAAAACAGATGCATGGGAGTACACTTATAACGGACACTCTAACCAATGTTTTACTGGACATTGGAATAAGACACAGATCTATTAAAGCGACATTACATCGCACAAAGCATATACAATGCATTTTTCACGTATAAATGCATTGTTACTACAAAATCTTCTGAATATATTCGAACACTAACATTGAATCAATAAACATTTTTTTTGTGGATTGAAAGTATGATTTCATATAACGGTCAACCATGCTCCTGAATTGACGTTTGTTCGTCATCGGGGTCAATACTAAATAATTTAACTAAGAATAGTCTACAAATAAATAGGCACAAATGTGAGATATAACGGTAAATCTGGATCATAAATCGTGTTATTCAGGATACACTAGTTGTATTACGCATGGATGTTTATATTATTTTGTTATGTCAACAAACCGCGTATATGGCGTTTGTTTATTAGTTGAAATTGTAGTTTCGCTTTAAAGTGGAAGCTACAAATTATAATATAATGCAACATGATTCCCCATGAACTTTACATTGTATAATAATGGATAGAATATGTGCACGATGATTGAGCTTATTTACCCTCGCCACCGGCGAACCATATGGGCGAGTGAATATGTGCATGTTACCACAATTTGTTTATGTAATGACGATTTGTTTATATAGTTATGTAATGATGATTTGTTTATATAATTATGTAATGACGATTTGTTTATATAATTATGTAATGACGATTTGTTTATATAATTATGTAATGATTTGTTTATATAATTATGCAATGACGATTTGTTTATATAATTATGCAATGATGATTTGTTTATATAATTATGCAATGATGATTTGTTATTATGCAATGATGATTTGTTATTATGTAATGACGATTTGTTTATATAATTATGTAATGATGATTTGTTTATATAATTATGTAATGATGATTTGTTTATATAATTATGTAATGACGATTTGTTTATATAATTATGTAATGATTTGTTTATATAATTATAATTATGTAACGACGATTTGTTTATATAATTATGCAATGACGATTTGTTTATATAATTATGCAATGATGATTTGTTTATATAATTATGCAATGACGATTTGTTTATATAATTATGCAATGACGATTTGTTTATATAATTATGCAATGACGATTTGTTTATATAATTATGCAATGACGATTTGTTTATATAATTATGTAATGACGATTTGTTTATATAATTATGTAATGATTTGTTTATATAATTATGCAATGACGATTTGTTTATATAATTATGCAATGATGATTTGTTTATATAATTATGCAATGATGATTTGTTATTATGCAATGATGATTTGTTTATATAATTATGCAATGATGATTTGTTTATATAATTATGCAATGATGATTTGTTTATATAATTATGCAATGATGATTTGTTTATATAATTATGCAATGATGATTTGTTATTATGCAATGATGATTTGTTTATATAATTATGCAATGATGATTTGTTTATATAATTATGTAATGATGATTTGTTTATATAATTATGTAATGACGATTTGTTTATATAATTATGTAATGACGATTTGTTTACATAATTATGCAATGATGATTTGTTTATATAATTATGTAATGATGATTTGTTTATATAATTATGCAATGGTGATTTGTTTATATAATTATGTAATGACGATTTGTTTATATAATTATGCAACAACGATTTGTTTATATAATTATGCAACAACGATTTGTTTATATAATTATGCAATGACGATTTGTTTATATAATTATGTAATGGTGATTTGTTTATATAATTATGTAATGGTGATTTATTTATATAATTATGCAATGGTGATTTGTTTATATAATTATGCAATGGTGATTTGTTTATATAATTATGCAACGACGATTTGTTATATAATTATGCAATGGTGATTTGTTTATATAATTATGCAATGATGATTTGTTTATATAATTAGGTAACGACGATTTGTTTACTTTATTAAAGTACTTTATCCTATACATGATTGTTGTCGTTTTTGTAGTTATTAGTAACTCAATATTATTTATATACGAGGACTCGTCAATAATTTCGTGAACTAATTTGGCAGTCCGGTTAGCACGCTCGTTTTCCAGTAGTTTTAAAATTATACCTTGTATATTGCAACATATCATGGCCATTACTTTACCGGCAGATTTGGAAATCAACGCTTTTGTCGGTTAAGGCAGCGAAGTTTGATGCTTCCAAATTGAGGTTTGTTGTTTACTTTACAGCTCAATTAAGTGTACCCATATAACCACCCTATTGAGAAAGGCATCACCCTCGTCGTTGTACAGTTGGCAGTATTAGCAGCATTCTTGACCCATAACCCCATTTGATCCGGAAGCAGCAAGAGTGTCATCTTGCCGAAACACGGCGCATTCCAAGTTTATTAGACATAATGTCCTATATGAAACCATATGAAATACCAAATTGTCTCGCAACATTTTAAAAGTTACTCTTCTATCTTCAAGAATGTATTCCTGAATTTCAGCCACTTTCGTTTCATTTGTAACAGTCACTGGCCTGCAGCCAGTATGCTTATCATCTTCGGTTGTTTTTCTCTACCGTCCTAAGCCTAGAGTGATCCACCAACTTTGAAATGGCACCATTCGATAAAAAAGTCTTTGAACATTTCTGCATTTGTACCATGCATCACACATTGTATACTCTTAAAGCACATGTATTTCTTCTCTTGGACAATAAATCAGTTATTCCTAAATAGACCTACAGCTAGCAGTATTTTTGCAATGCAAATGAATTAATACTGTGATATTCCTAACCTTATTGTTTTACTAAACACTGGATGTTTGCATGGACTTGGAATAGTAAATAGTAAAGACGGATCTCGAGATGCAATTCTATATTAGCTCTCCGCATCACTGGCAATTCTATATTAGCTCTCCGCATCACTAGCAATTCTATATTAGCTCACCGCATCACTAGCAATTCTATATTAGCTATCTGCCCTTCAAGACGCCACCCCCACCCCAAAGATCAAAAATGAGGGATTTTGGCGTTAATTATTTATATTTCACATATCAGAAAACTTACTATATATATTTAATGGGACTTTTAACTCTAGAATAAAGAACACGAATATATTTACGGTGCAGGAGAACTTGCATTCCCGTTACCGAATATTCATTACCTTTAGCGCTTTACCAACGCTACATGTATATTATACGCCCAAATAATTAAAGCCGTTGTCAACCTCAACAAGTTCATGATATCACTGCGTGTGCTGCTTAGTGTTGTTTCTATACGAAATACAGCAATCTTATTTCAATGTTCACTTCTAGTCCCCATTGGCTGCAGTATGTACCGGTAAATATCTATGAGCCAAACAGATTCGTACCCCCACCTGAGCTGACAAATTATGACCGGTTTATTGAAAGATAGTGTTAGTTATCTCCACCAAGACCACAACGTCCAAATATTTAACCTATCAGAAAACTTACTATATATTTAATGGGACTTATAAAGAACAGGAATATATTTATATTGCGATATAATGACTGCCTTCATTGATAAACAGCCTCAAAATGCTAGCGATCATGTCCTAGATATATCCTATATAACAAACAGAAATATTTCCTCCGAGCATCTCCCTAGGCTGCTCCAGGAGGAAGACCCCGGGTGCCCCTACGAGCAGTATTTCAGACAGGGATGGACACCTGGTTAGAACCACCGACCTTCCTCAAGCCAGCTGGGTAACTTCCTCAGATGGAAAACACCTCCCAGTGGGATTCGAACATGCAATGGTGAGAAATTAGTGTTTTGAAGTTGTAAAGTTTATCACTCCGATAATACCGAAGGACAATTCTTTTGAGAAATGTGCCCTAACCAGCATTGTGCGAGAAGCCATACAACTGGTCTGTGGCAGGTCAGTGGTTCTACCTGGATGCCAGTCTGTATGAAATACTGCTCTGAAACTCCAAAACAAGCAGCTTGTCGTAAGTTTGTATGTTTTGTCCAACAGAAATATAACTACAACATTTTTGACATAATAATATATTTTAATTCAATGATATGTCCTATCTGTGTACTTTACCAAACAACAAACAATGTTGTGCAGTGAGAGAGACACGTATATTTCGACTACATATTTTAGACGAGACAAGAATACAATAAATATGTACATGTTGATACTACATCTACAAGACAAAAAATGTTTAGAAATCTCTGATCGAGATACACGGGACCAGCGTAAAAACCAGAGATAAAATCATCATTGGATCTCATTAATTTTCAACATTATAGAGTCTCCTCTGTTGAGCAAATACATTAATGCAATTAAGTCGTGAAGACATCAAATGTTACAAAATTTGTGTTGTTTCATATTCAATCTTAGTTCAATCTATCAATTGTATAATGAAAGTACATGTAGTACCCCATACTCTATATTCACCATACTCTATATTCAAATCAGTATGAGCCATAGTAACTGTCAAAACTGAATGTAGGACATTTGCCCCCCGGACATTTGCCCCCCAGTCCAAAAATGGCAGGGTGGACAATTGCCCCCCAGTCGAAATGTAGGGGCGGACATTTGCCCCCCAGTTGAAATGGCAGCTAGGACATTTGCCCCCCAGTCAATATGTAGGGGCGGACATTTGCCCCTCAATGGCAGCTAGGACATTTGCCCCCCAGTCGAAATGGCAGTTAGGACATTTGCCCCCTAGTGAACAATTTGAGGTATAACAAGGTGTGACAAGATTACAACACATGTCTCGTG
This sequence comes from Archivesica marissinica, assembly GCA_014843695.1. NCBI lineage: Eukaryota > Metazoa > Mollusca > Bivalvia > Venerida > Vesicomyidae > Archivesica > Archivesica marissinica. Next base: position 22,109,401 of record CM026393.1, read on the forward strand.
AAATTAAAACAGATAACAGATTAATGTCAATGTCAACACACTCTTGGCATGATTATCAATGAATTCAATGTTTGTAAACTATGATAACTGAAATTCGAACAAATAACAAAATGTCACATTATAGCACATCAGTATAGTAGCACGTTTTAGAGTTACATTGTCAATTAGACGAATCGGACGGAATGTCCGACCGCTCTAAGGAAGTCGCGCACATCCTTCTCACCAGCATCAAAGTCCTGGCACAGTTGTTTAAGTCTATCCTGCAGATTTCTCGTCTCGCGGCGGACACTGTACACTGAGTAAGGTGGTAGAAACATCCCTGGATTCGGACATGGCATCCCAACATAGATGCGACTGCGCCGTGAATACCCAGTTCAAAGTCGCAAGTCAGGACGGCCGGATCAGGTGTGAGTTGAACAGCATCGCAGGTGTTCAAGACGGCGGTGAATACTTCCTCGTAGCTAGACTGTTGTTTGTCCGGAAGGAAAGCGTAGACACAGGTCAGAGTCACATCGTTCACCTCGGCGCGAATGACAAACAGCTGCGTAAACTGGGGGGCAAATGTCCTAGCTGCCATTTCCATTGGGGGGCAAATGTCCGCCCCTACATTTCGACTGGGGGGCAATTGTCCTAGCTGCCATTTCAACTGGGGGGCAAATGTCCACCCTGCCATTTTTGGACTGGGGGGCAAATGTCCGGGGGGCAAATGTCCGTATCCCGTCAAAACTGACTATTCACGCATATCCAGACTTCAAAAAGTTGAACCTCCCTAGAACAACAACCTCTCTACAACAACCAATCTGGGTGTATCCTGAGGGTGTTTGCTCTGTATAGTTTGACTGTATATATGTATTTGTACAGTCATTTATAACACATGTAATATATATGTACAGTGAAACCCCTCTAAACCGAACGACTTCCGGACCGGAAGAGAAGTTCAGTTTGGAGGGGTTTTCGGTTTAGAGGGGTTTTCGGATGAGGGGGGGGGGAGATAAAGTTTTGAACAAATGTCTGTATGAACAGGAATAACAAGAAATGACATTAAAATTATTTTTGGTTCCGTATTTGATCAATAATTATGAAATATAAATATCAATGTTATGCCTTAAATAATGATAGTCTGCCTTTTGTGAAATCCCATTCACATCTAATTAGATCGTATTAAAACTAATTACTCAAACATGAAAAGAGATTAACAAACCTGCAATTGCAAAGGACATAATTAAATAGTGTCCAGTCGTAATCCATTTGAAAACGTAATTAAAACAAATTTTCAGCATCATTGGTTTTTATCACGCCTTTATGTTCTCACAACACCACGTCGGATGTAAACAATACGGATAAAACACCAATATGCCGACTGATTAATTGACTTGTGAAAACACGGAAGGTGTTATGTTTCAGGTGAGACAAAGGTTGTTTCGGATCCGGATTTTATGCCGCTGGCTGTTCGGTTTTCAGGGGTAATTTGCAATAGAAATGTGCACAAATGGTCCCGAAAACTTGTCAGGTATTCGGAAAAGAGAGGTTCTGGTTTAGAGAGGTTTTTTTACAATGAACAAAGAAGGGAAAATATCGGGACCGCGAAAATTGTCCGGTTTGGAGGGAATTCCGATTTAGACGGGTTCCGGTTTTGAGGGGTTTCACTGTATTTGTACAGTCCTTTATAACATGTATTACGAGTATATAAATATTACATAATTATATGTATTTGTACAGTCATTTATACGTGTAATATATATGTATTTGTACAGTCCTTTATAGCATGTATTACGAGTATATAAATATTACATAATTATATGTATTTGTACAGTCATTTATACGTGTAATATATATGTATTTGTACAGTCCTTTATAACATGTATTACGAGTATATATATATATTACATAATTATATGTATTTGTACAGTCATTTATACGTGTAATATATATGTATTTGTACAGTCATTTATACTTGTAATATATATGTATTTGTACAGTCCTTTATAGCATGTATTACGAGTATATATATATTACATAATTATATGTATTTGTACAGTCATTTATACTTGTAATATATATGTATTTGTACAGTCCTTTATAGCATGTATTACGAGTATATATATATATTACATAATTATATGTATTTGTACAGTCATTTATACTTGTAATATATATGTATTTGTACAGTCCTTTATAGCATGTATTACGAGTATATAAATATTACATAATTATATGTATTTGTACAGTCATTTATACTTGTAATATATATGTATTTGTACAGTCATTTATAACACATGTCACTTTATAAATGAATTATCTATCTGTCTATTATTAATGTGTAGGTGTGCCAGTAATTGACAAGTTTCTTCATACTAGACAATGACACAGTTGAAACACTTTTCTTCACAAGTTTGAATGTCGCTGAAGACGATCAGTTCACTAGTCTATATTAACACATTATTCTCAATATGCCATGTAAGTCTAATTCAAACTCCCTCAATATTCTTCAACCTAGCTGTTGTATTAGATACCATTTGTCCCTGCGTTTGCTGTCCCAGGATGTTAATGATAGCTTGGCAAGGGTTAACAACGTCATAGTTTTATTGATGTATTGTTTACAGCCTCACAGTTCCACATAAGTAATGTTGCCTTCCATTAAGCTAAACAGTACTCGCCATTCAGCTCGTGTTTTTGGCAGTCCTTAATCGTGTCTTCGTACTAGCATAGTCCACGATACTAGTTCACTAGAAAGCAGTGCTGTCTGTTGCTGCAGTACTAGCATTGTCCACGATACCGGTACACTAGAAAGCAGTGTCGCCTGTTGCTGCAGTACTAGCATAGTCCACGATACCGGTACACTAGAAAGCAGCGACGCCTGTTGCTGCAGTACTAGAATAGTCCACGATACCGATTCAATAGAAAGCAGTGCCGCCCGTTGCTGCAATAAAGAGTAGATATTGTAGAGTAACAGTACTAATTGCCTCATCTAGGCGAGATATAATATGAAAACATTACAAATCATTTCTTAGCAGTATTTGAGGAAAGTTCTGGTATTGTGAATAAATTATAGCTAATGCTCTTATATGTGACTTATTTATGTCAGTCACCACAACAGTGGAAACATATCTTGTTCAACTCTACCACATAACTATAATG
>CM026393.1:22113538-22168187 GCA_014843695.1 Archivesica marissinica
GTTGTGCGTGGGGGCACCGTTGCTGTTGTGCGTGGAGGCACCGTTGCCTGTTGTGAGTGGGGCACCGTTGCCTGTTGTGAGTGGGGACACTGTTGCCTGTTGTGCGTGGGGGCACCGTTGCCTGTTGTGCATGGGGCACCATTGCCTGTTGTGCGTGGGGGCACCATTGCATGTTGTGCGTGGGGGCACCGTTGCCTGTTGTGAGTGGGGGCACCGTTGCCTGTTGTGCGTGGGGGCACCGTTGCCTGTTGTGAGTGGGGGCATCGTTGCCTGTTGTGCGTGCGGGGCACTGTTGCCTGTTGTGCGTGGGGGCACCGTTGCATGTTGTGCGTGGGGGCACCGTTGCCTGTTGTGAGTGGGGCACCGTTGCCTGTTGTGCGTGGGGGGCACCGTTGCCTGTTGTGATTGGGGACACAGTTGCCTGTTGTGCATGGAGGCACAGTTGCCTGTTGTGCGTGGGGCACCGTTGCCTGTTGTGCGTGGGGGGCACCGTTACCTGTTGTGATTGGGGACACAGTTGCCTGTTGTGCATGGAGGCACCATTGCCTGATGTATGTGGGGCACCGTTGCCTGTTGTATGTGTGGCACCGTTGCCTGTTGTATGTGGGGCACCGTTGCCTGTTGTATGTAGGGCACCGTTGCATGTTGTATGTGGGGCACCATTGCCTGTTGTATGTGGGGCACCGTTGCCTGTTGTATGTGGGGCACCGTTGCCTGTTGTATGTGGGGCACCGTTGCCTGTTGTATGTGGGGCACCGTTGCCTGTTGTATGTGGGGCACCGTTGCCTGTTGTATGTGGGGCACCGTTGCCTGTTGTATGTGGGGCACCGTTGCCTGTTGTATGTGGGGCACCGTTGCCTGTTGTATGTGGGGCACCGTTGCCTGTTGTATGTGGGGCACCGTTGCCTGTTGTATGTGGGGCACCGTTGCCTGTTGTATGTGGGGCACCGTTGCCTGTTGTATGTGGGGCACCGTTGCCTGTTGTATGTGGGGCACCCTTGCCTGTTGTATGTGGGGCACCGTTGCCTGTTGTATGTGGGGCACCGTTGCCTGTTGTATGTGGGGCACCGTTGCCTGTTGTATGTGGGGCACCGTTGCCTGTTGTATGTGGGGCACCGTTGCCTGTTGTATGTGGGGCACCGTTGCCTGTTGTATGTGGGGCACCGTTGCCTGTTGTATGTGGGGCACCGTTGCCTGTTGTATGTGGGGCACCGTTGCCTGTTGTATGTGGGGCACCGTTGCCTGTTGTATGTGGGGCACCTTGCCTGTTGTATGTGGGGCACCGTTGCCTGTTTTATGTGTGGCACCCTTGCCTGTTGTATGTGGGGCACCGTTGCCTGTTGTATGTGGGGCACCCTTGCATGTTGTATGTGGGGCACCGTTGCCTGTTGTATGTGGGGCACCGTTGCCTTTTGTATGTGGGGCACCGTTGCCTGTTGTATGTGGGGCACCCTTGCCTGTTGTATGTGGGGCACCGTTGCCTATTGTATGTGGGGCACCCAACTATTTACCTGTGGTATGTAACTCAACACATTTATTTCCACGAATTCATTTGACAAATCTTGGTCTATCTACAATAATAAGAGTTGGCCAATAAATGAACATTTACAGCATGTCCTCTGGACATAATGTATGCAGTGTATTACATGGCTGTCCGATTAGCACGCTCTTTTCTCACCAATGCAACCTGAGTTCGATCCTCGGACCAGGTAGTATGCGAGATGGTACAGTCGTCGCCAGATCGGACAGGTGGGTTTTCTCCGGGTACTCCGGTTTCCTCCCACACTAAAGAACACATAATTTATACGCTTTCATCCGCGCCAACGAGAGTTATTAATATAAGTTGTTAAAACTTACTTTGCAATCATTGTAAAATAAATAAAGTTTAATCTTAAACTTATTACATGTCGAGCTTGCCACAAGAGTATTCTAACTGGCTTTTTTGTCAAATGTGTTTTTTGACATTTTTTTGGTATAAATTCCTTAAATGCACATTGTGTAAAAATATTACAGTGATATACTTAATAGTTTTGAAAATATTAAAAATATATATTAAAAAAATATCTCCAAGTGATGATATATTCGGTGCAAAACTAGAAACTTAGAATACCTTTGAAACTTAACTAAGTTTGAATAGCTTAAGTTTAATGTGCAAGACTATTTATTCCATGTTGATTGTGTGATGACATTATTAAATTTGTTTCTGATGTTATAATACAAAACAATGTGATTATATGTTCAAATAAAAGCTTCCATGACCTAGTGAGCTAGCGCATTGCCATCAGACCTCGCCTTACATCACTAGGGATTGTAAAAGTACTTGAGCTAAGTTAGAATAGAATAGAATGTTTATATGTACATGTATGCCACATGGGTTCGAGACCTTCTGGATTTAAACAAATAAAACAAATATGGCAACAGCAATTCACTATGTCAAAATATCTATGTGATAATATAGAAGAAGAATGCTTTAATAACATATGCATGCCATGTTAACTTACTTTAAATGCTTTTATTTTTTATAGATAACACACCAAACATCTTTCATGCAATTATTAAGAATGTATTAAGTAAATATTAAATTTATTATTAGTATATAAATAAAATTATTTTATTATATAGATTAATATTCTGAAAACTAAAATATATAACCAATGGGACTTTAATTTACAGCTGTAATTGTATATCATAACATTAAACTACTAGTAAATATTGGTGTATTTATGATCGAAAGCGAAATTAGCAAGAAATGGCATTTGGAAGGTGTTCATATAGGTTAATAATCAGAAATAATTATAACATATAGAACGTAAACTTTGATATGACATTCCTAATGCAGAATAAATAATTATTTGCTGTTATAAAGTGCACCTCATGACGAACTGATCAGATTATGTTTCCATGTAGACCTACATGGTGTATACCTGATCTTAATTTGGTATAACAGTATAGCGTGTGAAAGTAATCAAACGAACATTAATTTAGCTTAATAAACGGAGTATAAGTATGTTTCAAGTTTAACTATAGTCCCTGTTAATGGCGTGTTAAATTGGCTTCGATCACATTTGTATTAACCAACAAGTTACTGTGTGTACATTGCATCTCATATCTACAGTAAAGTTATGAACGTACAGCAAATATACAATATGCATGTAATATTAACTTGATACATTGGAGAACATAAATAACACGTATACGGTACACTCTTACTTTATACTAAGCTTAACATTTGAAGTATTTCTGCATTACATTACGTAATATGTGAGTGAAGAAAATAGTTTGAAAAAGCCAATATTAGAAATAATATAAAGTTATTTTCAGTTCCTCAATAATTTCTAAACATAGAGTTAGAAGAGTCTTGCACTAAGCCCTGGGTGTAATACATGGTTCCAAAACATTTTTCTACTCCGAATTCTCGGACCGTGCACGTCGGCGGAGTGGGCACGGAGAAGTACATACGGCAGTCTCCAGAGCAGACTTCCTATGCCCTTTTCTGACAAATACCGAGAGTGGCATAAAAGCCGAGTTTGTGTGACATCTTAAACTCTTAGATGACTTCTCAAAACCAAACAGCCACTGGCCAGAAGTAAAGTTTGGTTTGGAGGGATATTCGGTTTAGAGGGGTTTTCATAGTGTGGTAGATTTCTCCTTAATTAACAGTTAACTCTGATTAATTGATTTAAAGAACTGATTAATTGTATATGTACAATACAATATTCTGCAAACACTAGCTGAAAGTTGTTTAACTCTTTCCCCCATAGAAGCGCCCCTCGACGCTAATGCCTATTGAATTAGCTCGACACATTAGTAGTCAAACAAGCTATAATAAAGATCGGAACAACATAGTGCATACAACACTTAATAATTCCTAGTAACCTCCATGAAGGTGGAGTAGGCAAGGTCACAGCTTATCCATTGCATACGATTGGTAAATTACAGACAACTGTATAAAATAAAACTATATCTCTATGGGGGAAAGGGTTAAAAGTTTCATATTAAATTTTGATCAAGTATAGTTGCTGTTCGGTTTACAGAGGTAGATTACAGTGCAAAATGCACATATATTTGTTCTCAAAATAGCTTACGCTACCAGCAGAAAATGTACTAAGAAAAATAGCTTACATTACCAGCATCTATCTGGTATTTATGACAGATTTAGCTGAACTATTCTGAGAGTAAGGAGGACTGGTTTATGTGCCCTGACGATGATTTATTAAAGTTTTTTATGTCAAGATTGCCATTAACTATTGAAACACCCAATATATCACAGCCTTGAAACACCCAATATATCACAGCTTTGAAACACCCAATATATCACAGCCATGAAACGCCCAATATATCACAGCCTTGAAACACCCAATATATCACAGCTTTGAAACACCCAATATATCACTGCTTTGAAACACCCAATATATCACTGCTTTGAAACACCCAATATATCACTGCTTTGAAACACCCAATATATCACTGCTTTGAAACACCCAATATATCACAGCATACATATATAATATTCACAGTAAGATTATTTAGAGAAAGTTTACCCCTACCCGCTAAACCTCTGAGATGCAACAGATGTACACAATACACACATCAGTTTGTTGTGTTTATAAGCTATATATACATGATACACATAGTAAAACTAATATATATACCATACTACATATATTATATCAGGTGCCCGGGTGTTGTATTTTTACAAATAGTTTAATCTTCCTCAAATTTATCAGCTCATCCCAATAATGATTTTAGTTTAGAGCGGAAGCCTAGTAACGATTTTAGAGCGGAAGCCCAGTAACGATTTTAGAGCGGAAGCCCAGTAATGATTTTAGAGCGGAAGCCCAAACGATTTTAGAGCGGAAGCCCAGTAATGATTTTAGAGCGGAAGCCCAAACGATTTTACAGCAGAAGCTCAGCTTATATGGAATTCATTTGACAGATGGGTATCACAAAACAGATGCATGGGAGTACACTTATAACGGACACTCTAACCAATGTTTTACTGGACATTGGAATAAGACACAGATCTATTAAAGCGACATTACATCGCACAAAGCATATACAATGCATTTTTCACGTATAAATGCATTGTTACTACAAAATCTTCTGAATATATTCGAACACTAACATTGAATCAATAAACAGTGTTTTTGTGGATTGAAAGTATGATTTCATATAACGGTCAACCATGCTCCTGAATTGACGTTTGTTCGTCATCGGGGTCAATACTAAACGCGAGATAATGTTGTTTAGAAATAATTTAACTAAGAATAGTCTACAAATAAATAGGCACAAATGTGAGATATAACGGTAAATCTGGATCATAAATCGTGTTATTCAGGATACACTAGTTGTATTACGCATGGATGTTTATATTATTTTGTTATGTCAACAAACCGCGTATATGACGTTTGTTTATTAGTTGAAATTGTAGTTTCGCTTTAAAGTGGAAGCTACAAATTATAATATAATGCAACATGATTCCCCATGAACTTTACATTGTATAATAATGGATAGAATATGTGCACGATGATTGAGCTTATTTACCCTCGCCACCGGCGAACCATATGGGCGAGTGAATATGTGCATGTTACCACAATTTGTTTATGTAATGACGATTTGTTTATATAGTTATGTAATGATGATTTGTTTATATAATTATGTAATGACGATTTGTTTATATAATTATGTAATGACGATTTGTTTATATAATTATGTAATGAAGATTTGTTTATATAATTATGTAATGGTGATTTGTTTATATAATTATGCAATGGTGATTTGTTTATATAATTATGCAATGGTGATTTGTTTATATAATTAGGTAATAACGATTTGTTTATATAATTATGCAATGGTGATTTGTTTATATAATTATGCAATGATGATTTGTTTATATAATTATGCAATGGTGATTTGTTTATATAATTATGCAATGATGATTTGTTTATATAATTATGCAATGATGATTTGTTTATATAATTATGCAATGTGATTTGTTTATATAATTATGCAATGATGATTTGTTTATATAATTATGCAATGGTGATTTGTTTATATAATTATGCAATGATGATTTGTTTATATAATTATGCAATGGTGATTTGTTTATATAATTATGCAATGGTGATTTGTTTATATAATTATGCAATGGTGATTTGTTTATATAATTATGCAATGGTGATTTGTTTATATAATTAGGTAATAACGATTTGTTTATATAATTATGCAATGGTGATTTGTTTATATAATTATGCAATGATGATTTGTTTATATAATTAGGTAACGACGATTTGTTTACTTTATTAAAGTACTTTATCCTATACATGATTGTTGTCGTTTTTGTAGTTATTAGTAACTCAATATTATTTATATACGAGGACTCGTCAATAATTTCGTGAACTAATTTGGCAGTCCGGTTAGCACGCTCGTTTTCCAGTAGTTTTAAAATTATACCTTGTATATTGCAACATATCATGGCCATTACTTTACCGGCAGATTTGGAAATCAACGCTTTTGTCGGTTAAGGCGGCGAAGTTTGATGCTTCCAAATTGAGGTTTGTTGTTTACTTTACAGCTCAATTAAGTGTACCCATATAACCACCCGATTGAGAAAGGCATCACCCTCGTCGTTGTACAGTTGGCAGTATTAGCAGCATTCTTGACCCATAACCCCATTTGATCCGGAAGCAGCAAGAGTGTCATCTTGCCGAAACACGGCGCATTCCAAGTTTATTAGACATAATGTCCTATATGAAACCATATGAAATACCAAATTGTCTCGCAACATTTTAAAAGTTACTCTTCTATCTTCAAGAATGTATTCCTGAATTTCAGCCACTTTCGTTTCATTTGTAACAGTCACTGGCCTGCAGCCAGTATGCTTATCATCTTCGGTTGTTTTTCTCTACCGTCCTAAGCCTAGAGTGATCCACCAACTTTGAAATGGCACCATTCGATAAAAGTCTTTGAACATTTCTGCATTTGTACCATGCATCATACATTGTATACTCTTAAAGCACATGTATTTCTTCTCTTGGACAATAAATCAGTTATTCCTAAATAGACCTACAGCTAGCAGTATTTTTGCAATGCAAATGAATTAATACTGTGATATTCCTAACCTTATTGTTTTACTAAACACTGGATGTTTGCATGGACTTGGAATAGTAAATAGTAAAGACGGATCTCGAGATGCAATTCTATATTAGCTCTCCGCATCACTGGCAATTCTATATTAGCTCTCCGCATCACTAGCAATTCTATATTAGCTCACCGCATCACTAGCAATTCTATATTAGCTCTCTGCCCTTCAAGACGCCACCCCCACCCCAAAGATCAAAAATGAGGGATTTTGGCGTTAATTATTTATATTTCACATATCAGAAAACTTACTATATATATTTAATGGGACTTTTAACTCTAGAATAAAGAACACGAATATATTTAAGGTGCAGGAGAACTTGCATTCCCGTTACCGAATATTCATTACCTTTAGCGCTTTACCAACGCTACATGTATATTATACGCCCAAATAATTAAAGCCGTTGTCAACCTCAACAAGTTCATGATATCACTGCGTGTGCTGCTTAGTGTTGTTTCTATACGAAATACAGCAACCTTATTTCAATGTTCACTTCTAGTCCCCATTGGCTGCAGTATGTACCGGTATATATCTATGAGCCAAACAGATTCGTACCCCCACCTGAGCTGACAAATTATGACCGGTTTATTGAAAGATAGTGTTAGTTATCTCCACCAAGACCACAACGTCCAAATATTTAACCTATCAGAAAACTTACTATATATTTAATGGGACTTATAACTATAAAGAACAGGAATATATTTATATTGCGATATAATGACTGCCTTCATTGATAAACAGCCTCAAAATGCTAGCGATCATGTCCTAGATATATCCTATATAACAAACAGAAATATTTCCTCCGAGCATCTCCCTAGGCTGCTCCAGGAGGAAGACCCCGGGTGCCCCTACGAGCAGTATTTCAGACAGGGATGGACACCTGGTTAGAACCACCGACCTTCCTCAAGCCAGCTGGGTAACTTCCTCAGATGGAAAACACCTCCCAGTGGGATTCGAACATGCAATGGTGAGAAATTAGTGTTTTGAAGTTGTAAAGTTTATCACTCCGATAATACCGAAGGACAATTCTTTTGAGAAATGTGCCCTAACCAGCATTGTGCGAGAAGCCATACAACTGGTCTGTGGCAGGTCAGTGGTTCTACCTGGATGCCAGTCTGTATGAAATACTGCTCTGAAACTCCAAAACAAGCAGCTTGTCGTAAATTGTATGTTTTGTCCAACAGAAATATAACTACAACATTTTTGACATAATAATATATTTTAATTCAATGATATGTCCTATCTGTGTACTTTACCAAACAACAAACAATGTTGTGCAGTGAGAGAGAACAGAACAGAACAGAACAGAACATCTCTTTTATTTCACTCAATACATGTACAGAACATGCAAATATGAGGTATTTACAATAAACAAGACATACAAACGAGGCTACAAAACAAAAGCACAAAACAGAATATATCAATTGTCAAGGTGAATAAATATTTCCAATAGTATTTTAGTTATAGACACAAATATCACAAATTTGGAAAAAGAGTATACCTGTTACATTCTTGTATGTGACATTATTATCATAATAAACTTACATAATTTCTGAAATTCTGAACTATTTTTGGTGCAAATTAATTTCTCTAATTTAAACATATTTGGGCGTCGAAAATACATCGGATTAATATATTGTCTTCTTTCATTTGTAAATTGTTCACATTCAAACAAATAGTGAAATTCATCCCCAATTCTGTTTCTACAAGAGTTACATGTTCTTTCATTTATTGGTGTTCTTGACCAGTTTCCTGTTTCTATTGGTAATCGATGGTTTCTTGTTCTAAATTTAATTAGGTTATACAATGTGGAGTTTTGTAATTTTGATAAGTAAGGTTCAATTCCAAAAGATCTTTTAAACACTCGATAAAACGTACTATTACTAGAGTTGTCTACCATGGTGTACCAATTATTTAAATATAAATCATGTAGTTTTTGTTTTACCGCTAGTTTTAACCATTTTGCATTAGGAAAACTATGTTCAGTCCATACATTTATGAAACCACATTTTATTAGAATTGTTTTAACATTATATAGCCATGGAAATTTTACCTTAAGCAATTCTTCGGGTAAATTTTGTGATGTTTGTAACATATTTTTATATACTAGATGAGACAATTTCTTTGGTATATCACCTTCTTCCGTAATACATAGTTTTGACCAGAACGAAATAATTTTTTCCTCAATAGCTATCGATAGCGGCATACATCCAGTTTCGCCATAAATAAAATAATTTGGGGTGGACCGTTTTAATTTCAATATATATTTTAAAAATTTAAGTTGAACCCTTTCTATTACATCTAATTTCCCAAACCCCCAAATTTCAGCTCCATATAGTAGAATCGGTTTGATGGTTTTATTAAATAGGTCTATTTGTAGATCTATTGGTAGGTTAAGTCGATTTGAATTTCTTATTAGGCACGTATATTTCGACTACATATTTTAGACGAGACAAGAATACAATAAATATGTACATGTTGATACTACATCTACAAGACAAAAAATGTTTAGAAATCTCTGATCGAGATACACGGGACCAGCGTAAAAACCAGAGATAAAATCATCATTGGATCTCATTAATTTTCAACATTATAGAGTCTCCTCTGTTGAGCAAATACATTAATGCAATTAAGTCGTGAAGACATCAAATGTTACAAAATTTGAGTTGTTTCATATTCAATCTTAGTTCAATCTATCAATTGTATAATGAAAGTACATGTAGTACCCCATACTCTATATTCACCATACTCTATATTCAAATCAGTATGAGCCATAGTAACTGTCAAAACTGACTATTCACGCATATCCAGACTTCAAAAAGTTGAACCTCCCTAAAACAACAACCTCTCTACAACAACCAATCTGGGTGTATCCTGAGGGTGTTTGCTCTGTATAGTTTGACTGTATATATGTATTTGTACAGTCATTTATAACACATGTAATATATATGTACAGTGAAACCCCTCTAAACCGAACGACTTCCGGACCGGAAGAGAAGTTCAGTTTGGAGGGGTTTTCGGTTTAGAGGGGTTTTCGGATGAGGGGGGAGATAAAGTTTTGAACAAATGTCTGTATGAACAGGAATAACAAGAAATGACATTAAAATTATTTTTGGTTCCGTATTTGATCAATAATTATGATATAAATATCAATGTTATGCCTTAAATAATGATAGTCTGCCTTTTGTGAAATCCCATTCACATCTAATTAGATCGTATTAAAACTAATTACTCAAACATGAAAAGAGATTAACAAACCTGCAATTGCAAAGGACATAATTAAATAGTGTCCAGTCGTAATCCATTTGAAAACGTAATTAAAACAAATTTTCAGCATCATTGGTTTTTATCACGCCTTTATGTTCTCACAACACCACGTCGGATGTAAACAATACGGATAAAACACCAATATGCCGACTGATTAATTGACTTGTGAAAACACGGAAGGTGTTATGTTTCAGGTGAGACAAAGGTTGTTTCGGATCCGGATTTTATGCCGCTGGCTGTTCGGTTTTCAGGGGTAATTTGCAATAGAAATGTGCACAAATGGTCCCGAAAACTTGTCCGGTATTCGGAAAAGAGAGGTTCTGGTTTAGAGAGGTTTTTTTACAATGAACAAAGAAGGGAAAATATCGGGACCGCGAAAATTGTCCGGTTTGGAGGGAATTCCGATTTAGACGGGTTCCGGTTTTGAGGGGTTTCACTGTATTTGTACAGTCCTTTATAACATGTATTACGAGTATATAAATATTACATAATTATATGTATTTGTACAGTCATTTATACGTGTAATATATATGTATTTGTACAGTCCTTTATAGCATGTATTACGAGTATATAAATATTACATAATTATATGTATTTGTACAGTCATTTATACGTGTAATATATATGTATTTGTACAGTCCTTTATAACATGTATTACAAGTATATATATATATTACATAATTATATGTATTTGTACAGTCATTTATACGTGTAATATATATGTATTTGTACAGTCCTTTATAGCATGTATTACGAGTATATATATATTACATAATTATATGTATTTGTACAGTCATTTATACTTGTAATATATATGTATTTGTACAGTCCTTTATAGCATGTATTACGAGTATATATATATTACATAATTATATGTATTTGTACAGTCATTTATACTTGTAATATATATGTATTTGTACAGTCCTTTATAGCATGTATTACGAGTATATAAATATTACATAATTATATGTATTTGTACAGTCATTTATACTTGTAATATATATGTATTTGTACAGTCATTTATAACACATGTCACTTTATAAATGAATTATCTATCTGTCTATTATTAATGTGTAGGTGTGCCAGTAATTGACAAGTTTCTTCATACTAGACAATGACACAGTTGAAACACTTTTCTTCACAAGTTTGAATGTCGCTGAAGACGATCAGTTCACTAGTCTATATTAACACATTATTCTCAATATGCCATGTAAGTCTAATTCAAACTCCCTCAATATTCTTCAACCTAGCTGTTGTATTAGATACCATTTGTCCCTGCGTTTGCTGTCCCAGGATGTTAATGATAGCTTGGCAAGGGTTAACAACGTCATAGTTTTATTGATGTATTGTTTACAGCCTCACAGTTCCACATAAGTAATGTTGCCTTCCATTAAGCTAAACAGTACTCGCCATTCAGCTCGTGTTTTTGGCAGTCCTTAATCGTGTCTTCGTACTAGCATAGTCCACGATACTAGTTCACTAGAAAGCAGTGCTGTCTGTTGCTGCAGTACTAGCATTGTCCACGATACCGGTACACTAGAAAGCAGTGTCGCCTGTTGCTGCAGTACTAGCATAGTCCACGATACCGGTACACTAGAAAGCAGCGACGCCTGTTGCTGCAGTACTAGAATAGTCCACGATACCGATTCAATAGAAAGCAGTGCCGCCCGTTGCTGCAATAAAGAGTAGATATTGTAGAGTAACAGTACTAATTGCCTCATCTAGGCGAGATATAATATGAAAACATTACAAATCATTTCTTAGCAGTATTTGAGGAAAGTTCTGGTATTGTGAATAAATTATAGCTAATGCTCTAATATGTGACTTATTTATGTCAGTCACCACAACAGTGGAAACATATCTTGTTCAACTCTACCACATAACTATAATGCTTTCAACATAGTACAAGATACCACATAACTATAATGCTTTCAACATAGTACAAGACACCACATAACTATAATGCTTTCAACATAGTACAAGACACCACATAACTATAATGCTTTCAACAAAGTACAAGATACCGTATAACTATAATGCTTTCAACATAGTACAAGACACCACATAACTATAATGCTTTCAATATAGTACAAGACACCACATAACTATAATGCTTTCAACATAGTACAAGATACCACATAACTATAATGCTTTCAATATAGTACAATATACCACATAACCATAATGCTTTCAACATAGTACAAGACACCACATAACTATAATGCTTTCAACATAGTACAAGATACCACATAACTATAATGCTTTCAACATAGTACAAGATACCACATAACCATAATGCTTTCAACATAGTACAAGATACCGTATAACTATAATGCTTTCAACATAGTACAAGATACCACATAACCATAATGCTTTCAATATAGTACAATATACGTATAACTATAATGCTTTCAACATACCAATTTCCAAGCTGCAAAGTATGATAACTGTTAAAAAAATGTAGATTGATCAGGTCCTTGATGGACTTCCAAAAATATGAATACTGAACAAGCATTGCATGTTACAAGTATGCATACAATGAATGCCAGAAGGAGGTATGTCTCGGTAACTTTTGTAATGAAATACAATGAATGACTGAACAGTATGTCAGCATTAATATCTAAAGGATGCATTAAACTAAGACTACGAAAACACAATGCCGATAACAAATACCAGGGCTATACTAATATTAAAAAGCAGAATAAAATTAATCTGCAATTACCGAGTTATGAATGTTGAGATGCTGTCAGCAGGACTTCAGGATTGTTGGGAGGTTGTCAGCAGGACATCATGAATGTTGAGATGCTGTCAGCAGGACTTCATGAATGTTGAGATCCTGTCAGCACGACTTCATGAATGTTGAGATGCTGTCAGCACGACTTCATGAATGTTGAGATGCTGTCAGCAGGACTTCATGAATGTTGAGATGTTGTCAGCAGAAATCCCTTCGATTGACGGACACACGCAGTACTAATGAACACTTGTAGGAGATGATCTTGCCGAATATGAGGGGTGTTTAGACTGAAAATAAACAGAAACTTGCACACTATACAATATTTATCGCTACAGGTAAAGCCCTAGCTACAGTTCAAGCCCTCGCTACAATTCAAGCCCTCGCTACAGTTCAAGCCCTCGCTACAGTTCAAGCCCGCGCTACAGTTCAAGCCCACGCTACAGTTCAGGCCCTCGCTACAGGTAAAGCCCTCGCTACAATTCAAGCCCTCGCTACAGTTCAAGCCCTCACTACAGTTCAAGCCCTCGCTACAGTTCTAGCCCTCACTACAATTCTAGCCCTCGCTACAGTTCTAGCCCTCACTACAGTTCTAGTCCTCGCTACAGTTCTAGCCCTTGCTACAGGTCAAGCCCTAGCTACAGTTCAAGCTCTCGTTACAGATCTAGCCCTCGCTACAGTTCAAGCCATTGCTACAGGTCAAGCCCTTGCTACAGTTCAAGCCCTCGCTACAGGTCAAGCACTCATTACAGGTAAAGCCCTCGCTACAGTTCAAGCCCTTGCTACAGGTAAAGCCCTCGCTACAGGTCAAGCACTCATTACAAGCCCTCGCTACAGTTCAAGCCCTCGCTACAGTTCAAGCACTTACTACAGTTCAAGCCCTCGCTACAGTTCAAGCCCTTACTATTCAAGTTTTATCTTTAATACGCGACACTTAGAAAAGTATTCATAATGAGTTACAGGTTAAAAAGCGATCCAAATTATTGACAATCTCCTTACAATGGATGGACACTACTATGCATGGCAGCTACATTTTTACACAAGATATGATTGCAAAAGTAGGTACTTTCGAAACCATAGTTGTAATGACCAATGACTAGTTGGCACGACTCGGTTCAAGATCAGCTCGGTGAAAGGTGTGTGTGTGTACAGGTGAACTGATCCATCCCCGCAGCTCCATTCTGACGTCGCATCAACTAAGGCAGAAAGTCATGTACGAACTTGATTTACTAAGTAGTTACTAATGCTAACAATAATCCATTTATTCAGGTACAATTTTTTAACAAGTGAACAACAGGGGACACATTGTGACAAATTGTAATATAATTATGATAAGACGCAGATTAACAACTGATGGGATATATTGACTCACATCACAATACATTGACATTAAGTTAACTTAAATAACAAAAAATCTAAACAACAAACTCTTACTGCAGCTCAAACTCTTACTGCGGCTCAAACTCTTATTACAGGTCAAGCCCTCGCTACAAGTCAAGCCCTCACTACAGGTCAAGCCCTCGCTACAGTTCTAGCCCTCGCTACAGTTCTATCAATCGCTACAGTTCTAGCCCTCGCTACAGTTCTAACCCTCACTACAGTTTAAGCCCTTGCTATGGTTCAAGCCCTCGCTACAGTTCAAGCCCTCGCTACAGTTCTAGCCCTCGCTACAGTTCTATCCATCGCTACAGTTCTATCCATCGCTACAGTTCTAGCCCTCGCTACAGTTCTAGCCCTCGCTACAGTTCAAGCCCTCGCTACAGTTCTAGCCCTCGCTACAGTTCTATCCATCGCTACACTTCTAGTCCTCGCTACAGTTCTATCCATCGCAACAGTTCTAGCTCTCGCTACAGTTCTAGCCCTAGCTACAGTTCATGCCCTCACTACAGTTCAAGCACTCACTACAGTTCATGCCCTCACTACAGTTCAAGCACTCACTACAGTTCAAGCACTCACTACAGTTCAAGCCCTCGCTACAGTTCTAGCCCTAGCTACAGTTCAAGCCCTCGCTACAGTTCTATCTACAGTTCTATCCATCGCTACAGTTCTATCCATCACTACAGTTCTATCCATCGCTACAGTTCTATCCATCGCTACAGTTCAAGCCCTCGCTACAGTTCTAGCCCTCGCTAGAGGTCAAGCGCTCGCAATAGGTCAAGCCCTCGCTACAGTTCAAGCCCTCGCTACAGTTCTATCCATCGCTACAGTTCTATCCATCGCTACAGTTCTATCCATCGTTACAGTTCTATCCATCGCTACAGGTCAAGCCCTCGCTACAGTTCTAGCCCTCGCTACAGTTCTAGCCCTCGCTACAGTTCAATCCATCGCTACAGTTCTATCCATCGTTACAGGTCAATACCTCGCTACAGTTCTATCCATCGCTACAGGTCTAGCCCTCGCTACATTTCTAGCCTTCGCTACAGTTCAAGCCCTCGCTACAGTTCTATCCATCGCAACAGTTCTATCCATCGCTACAGTTCTATCCATCGCAACAGTTCTATCCATCGCTACAGTTCGCTACAGTTCTAACCCTCACTACAGTTTAAGCCCTTGCTATGGTTCAAGCCCTCGCTACAGTTCTATCCATCGTTACAGTTCTAGCCCTCGCTACAGTTCTAGCCCTCGCTACAGTTCTAGCCCTCGCTACAGTTCAAGCCCTCGCTACAGTTCTATCCATCGCTACACTTCTAGACCTCGCTACAGTTCTATCCATCGCAACAGTTCTAGCTCTCGCTACAGTTCTAGCCCTAGCTACAGTTCATGCCCTCACTACAGTTCAAGCACTCACTACAGTTCATGCCCTCACTACAGTTCAAGCACTCACTACATTTCAAGCCCTCGCTACAGTTCTAGCCCTAGCTACAGTTCAAGCCCTCGCTACAGTTCTATCCATCGCTACAGTTCTATCCATCACTACAGTTCTATCCATCGCTACAGTTCAAGCCCTCGCTACAGTTCTAGCCCTCGCTAGAGGTCAAGCGCTCATAATAGGTCAAGCCCTCGCTACAGTTCAAGCCCTCGCTACAGTTCTATCCATCGCTACAGTTCTATCCATCACTACAGTTCTATCCATCGCTACAGTTCTATCCATCGCTACAGTTCTATCCATCGCTACAGGTCAAGACCTCGCTACAGTTCTAGCCCTCGCTACAGTTCTAGCCCTCGCTACAGTTCAATCCATCGCTACAGTTCTATCCATCGCTATAGGTCAAGCCCTCGCTACAGTTCTATCCATCGCTACAGGTCTAGCCCTCGCTACAGTTCTAGCCTTCGCTACAGTTCAAGCCCTCGCTACAGTTCTATCCATCGCAACAGATCTATCCATCGCAACAGTTCTATCCATCGCTACAGTTCTATCCATCGCAACAGTTCAAGCCCTCGCTACAGGTCAAGCACTCATTACAGGTAAAGCCCTCGCTACAGTTCAAGCCCTTGCTACAGGTAAAGCCCTCGCTACAGGTCAAGCACTCATTACAAGTAAAGCCCTCGCTACAGTTCAAGCACTTACTACAGTTCAAGCCCTCGCTACAGTTCAAGCCCTTACTATTCAAGTTTTATCTTTAATACGCGACACTTAGAAAACTATTCATAATGAGTTACAGGTTAAAAAGCGATCCAAATTATTGACAATCTCCTTACAATGGATGGACACTACTATGCATGGCAGCTACATTTTTACACAAGATATGATTGCAAAAGTAGGTACTTTCGAAACCATAGTTGTAATGACCAATGACTAGTTGGCACGACTCGGTTCAAGATCAGCTCGGTGAAAGGTGTGTGTGTGTACAGGTGAACTGATCCATCCCCGCAGCTCCATTCTGACGTCGCATCAACTAAGGCAGAAAGTCATGTACGAACTTGATTTACTAAGTAGTTACTAATGCTAACAATAATCCATTTATTCACGTACAATTTTTTAACAAGTGAACAACAGGGGACACATTGTGACAAATTGTAATATAATTATGATAAGACGCAGATTAACAACTGATGGGATATATTGACTCACATCACAATACATTGACATTAAGTTAACTTAAATAACAAAAAATCTAAACAACAAACTCTTACTGCAGCTCAAACTCTTACTGCGGCTCAAACTCTTATTACAGGTCAAGCCCTCGCTACAAGTCTAGCCCTCACTACAGGTCAAGCCCTCACTACAGTTCTAGCCCTCGCTACAGTTCTATCCATCGCTACAGTTCTAGCCCTCGCTACAGTTCTAACCCTCACTACAGTTTAAGCCCTTGCTATGATTCAAGCCCTCGCTACAGTTCTAGCACTCACTACAGTTCTATCCATCGCTACACTTCTAGCCCTCACTACAGTTCTAGCCCTCGCTACAGTTCTATCCATCGCTACAGTTCTAGCCCTTGCTACAGTTCTATCCATCGCTACAGTTCTAGACCTCGCTACAGTTTAAGCCCTTGCTATGGTTCAAGCCCTCGCTACAGTTCTATCCATCGCTACAGTTCTATCCATCGCTACAATTCTAGCCCTCGCTACAGTTCTAGCCCTCGCTACAGTTCAAGCCCTCGCTACAGTTCTAGCCCTCGCTACAGTTCTAGCCCTTGCTACAGTTCTAGTCCTCGCTACAGTTCTATCCATCGCAACAGTTCTAGCCCTCGCTACAGTTCAACAAGCCCTCACTACAGTTCAAGCCCTCACTACAGTTCAAGCCCTCGCTACAGTTCTAGCCCTCGCTACAGTTCAAGCCCTCGCTACAGTTCTATCCCACGCTACAGTTCTAGCCCTCGCTACAGTTCAAGTCCTCGTCAAGCCCTCGTTAACAGTTCTAGCACTCGCTACAGTTCAAGTCCTCGTCAAGCATTCGCTAACAGTTCTAGCACTCGCTACAGTTCTAGCATTCCCTACAGTTCTATCCCACGAAGCCCTCGCTACAGTTTGAGCCCTCGCTACAGGTCAAGTCATCGCTACAGTTAAGCCCTCGCTACAGTTCAGGCCCTCGCTACAGTTCAAACCCTTGCTACAGTTCAAGCTCTCGCTACAGTTCAAGCCCTCGCTACAGTTCTAGCCCTCGCAACAGTTCAAGCCCATGATACAGTTCTAGTCCTCACTACAGTTCAATCCCTTGCTACAGTTCAAGCCCTTTCTACAGTTCTAGCCCTCGCTACAGTTCTAGCCTTCGCAACAGTTCTAGCCCTCGCTATAGTCCAACAAGCCCTCGCTACAGTTCTAGTCCTCGCTACAGTTCTAGTCCTCGCTACCGTTCTAGTCCTCACTACATTTCAAGCCCATGCTACAGGTCAAGCCCTTGCTACAAGGTCAAGCCCTTGCTACAGGTCAAGCCCTCGCTACAGTTCAAGCCCTCTTTACAGGTAAAGCCCTTGCATCAGTTCAAGCCCTTACTACAGTTTAAGCCCTCGCTATTGGTCAAGCCCTCACTATAGGTCAAGCCTTCGCCACAGTTCAAGCCCTCACTATAGGTCAAGCCCTCACTATAGGTCAAGCCTTCGCCACAGTTCAAGCCCTCGCTATAGGTCAAGCCCTCACTATAGGTCAAGCCTTCGCCACAGTTCAAGCCTTCGCCACAGTTCAAGCCCTCACTATAGGTCAAGCCTTCGCCACAGTTCAAGCCCTCGCTATAGCGAATGTCATGTACTAACTTGATTTACTAAGTAGTTACTAATGCTAACAATAATCCATGTATTCAGGTACAATTTTTTAACTAGTGAACAACCGGCGACACTTTGTGAAAAATTGTAATATAATTATGATAAGACGCAGATTAACAAGTGATGGGATATATTGACTCGCATCACAATGCATTGACTTTAAGTTAACCTAAACAACCAAAACTTGCATCTGAAACTCTTATTGCGGCTCAAACTCTTATTACAGGTCAAGCCCTCGCTAAAGGTCAAGCCCACGCTACAGTTCGAGCACTCTATACAGTTCGAGCCCTCTATACAGGTCGAGCCGTCGCTACAAGTCGAGCCGTCACTACAGGTCGAGCCCTCGCTACAGGTCGAGCCGTCGCTACAGTTCTAGCCCTCACTACATTTCTAGGCCTCACTACAGTTCAAGCCCTCGCTACAGTTCTAGCCCTCGCTACAGTTCTAGCCCACGCTACAGTTCAAGCCCTCACTACAGTTCAAGCCCTCGCTACAGTTCTAGTCCTCTCTACAGTTCTAGCCCTCGCTACAGGTCAAGCTCTTGCTACAGTTCTAAGTCTCGCTACAGATCTATCCCACGCTACAGTTCTAGCCCTCGCTGCAATTCAAGCCCATGCTACAGTTCTAGCCCTTGCTACAGTTCAAGCCCTCACTACAGTTCAAGCCCTCGATCCCATGCTACAGTTCAAGCCCTCGCTACAGTTCTATCCCATGCTACAGTTCAAGCCTTTGCTACAGATCAAGCACTCGTTACAGTTCATGCCCATGCTACAGTTCTAGGCCTTGCTACAGTTCAAGTCCTCGCTACAGGTCAAGTCCTCGTCAAGCCCTCGCTACAGTTCAAGCCCATGCTACAGTTCTAGCCCTTGCTACAGTTCAAGCCCTTGCAACAGGTCAAGTCCTCTCTACAGTTCAAGTCTTCACTACAGTTCTAGCACTCGCTACAGGTAAGGCCCTCGCTACAGTTCTAGCCCTCGCTACAGGTAAGGCCCTTGCTACTGTTCAAGCCCTCGCAACAGGTCAAGTCCTCGCTACAGTTCAAGTCTTCACTACAGTTCTAGCCCTCGCTACAGGTAAGGCCCTTGCTACTGTTCAAGCCCTCGCTACTGGTCAAGCCCTCGCTGCAGTTCACGCCCCCGCTACAGTTCAAGCCCTTGCTACAGTTCTAGCCCTCGCTACAGTTCTAGTCCTCACTACTGTTCAAGCCCTTGCTACAGTTCTAGCCCTCACTATAGTCCAAGCCCTCGCTACAGTTCTAGCACTCGCTACAGTTCTAGTCCAGCCTACCGTTCTAGCCCTCACTACAGTTCAAGCCCTTGCTACAGGTCAAGTCCTCGCTACAGTTCTAGCCCTAGCTACAGTTCTATCCAATGCTACAGTTCTAGCCCTCGCTACAATTCAAGTCCTCGTCAAGCCCTCATTACAGTTCTAGAACTCACTACAGTTCTAGCCCTCGCTACAGTTCTATCCCACGAAGCCCGCGCTACAGTTTGAGCCCTCGCTACAGGTCAAGTCATCGCTACAGTTAAGCCCTCGCTACAGTTCAGGCCCTCGCTACAGTTCAAACCCTTGCTACAGTTCAAGCTCTCGCTACAGTTCAAGCCCTCGCTAAAGTTCTAGCCCTCGCAACAGTTCAATCCCTTGCTACATTCTAGCCCTCGCTACAGTTCAATCCCTTGCTACAGTTCTAGCCCTCGCTACAGTTCAAGCCCTTTCTACAGTTCTAGCCCTCGCTACAGTTCTAGCCTTCGCAACAGTTCTAGCCCTAGCTATAGTCCAACAAGCCCTCGCTACAGTTCTAGCCCTCGCTACAGTTCAAGCCCTCGCTACAGTTCTAGCCTTCGCAACAGTTCTAGCCCTAGCTTTAGTCCAACAAGCCCTCGCTACAGTTCTAGACCTTGCTACAGTTCTAGTCCTCACTACATTTCAAGCCCATGCTACAGGTCAAGCCCTTGCTACAGCCCTAGCTACAGTCATAGCCCTCGCTACAGTTTTAGCCCTCGCTACAGTTCTAGCCCTCGCTACAGTTCTAGCCCTCGCTACAGGTCGAGCCCTCATATCAGGCCAAGCCCTCGCTACAGTTCTAGCCCTCGCTACAGTTCTAGCCCTCGCTACAATTCTAGCCCTTGCTACAATTCTAGCCCTCGCTACAGTTCTAGCCCTCGCTACAATTCTAGCCCTCGCTACAGTTCTAGCCCTCGCTACAGTTCTAGCCCTCGCTACAGTTCTAGCCCTCGCTACAGTTCTAGCCCTCGCTACAATTTTAGCCCTCGTACTACAGTTCTAGCCCTCGCTACAGTTCTAGCCCTCACTACAGTTCTAGCCCTCGCTACAGTTCTTACCTACCTCAACACCATCTCAGACTTCGCCAGCTCCTCCTCCTCGCATGTTCGTTCAATCTCTACCACTGCTAGCTTGGTCATCACAACAAAGGCATCCTCTGTAAGTCTGTAGCTGTAATGAGACAGAATGAAATACAAAGTACTCAAATGGATGACAAAAATAAAGCAGTGTGTGGTACCTGAAGACAACCTTAAATCAAAAGGGCCATGAAACCCTGGATCTGTAAGTTGTAACCCGAATTGAAAAGCTTAAAGGACTATGCAACACAAAACACTATAAAATTCAGGTAAAATTGGGTACCCAGAAAAGGCTGCGGACGGACACATTTGTTTTAGTCAATTAAAGGGAAGTGACTCTGGTGCTACAGGGTTGATCCAGACAAAAGGTATATGTGCAGCACCACACCATGGTGATGTATATTTAGTTTAAGCTTAACACAATTCCACCAATGAGAGACATCGCTAATTTTCCATTACCTCCCTTTGCAGATAATGTCTGATTTATTCCAAAATGTGAATAGGTCCTTTTAGTTAGACTCCTTTGTTTTTACTGTTGTTCCGTAACCAGATGTTGCGGTATGATAATGTGATTATATCCAAATCGTGTTAATTAACGGATAACATTCTTTTACAAATAAGTATCCATTGCATGTACTGTATGAAATATGTCGAGATATAGTAATTTAAAACTGATAAGAAGCGATAGTGGAATAAAATTGATAACATGCTGTGCAAATGAAGCAACGATAAAAACAGAGAAAAACACTTAATAGGACCTATCTACTTTTATGGAGTATTCAGGGGCAGTAACTGACCGATGTCTCTCATTGGTTAATGAGAAGTCGCTCTGGAATGACAACATTTGTGGATTTTTAGTCGATTTTCATGGGTATACTGATTACCGGTGACATGAGCAATAATAGCCTGTGTTTCAAAACGAGGCTGTGCAAATAATGTCCACTCTCAATTAACCCTATATACACTAGCAGCAGATAAAATCACTATTGCAAACATCATAGAGCCAGATCAGAAGGTACAGCCTCTAATATCGGTTTGAAACAAGTAAATCATAACTGAACAAAGTGAAAACAACAGCACTGAGCTCCAAGTTAATTTACGCGGGGATTATCAATTATCGGAGACGATGTACAATTCGCCAGAAGCTTATACCAATACGTGCCATATAAGAAAATCATGTGATGTCAATGATGGTAAATATGCCTGTAGACATTTCAGCTCGTTTTTCCTAGCGACAGTTGTGTAACTCGGACGTAAATAGTAAACACAATATGCGCAAGTGTGGTTCACTTGGATTTATTCCGATATCACTGCTAATTAGTATTCACCGATATTAAGGTCACTGGGGATAAAGGGCAATCAATTCAGTGTTTTGCATCCGATTTCGTCGAAAATCCTGCTCGTACCACCACCGCACTATAGCGATATTAATCTTCATAAGTTTAACTCGATTGATACTGATAACAGACTCCGGACATATTTGAGGATTCTTAGTAAATAAGAGGGCAATAACCATGGTGTTACTAGCCAGTTTGATACTGAGAACAGACTCTGGACAGATATATTTGAGGATTCTTAACCCATTCAACACCAAGTAACTCACATGGACTGGTCCATGATATTCATAAACCAATAAATGAATCAGAAAATCACATTTGGACAAGTTCATTTATCAAAATGGGTAATTATGTCTAAAAATAGTCATATCACTGGCTAAAAGTGCAGATCCTGATGAGACGGCTCGTCACGAGCCGGCTCATCTGGATCTACACTTTTTGTAAGCCTATTTAGAGGCCTGTGGGGTTGAAAGGGTTAATCAATAAAAGGACAATAACCATGGTGTTACTAGCCAGTTTGATACTGAGAACAGACTCCGGACGGATAGATTTGAGGATTGTTAATCAATAAAAGGACAATAACCATGGTGTTACTAGCCAGTTTGATACTGAGAACAGACTCCGGACGGATATATTTGAGGATTCTTAATCAATAAAAGGACAATAACCATGGTGTTACTAGCCAGTTTGATACTGAGAACAGACTCCGGACGGATATATTTGAGGATTCTTAATCAATAAAAGGGCAATAACCATGGTGTTACTAGCCCGTTTGATACTGAGAACAGACTCCGGACATATTTGAGGATTCTAAATTTTTGGGAGAAGTGAGAAAGCGCGTGATCGCTTCCTTAAATGGTGTTCTTTAATATACTTCTGCAAAATAGGGTTAAAATACACAGTACAACCATTAAATACAACAATTGAATAGGAGTGCTTTGTAATGGGCCAGTGTATCTTACTAGACAAAATTTTGTTTGAAAATCGTAAAAACCTAAATATATATATATTTTTTTTTAGGGAGAAGTGGGGCCCCTAGAGGGCGAAGTCAGGGTCCCTAGGGCGACAATTTCGCCCACACCGCCCTCTAGATTGATCCCTGCATAATCCTCTACCCAATATTTCACATTGTGCGAGGAAATGTCTCACACCACGAGGATGAATACAATTCCAGTGTGGGTAGCAGACATTATGTGATGTTGTGAACCTCCAGTGTGGGTAGCAGACATTATGTGATGTTGTGAACCTCCAGTGTGGGTAGCAGACATTATGTGATGTTGTTTACCTCCAGTGTGGGTAGCAGACATTATGTGATGTTGTGAACCTCTAGTGTGGGTAGCAGACATTATGTGATGTTGTGAACCTCCAGTGTGGGTAGCAGACAGTATGGGTAGCAGACATTATGTGATGTTGTGAACCTCCAGTGTGGGTAGCAGACATTATGTGATGCTGTTAACCTCCAGTGTGGGTAGCAGACATTATGTGATGTTGTGAACCTCCAGTATGGGTAGCAGACATTATGTGATGTTGTGAACCTCTAGTGTGGGTAGCAGACATTATGTGATGCTGTTACCTCCAGTGTGGGTAGCAGACATTATGTGATGTTGTGAACCTCCAGTGTGGGTAGCAGACATTATGTGATGCTGTTAACCTCCAGTGTGGGTAGCAGACATTATGTGATGTTGTGAACCTCCAGTATGGGTAGCAGACATTATGTGATGTTGTGAACCTCTAGTGTGGGTAGCAGACATTATGTGATGTTGTGAACCTCCAGTGTGGGTAGCAGACAGTATGGGTAGCAGACATTATGTGATGTTGTGAACCTCGAGTGTGGGTAGCAGACATTAAGTGATGTTGTGAACCTCTAGTGTGGTTAGCAGACATTATGTGATGTTGTGAACCTCCAGTATGGGTAGCAGACATTATGTGATGTTGTGAACTTCCAGTATGGGTAGCAGACATTATGTGATGTTGTTGTATCATAATATAGTAGACTCTGCAGATAAAAGCAACATTTATTCTGTCGACATGAACTGATTTCAAACATGGGAGACTTACCGTCTTCAACAGTTGGTCGATCATCCACAGTCACCTGGCAGCCCGGCTGCTCCACCGTCAACTGGCAGCCCGGCTGCTCCACCATCACATGGTTCTCCCACTTCTCCACCACTTTGTCAGGCATGACGGGTACCCATATCCAGTTATTATTGATGAGTGTAAGACCATGGGTGCCCCGCCAAACAGTATTTCAACAAGTATAAACAACACCTTTCCTGGGCAGGCTCCAGCGGTTAACCAGTACTTGGGTGCACCAACCTCCGTAAGAAACTGCCAACTTCTTCATATAAATGAGACACGGACTGAGCTGGACTCGAACCCGTGACCATCAGTGATGATAGGTTACAGTGGTATACAAGTCAACGACCTTAACCACTCGACCACGGAGGCGGACCTCTAAATTAACATTTAATTATAATAAATTCAATATTTTCCCACTATATATTGCTATTCGCAAGGAGGGTAATTTTTCCGCAAGGGGGGTCAATATTCTATATGACAACAGGCTCATACCCATGCATAGTCAGTGGTGTCACATTCCTTATTTAATCCCAGTGGGCCGTTGAATAAATATCAGCTATTTTTCCCATATATATTTGAATGCAAATAGTGGCATTAGAGAAGCACATATTTTGGGTATCCATCCCCAAGGTACAAACGTATCCTTGTATGTTTTATGTGTGTATTCGTTATGGGTACACGTCTATGCATAGTAACTGGTGTCATATCACCTATTTAGGGCCCCAGGGGTCGTTCATCAAGGTCGATTTTCGACATGTAATTCTGAAATTAGTTTAAACATATTTTATTTCCCAATATAATACATATTGAACAATGCATACATCACACATAATCAAAATACAGAAAAAGGATTAGAATGAAAGACATAGTGATATGGAAGAGCCCATAAATTGAGTACCCTAGAGTAGAAAGTTGGGCTTATATGTAGTGTGCACCTATTGGTTCCAGGCACCCACTATGCAACCTCAAGGTTAACAAAATCTGTAGACAGGTAAAGACATCGTATATATGACCGACTCAATCACTTGTCCGACTACTATGACACTATTTGTCAAATATCTTCATAATTAAAGCTTTGTTATGTGCGAGTTTTACTTTTAATCTAAAGAACTCGTGCTGATAACCATCGCTGTGAAATTTCTTTCACCAGAAAGCCTGGTGTAATGCATAAACCCCGAATATACAAACAGTTCTGTCTAGGAAATATTAATCAATAAGGAAACGCAATAGAGTAAAATACGGTTATCCGTTTGTGAATGCGTACCCTCTAGCATTATCCATTATGCACATAATACACATTTTAAGGGCTCTTTAATATCACTTAATTCAGAAATAGAACCGAAATTCGATATTGATGAATGACATCTGGGGCAATGTTGGTATATGACTACCCAAGGGCCAAGGATCATTGTTGTGAAGTTTCATGAAGATTGGCCTAGCAGTTTCGGAGAAGATTTTTTAAAAGTTTGCACTATATACACATAGGCTTGATAAGCCCCATGTTTTTTGACGAATTAACTCGGCTTGAACAATCTTACTAGAGATTCACCCAAGGAAGCCTCCTATGAAATTATTTCGAAATCGGAACTGCAGTTTCAGAGATTTTTTAAAATTTCTCCTTTTGGTTGTTATGGCAACAAGTTCTGCAAGGATCCATTTCATTTGGAAAATTCTGGTATAGGACTACCCAAGGATCATTGCAGTGAAGTTTCATGAAGATTGGCCCAGCAGTTTCATAGAAGATTTTTAAAGTTTGCGCTATATACACATGCTTGAACATACTATGAACATCAGAATTCTAATCTCTTTTCTAGCAATTATGTCGCAAATTTATAAATGTGATGGATATTAGCTCCTTTATATCTTGCACCATTAAACAAGATATAATGTTGTTCATCATCAATCTGACAAAGTATCAAATACCAAACACAATGTAAGACTGAATGATGCCTGTAATGTCCGATAGCTGACATACTAATTATATCAATCATTTATAATATTTGTAATAGATAACAAACTGACAGAAAGATATTTCGAATAGATACCTGAACTAGCTGTAGCTCGATCACTTTTCCAGACCGTACATCCAGCAACGTGTATGATCCATACTTAGCACAATGGCCTGGACTGTCCGATCTGCCATTGCCTGCGAGTACTACTGGACCTGCTCTTTCTTTTATTGTTCTTATCAAGCACTCTCTAGCTTTCGTCCAAACACAATCAATGGATGGCCACAAATAGTCCCTCTGATGCTTGTGGAAACTTTGCACGCTTATACTCACGACGTTCATGAAGCGGAACAGTCTAAACACCTTGTTTATATTACATCCAGAAAAGAGTACAGCACTGGATAGTAGAATATTTCCTGTTGGAATATTTCCTGTCATGGGCTGTGACTCCCAGTTTCTTATGTAGCCGCATGAACACTCCTGGAAAATGGTAATAAAGCTGCCTATTCGCCTCTTGATGGTGGCGGTGGTACTGGAGAAACACATCACGCATACCGTGAAAAGTGCAAGCAAGCAGTCTTCAAACACAATATATTTTCGCGTCTTTAACGGATCAGATCTGAAATATAATTGTAAAGAAAACTGAGATTATTGTACCATTGGCAGAAATAAAAGTTAAAATATTTTAGTCAGTTGCATGAGTATCTGCATTACTGTAACAGTCAGTTACCTTGAACTGCATGATTGTAACAGTCAGTTACCTTGAACTGCATGATTGTAACAGTCAGTTACCTTGAACTGCATGATTGTAACAGTCAGTTACCTTGATATGCACGATTGTAACAGTCAGTTACCTTGAACTGCATGATTGTAACAGTCAGTTACCTTGATATGCACGATTGTAACAGTCAGTTACCTTGATATGCACGATTGTAACAGTCAGTTACCTTGATATGCACGATTGTAACAGTCAGTTACCTTGATATGCACGATTGTAACAGTCAGTTACCTTGATATGCACGATTGTAACAGTCAGTTACCTTGAACTGCATGATTGTAACAGTCAGTTACCTTGATATGCACGATTGTAACAGTCAGTTACCTTGATATGCACGATTGTAACAGTCAGTTACCTTGATATGCACGATTGTAACAGTCAGTTACCTTGAACTGCACGATTGTAACAGTCAGTTACCTTGAACTGCGTGATTGTAACAGTCAGTTACCTTGAACTGCATGATTGTAACAGTCAGTTACCTTGAACTGCATGATTGTAACAGTCAGTTACCTTGAACTGCATGATTGTAACAGTCAGTTACCTTGAACTGCATGATTGTAACAGTCAGTTACCTTGAACTGCATATGATTGTAACAGTCAGTTACCTTGAACTGCGTGATTGTAACAGTCAGTTACCTTGAACTGCGTGATTGTAACATCCAGTTACCTTGATCTGCATTAATATAACAGTCAGTTCCCTTGATCTGCATTAATATAACAGTCAGTTCCCTTGACCTGCATGACTCAGTGGTGTAATGGACACGGTGTCCTCCTCGTAACTGAGGGGTTGTGAGTCCGAGCCCCGCCAGAACCACGGTGGTGTCCTTATGTAAGACACTTAAATCCACATTGCCTCTTCTGTCTCACTCATGGCGATGCTTCACAACAATGAGTGATACACAATCAATTTACACATTTGCTGTAATCTGTATTTACACTAGTGAAAAGGAAATTACATATCACAATCGTCCTCTATGGTGATGTCTTCCTCAATGTCTGTCAGGTCTGATGGAGGCACCCAAGTGGAGTCATTTGAGCGGTCAGCATAATTTGTAGAAAAGCCGCCTGGTGACATGAAGCTGCAAGAGGTCCTTGGTGTCGACACTGGTGTGGATGTAGATTTCTGTTTTGATGGGGTGCATGGTATCTGTGCAACATCCTGGGGTTCTACCTGGGTCTCTTTATTAACATACGCAGGAACCTTCAGGTCGCTCAGTTTATACTGTGTACCTGAACAAAAGTGTTTCAAATTCAGTAATGTCATAAGCCTTCCCCACGATTGTTATTTGGGCAGCCAACGTGTGAAAGTAATTCACCAATGTTGCCCAAACTGATGTCGATATCCCCAAGCATAGTTGGTATAAATCACTTGTATCAGGTTTTGTTTACCTCTGTCCCGGGGAGTTAACAGGAATAATTTGTGCAAGTTTTTATGACCTATTGTTTAGGGATACAAAATCCATGTATAAAGTTTCATTAACTCCATTCAATAGTTTCTTCCCAGCTTGCATACACAAAGGGGAATAAGTTTTTGCATATGTGATGAGTTATGGAACCGATGTCTTCCATTTTCTTTTTTGATGTAGATTACTGTTTACAAGATTCATTTTATTCCATTCAGTGGTTCAGTCTTCACTACAAACTTTTTAAAACACTGGCCCTGTGGGCGAGTTAAATTGGAAAAACCACTGGCCCACAAAGGATTTCACTGGCCCACATGAAATTTACACACAATTAGCCAAGAAACACAGTCCATCACAATTGACCATTTTTCACAAGTGTGATCTGCTCATCATTGGAGCCATCTATAGTCTTTCAACAATTTAGACTGAAAAGTCCACGTTCTTTTTGTTTTTTCGTACAATCTTTTTGCTTTCAACACCTCTGTTGGATCGGGTTTAACCTGTTTTCCTGGCATAGATTCTGTAAAAAAGTCATCCCCGTGATTTCGTTTGTTTACAACGGAAACACAAATCATTTGTCAGGTTAATCTCATTTGAGGTACGACTAAATTGAGAAAATTAATTTATCGCGGCGTAAATAACCATGGAGACACCAACTTTAATGTATAACAAAGATTCATGCTGCCAACACGAGAAACAAGTCAACATTGTATGACACATACCCTCGATAATGGCTTTGACAAAATAAACGTTTTTTATAGTCCCAAGTCATTAGAGTGCTTTCTCACAATAGTCACGTTTTACCCATTACATGTAAGCATTTTTAATACCAGAACTGTACCTACTTCGGGATAATGTCTTCATCTTCTTTTCTGCCACACAAACTTGAACCGATCTTGATCGCTGTTTTGGCTGTTCCTGAAAAAATAATATTTTATCCATCGTAATTAACATTACTAATATATATATGCCAAGAGAACTTCTAATAGTATGTGCAGAAAGCATATCAATATCAGTGGCCAACACTACAAGAACGCAGAGCACAGACCAAGGTTACCATAATGTACCGTATTGTATACCACCTGGTAGATGTTCCCACCACATACCTCACACCAATCACATCTGTTAGAGGCCACGGAATGTCATACTGAGTACCTTTTGCCAGGACTCTTGTGTGTTTTTACGTTTATTTATCGTCGCTACCGGTTGCCCATATGAGCGACGCCTCCTGAAGAGATTAGTTATTTTAGATTTTGGAGGATAGTGCATGATACAGACAGAGACCCATTCCAGAATCTCCTCTGGTTCTTTTACGTGCACAGTGTAAAGCACCGACACGAGACCTCGGTTTAACGTCCCATCTGAAAGACTGTTAATTTTATTAGGGTCGGACGGGGGATCGAACCTGCGATCCCTGGATTACCAGTCCAGCGTGCCAGGACTCTCTATTCTTACACTTTTATAAACCACATGTAAATAGACTTTATTGCACTGCTATCGCGCCAGTACGAGCATGTATACACCAGATCGGTGTCAGTACTATATCTTCTTTCCTTTATCAGTCAGGTGGCAATAATAAAATGTAGTCATGTACTTACCAACTTAGCACTTGCAGAACTTGTATACTGTTCACCATCGGTAGCACATGCTGGTAGATCCATTGTGGTAGGTGCATCAACACCCTCGTTAACTGATCTCTAAAAAATTGATATCAAATTAACTGCATGTCCATTGAGATATATATAACTACTATTACAAATACATGTAGCTGGGAATAGTTTACAAATTTATTTTAGCTTGATTGCGAAACAAGTTCTTACATTATATTAATCGATTTCGAGACCTCACTCCTAATGCAATCCATCGCCATGAGGGATAGAGAAGAGGCAATGTGGAATTAAATGCATTGCCTAAGGGCACAATCGTAACGGCTACAGTGGGGCACAAACTCCTGTCCTTTCGCGAACGCGCTACCACGACTTCCCGCTAGGAATACGTGTCGATATATTGTGCTGTCCGTCAAATATATATACATGTATATAGATCTTTAACACATGTTGATTAATAATATTAATAAGCCACATTTCTGATAAGATTAACTGTCGTAGTACATGCAGAAAGAAGGTGAATAATCGGCAGACTGGAACACAGGCTAGTTTCACTGCAATGAGGTGTAATTGTAATGGTGCAATCGGATATTCACCCATTTGAATCCTAGCTTTTTCCTGTATCACTGAACTTTGCCACAACGATATCTGTTCAGGTTGCCAGGTGTCCTATTCATGATTGGATAGTATGTGTACAGTTTCAGATCAGTCCAATGACCGACTGATCATAGAGTAACAACCTTGTAATTTGCACTTGCAGTGTATCACACACCATGTTTATTAATTTATATAAAAGAAAGTAAATTTGAGTTACCTCTGATATTAATGTAGGTGTGCTGGACATGTTTTGCTGTGGCGGGCCATTTGTACTACATCATACATGTAGGTGTCGCATCATACTCACATTACTATCTGTAAATTAATGATATATACATAATCGCTCATTAAAACATTCAAAGTTGTATTAAAAAAATAGCCAAAGCACCTTGTCACCCACACCGACTATTTTATGCCCACATTAATAAAATCCAGGCTATCTGTCAAGAAGTGGGAAATGGGACCTGAATGGATAGCTATGGTCTTGTTTTTAGCAACTTTGATTAATGAACGATATTCAATGAAACCAAAAACTACTGTGTACCCAGGTACAACATTTTACATAATATACAAGTCCTAGCTCTGCTGTGCACAGGTGTAGTCTTGGAAATTGAACAGCAAACTGTTTGAGGGAGTGTAATGAAGTTGGTAGTTCCGATTCCAGTTAGCTCAGTGGGAAAATAGCAGGCTTGTAAGCAAGCGGTGTGGGCCCTTAACAGATACATATAAATATTACCGGATGTCCAACACACAGGCTTCCTACAGAATAAGGGAGGGAAGACCGAAGAGTCTAGTGTATTCGGGATCGGTCAGATATCGACCAGACTAGATCAGTTGGTTGAGCTACATTACCTGCTTACTAGTGTTCTGGGGGTCGTTGGTTCAAGCCACACGCCGGGTCACAAAACTATCAGAATTTATTTAAGAATTATTGAACACCAAACATATTAATTTAGTTCAGGCGGTCTCACTATTTGCCGACTAGAACCGTCTAGAGCTGTCTAGAGCCGACTAGAGGGTTACTAAATTATTTTTTTTGCCAACCAGAAGAAATATATCAAACATTATATATATATAAGGCCATACAACACAAGTTCTATAAAATTCGTCCTGTTATGAAGCTATATTAGCTATTATTCATCCACGACACAGTACCGGCTGCACAGATTCTGGCTGCCATTTTGAAAGGAAAGAGAATACCTAAGGGAGATAGCTAGTACAATATTGGAAAACTGGTTAGTTATGAGTTGTCTATCTTTTCAACGTTGTATAATAGGCGGTGATAAGATTTACCGACTAGAGATTTATGTTGAATGGTAACCTGAGGAACAACGCAACATAATATACATATATAGAATATCATTTAATTTTGTACCGACCACAGAACACAGAGAGTATAGTGTGTACGAATGGCTGACTAGATATTTATTAATGTCATACATGTGTACGCATGTAGATAAAATCATAATTTTGTACGGACCGCAGAATTAGATAATATAGTGTGTAAGAATGGCCGACTAGAGATTTATTAATGTCATACATGTAGATCCATAAAATCATAATTTAGATCAGAATTGCCGACTAGAGATTTACCGGTATTTGTTTTCATAATGTGTGAAAGTATGCGCGTGTACAGATGTGTTTGTATCTGATTTTTTAATTAGCACCTTTCTGGTTGTGACAAACATGCACGCCGCCTATGAAAGACCCGCGCATGTGCGTGTATTGTAATACCTAGTTGACATTGCAAACATCATGGCTTTGAGTACCATAAATGTTACGTATAAAAACGAATATAGAAAGTATCTGCATTACACTTTTGCGTAAATTTCAGAGAATTGAGTTGACAATTGATATAATTATATTTGCTGATATTTTTTTGCTGCTGCTGGTATTGTATTACTTATATTATTATTATTATATTGTTTGCTTTTGTTGTTTGACAATGGCGTATCCTTGTGGCGATTGCGGAAAGAACTGTCTCCGTTGGTGCATTGCTTGTGAGAAGTGTGACAAGTGGTTCCATTCGAAATGTCAACAACTGTCAAAGAAGCAACTGGATATTTTAACTAATTCTTCAGGTGATTATTTTTGTTTCAGATGTACAACACTCGATGATGGCGAATTTAATTTTGACATGTCTTTAAATCGACTGAAAGGGTATGCTGAAAATGGAAATTTGGGTGAAGGTGTCCAGATAGAGACTATTTTTTTGAGAAAACTAAACAACGAACCATTTGAGAAAAGGGCAAATTTATATATTCACCGGCAAATTTATTGATTGATGACTCTGTTTCAGTTAAAATTCTGGACTCACTAAATTCTTCAATTGCAAATAGGCGACCTGTAACTGTATCTGGGGATGGGAATTGTCTTTTTAACGCCCTTTCAGTGAGCTTTATAGGACATGAGGGGCTTTCCACTGAAATTAGAGTACGGACATGTCTAGAAATGGTGTCGAACCAAGAAGCATACAGCGAGAAATATGAGAGACTGGCTTTGGTTTCGCCACAATATCAAGTGGCTTGCGATGATACCACCCGGAACGGCTCTTACTCATCTGCATGGGCGATGTGTGTCGCAGCAACCGTTATGGGCTCTGCTATCCAGTCCGTTTACCCACCTAGAAATGGAATGTTAGACAAAACTGTAGGAATTTTAAATACAACATTTTTACCTATTGGCACGAGATCAAAACATGACCCAATTATCTTAATGTGGACTAGCTCGCATTTTAATTTTCAGAAAACCTGGCTTCCAAATAATTTTGTTCCGTTAATCCAGGATAATTCAATTTCCGTTTCCACTATTGATATTAGTTCAGATGTTCCTATTAACCACGAAATTTGCCCAACAATATTTGACTCAAGCACCATCGATGAGCCACCATGTCAGTCGACAATGATAGATGAGCCCGTAATCAGAGATGAGTTGACCACGATAGAGAAGAGTTTGCAAATTATGATGCCACCCACACCAATAGCAAATGATAAAGATTCATCTTTGTTGAGCGAGGAGAGCAGAGGACAGGAGTGTACCACGATTGAGGAAAGTGAGGAGAGCAGAGAGCAGACTGAGGATATACCCATAATTAGTAAACATTTTAGATCTCTTCATGGTAAATTTTTGCAGACCGACAAATTAATTGAATTTCTTTCCACAGAAAGTGATGCCGTCCCCAAAATCCCATTATGTAATAAAAGTGATATTTATTTTTTGTTGCAAAATTCAGAAAATTTAGAGCGTAAGGCAAATGGCACATGTATGGACTTTTGGGATAATTGTGGCACGTGGGACTCCAAATCGGCTTCGACCAAAACTGCATATTTTGTCAAAAGGGGTGGGAAAATGATGTCCGTTACAAAAAAGGGAGTAGAATTTTGTAAAGAGATAAAGAAAAAATTTGTTCCCATAATACCTCAACCAGACGATTTGGAACTTTTTACAATGAAACGGTATTATGCCACCCTTAAACGAGACAAAAATTACAAGAAAAGAATTACCTGGTTTGAGACATTACCTGGCTATCCGGTTGAGTTACTGTCGTACGCCGTGGCGGAATATTGCGGTAAATTCCCATTAAATGAAATTTCACAACATGGCAATGCAAGAAAGACTAATCAAGAATATATCGGAACATCTCCCGATACGAAGAAAATTATCCTGGATGAAATTAAAACCAATAAGCCTGTGAAAGAAATATTTAGACAACAATTCAGTTCAGAACATCCGCCACGGGATTCAAAAATGATTCACAATATGAAAAGCAAATTAACAAAAGAAAATAACCCAGGTAGCAGACAGAACACCGCAGATGACATTCAGAATTTATTAAATATGGCATCAAATTCAGATTCATTTATAAAAGAAATCGTTCAATTGGCAAGAAAACCACCTAATTTAATATGCTACACCGGTAACCAGTTGAAATTATTGAAAAAAAATATGAAAAGGGGTATTGTTGGTATAGATAGAACGTTTAACCTGGGTGCTTGCTATGTGACTACTACAGTTTTTCAAGATTTTGATGTCATTAGAAAGGGTAAGACCGTGTCGCCCATTATTTTAGGACCACTTTATTTACACTGGGACGGCACTTTTCAAACTTACCAGCGTTTTTTTACACACTTGGCTTCTGTTTTGGATGACGGTTTGGATTCCCAATTAAGTACTAATAATTTAATAATCGGTTCAGATGAGGAAAAGGCACTAGTGAAGGCAGTTAAGTCAAGTTTTCCAAATTCAAAATTAACCCTTTGTACACGTCACTTGGAAGAAAACTTGAAAAGACATTTAAAAAATAAAATTGGAGTGCCAGAAAAACAATCAAAAGAAATATGTAATGCAGTATTGAGTATTTGGACAAGAAGGATTAACCAACTTAAACACATCACTTGCTTTCACAGAACAATCTTTAAATATAGAGAAAATATTCAGCAATTACAGGTCCTTATCTTTCTGAAAAATTGATTCCGGTAATAAAGGAGTACATCCACGATATAAAAAAATCAGATACAAGAGTTCCCGTTAACTGGAAAAACAACAACTGTGAATCATTAAATCACATATTAAAATTAAACCTAAACTGGAAACCCTCTAAACTACCGGATTTGGTAAGTATGTTAGAAAAAGAAGTTGTTCTCCAAGAAGCATTGCTACGTGGAGCTCTGTACGGCCATGGAGACTACGAACTTGCATCCCACGCAGCAACTCTGCGTGTCCCCATGGCATCCTGGCAACAAAAGAATGATAATGAAAAGCAATTACAATTTAGAAAGTTATTACTATTCGGCAACAAAAAAATCACATGCAAAATTAATGACATCTTCCGATGGAAAACTTGATTCCGAAAACTAAGGCATTGGCTAAAAAACCTGGACAAAAAAAGAAGACTTGTGGATGCAAAAACAACGTCAATGCCAAAACGTCAAAAAATGAACAATGATATTCAATAACACGATTGTGGATAGAGCAGTAGTAGCACGTTCACTTCAGGTGAAGACCCGGAGTTCGTGCCAATCTGTACGATTATATAAATTATAGAGCAGTGGTAACGCGTTCACTTCAGGTGTAGACCAGGAGTTCGCGCCCATCTGTTGTCATTATATTGGTGTATTCAAATGAATAGATAAATAATATTTAAAGTAGTTTAATATGTGTGGAATTAGTGAATAGAGCAGTGGTAGCACGTTCACTTCAGGTGTAGACCCGGAGTTCGCGCCCATCTGTTGTCATTATATTGGTGTATTCAAATGAATAGATAAATACTATTTAAAGTAGATTAATATGTGTGGAATTAGTGAATAGAGCAGTGGTAGCACATTCACTTCAGGTGAAGACCGGAGTTTGTGCCAATCTGTACGATTATGTACGATGGTAATTGGTATACGGTTTGCATAAGACATCACGACCTCTGGCGCGGCCGTGAAAAGCCTGTAAGTCTATGTGGTATATGCTACTTGTGTATATAAAGACATCTCAGGCAATGGTAGTGCGATTACTTCAGGTGAAGACTCGGAGTTTGTGCCCAGCTGTTGCCATTATATTGGTGTACACCAATAAATAAAGTTTTAATTATATGAGTACACCAAGTGAAATTATAAAGCAGTGGTAACGCGTTCACTTCAGGTGTAGACCCGGAGTTCGCGCCCATCTGTTGTCATTAGTCTCATTACATTGGTGTATCAAATGAATAGATAAATAGATAGAATCATAGATAGATTCTTTATTATCCTCCATATAATATGTGTGGAATTAGTGCAGTAGTAGCACGTTCACTTCAGGTGAAGACCCGGAGTTCGTGCCAAACTGTACGATTATGTACGATGGTATACACTAATACTCAATAGTGACCTCTGGCGCGGCCATGAAACCGTAAGTCTATAATTATTGAGATTGTATATATTTTTTAACTGTGCTGGTAATAAAAGAAACCTATAGTGGGGACATCTGTCTATGCAATATGGTAAGTAGTTGCACAGGCCACCACCTGATGAGATTTATTGAGGAGTCGAAATGGGTTTTTTTTCACGATAGTATGCAGTAGAACAAAAATAAACAAATCTCTAGTCGGTAATTCTATTCCCGTCAATTATCACAGTGAAAAGATAGATAACCACTGGTCATTCTTCAGCATATTCTATACTAGTTACTTCCCCTTATATTCTCTGGTCTGCACAACAAATATTTGTTCATGTTTACATACATCTCTATATTCAATGAATTCACCCTAGATGTTATTCTGAAACAATAGTATGTTGCAAAGTTCTTCTGGTCGGCAATAATTGTCCAATATATGTCTCTAGTCGGTAATTATATGAAGTACGTGTTATCTCCCCTTTCAAAATGGCGGCCAGAATCTCTAGTCGGTACTGTGTCGTGGATGAATAATAGCTAATATAGCTTCATAAAAGGATGAATTTTATAGAACTTGAGTTGTATGGCCTTATATATATATAATGTTTGATATATTTCTTCTGGTCGGGATATTTCTTCTGGTCGGCAAAAAAAATAATTAAATAACCCTCTAATCGGCTCTAGACGGTTCTAGTCGGCAAATAGTGAGACCCAGTTCAGGTGTTCAGTCAATCAGTGCATAGCATGTTAAACTACAGCTTGTTTACACCACTCATGTTATTCCCAACCTATATTAATATTTAAAAAACTTGTTTACCCTTTCCACTTCTCTCTGGAAGGCTTCTCGGGGCTTTTGCACTACAAGTTCGGATGCTGTCTGTCCGAAACTTTTCATATTTCGCCAAACAACGTCGGAATTGCATCCGGTTCCAGCTGTGGCCGACAGGACATACCGAGTGTTATCATTGTTCTGGTCTTCGACGTAAAACAATTATCCGTGAAATGTGCCGAACACAACAACTGGGCATTCCTTCCCGACCCAGGATACCACGATAGATGACGCGAAAACGGCGTACCCATATGCTTCACAGCAAAAATCCATTTTGCCTTCACAACCGAGTCCTTTGGGAAGTTGTGAAGGCTTACATATTCACTACGCCTGTTGGTGCATCCACCGGCACAACAGATTGCCGGCATTTTACTCTTACACACAGCTAATTACTTTTTTTAGCACTAAAAGCAACCCTGGAAATATAGATAGTGTAGGACAAAACAATATAGACAGTCATTCTTCCCACAGACTATTATTGACTGGAATAAACTGGATGATAGTGTTGCATGCGCGAGTGCAGTCGGCAGCTTCAAAACAGCTGTCCACAAGTGGGACTAGAAGACTCCCACACTCTCTCTCCCGTTGCGTCTACGCTGAAAGGCCCTGCAACGTTACTAACCAGAACCAGAACCAGAAGATAATAATGGCAGAGTCCCTCCTGTGACGTCACACACGGAAATTACCGGACGCATACGATTTTTGTAGCGAAAATATTTTCTGTCTGAACAGGTAAAATTAATCGATGAGTTATGTTAAAAATACCCTGCAGCGACGCAAATTTTTATTAATTTATTGTTTGTTGGATATATTTATATCATTTATGGGCAACAATAAAGAATAGTTTATCCATCCTTTAAATAAGGAATGTGCCGCGATTGAATATGCATAGGCGTGGGGCCCCAAGCAATACACACATACTACATACACCGATAGGTTTATAACTTGGGGATGGATACCCACCATATGGGCTTCTCTAATGCCACTATTTGCATTAACATATATATGAAACAAATAGCCGACATTTATTCACCAGCCCACAGGGCCTTAAATAAGGAATGTGACACCAGTGACTACCCATAGGCAGGGACCCACAACCAATACAAACATAACCCATACACCAATAAGTTTCTACCTTGGGGATGGATACCCAAAATATGGGCTTCTCTAATACCACTATTTGCAGTAAAAATATATATGAAACAATCATCCGACATTTATTCACCAGCCCACTGGGCCTTAAATAAAGATTGTGACACCAGTGACTACCCATAGTCTGGGACCCACAAGCAATACACACATAATACATACAACAATAAGTTTCTACCTTGTGGATGGATACCCAAAATAAGGGCTCTTCCATATTACTATGTAATTTCAGAAATAAAAGTCGAAATTTGAACTTGATGAACGGCCCCTGGGTCCCTAAATAGGGAATGTGACACCAGTGACTACTCATAGGCAGGGACCTACAACCAATACAAACATAACCCATACACCAATAAGTTTCTACCTTGGGGATGGATACCCAAAATATGGGCTTCTCTAAGACCACTATTTGCAGTAAAAATATATATGAAACAATCATCCGACATTTATTCACCAGCCCACTGGGCCTTAAATAAGGAATGTGACACCAGTGACTACCCATAGTCCGGGACCCACAAGCAATACACACATAATACAACATAATCATACAACAATAAGTTACTACCTTGGGGATGGATACCCAAAATAAGGGCTCTTCCATATTACTATGTAATTTCAGAAATAAAAGTCGAAATTTGAACTTGATGACCGGCCCCTGGGTCCCTAAATAGGGAATTTGACACCAGTGACTACCCATTGTCAGGGACCTACAGCCAATACAAACATAACCCATACACCAATAAGTTTCTACCTTGGGGATGGATACCCAAAATAAGGGATCTTCCATATTACTATGTAATTTCAGAAATAAAAGTTGAAATTTGAACTTGATGAACGGACACTGGGTCCCTAAATAGGGAATGTGAATAATACATACAACAATAAGTTACTACCTTGGGGATGGATACCCAAAATAAGGGCTCTTCCATATTACTATGTAATTTCAGAAATAAAAGTCGAAATTTGAACT
Organism: Archivesica marissinica; assembly: GCA_014843695.1. Taxonomy (NCBI): domain Eukaryota; kingdom Metazoa; phylum Mollusca; class Bivalvia; order Venerida; family Vesicomyidae; genus Archivesica; species Archivesica marissinica. The sequence continues at coordinate 22,153,231 of CM026393.1, forward strand.
TGATGACCGGCCCCTGGGTCCCTAAATAGGGAATGTGACACCAGTGACTACCCATAGTCAGGGACCTACAGCCAATACAAACATAACCCATACACCAATAAGTTTCTACCTTGGGGATGGATACCCAAAATATGGGCTCTTCCATATTACTATTTCATTTCAGAAATAAAAGTCGAGATTTGAACTTGATGAACGGCCCCTGGGCCCCTAAATAGGGAATGTGACACCAGTGACTACCCATAGTCTGGGACCTACAAGTAATACACACATAATACATACAACAATAGGTTTCTACCTTGGGGATGGATACCCAAAATATGGGCTTTTCTAATGTCACTATTTTCATTAAAATATATATGAAACAAATAGCCGATATTTATTCAACGGCCCACTTGGCCTTAAATAAGGAATGTGATACCACTGACTATGCATGGGTGTGAGCCTGGATCCAATAGGCACACACTACATATAAGCTGTACTTTCTACCTATGGGCTCTTCCATATCATTATGTAATTTCAGAAATTCGACCTTGATGAACGGATCCTGGGGCCCTAACTAGGGAATGTGACACCGGTGACTATGCATAGACGTGGACCCATAACCAATTCACACATAACACACACAAGGATAGGTTTGTATCTTGGGAATGGAGGCATGGGTTACATATAATAATAATTATAGTAACAATGTGAACGAATAATTCACAGCGGAAAAAGGTCCATTCGCAGAAGCGCACAGGAACATCACACCGAGAACAAGTTAATAGTTAATGTCTGCTTGCGGATTTTGTGGAGTATTTTCATTGAAGTTGAAGTTGAAGGCAGTGCCCGTCCAACATATGGACCCAATATACTGGTCCGTCCACCCCCCCCCCTCAACCAGGCAAATATGCAACATGCGCTCCGCAAACAGTCATGTTACCTGCCTTGCTCACTGCATTCAAGAAAATCAGTTAAAAGGTCAATTTACTTGATATGGCCTATACAAGCTTAAATTTGAAGGGATATATTTGTTAATTTTCTATCAACTTAATGCAAACAGTATCGAACCACTTCAGGATAACACTGTATTACAGGCGCGGCGCTATGAATTTCTGGAGGGGGTTCGATACAAGTGCGACGGCCCGTAGGGCAGGAGGCCGCTAGGGGGGTCCGGGGGTATGCTCCCCCGAAATATTTTTAAATCTGGAAGCTCTGAAATGGCATTTCCTGCATTCTAGAGCTCAAAATGTATGGTAAAACAGATGGCAGGAACAAACATCAGCAGCTTCACAGCTCTCTGTGAAAGTTTGTTAAATCGTGTATCCATCTCATTGATGATGCAGTCAAGAAGAGGAATGGCAACTGTACGGCGATAATATTCTTCTGGCGTATCAGCGGGCTGATTTTGACGATGGATCTGGCGTTTGGCAATGCGTGGCAAAGACGGATCAACGTTTAGTTTCTCTGCGATGCGTTCGGCTTGAATGTAGATCTTTTTGAAACCTTCTTCAACGTTGTCACGTGTCGCTTTCATATCAGACGCGGTTTCATCAATCAACTGGTTAGCTTTTACAATGTCTATCGTTCGACCCTGAAGGTAGACGGTAACGCCGTGAAGAGGGTGCAACAGGTAATACAGCGCAGACCAACAATAAATCCGAAATCCGTCACAGCTTTAGCGTGAGCAATTGCATCTTTCTTTGATTCCGAGTCCCAGCCTTCCGTAAACGCCTTATCAAAATCATCCATGTCCGGGTGAGTACCACTGATGATATCAAAGCACTCTACCAGGAATGGTAGGGCCAGGTAGAAATGCTCATAAGCGCTATTGCGCTCCGACCAACGGGTCTTGCACATGCCAATTATCTCTTTTCTAGTGGTGGCATTGTGAAAGTGACGTTTTTCCGCTATCATTTCTATGAGCCTTTCCCGTTTTGGAGAGTAGTTGAAGAAGATAGCTACATCCTTCATGGTAGCAATCACATGCTGTATGTTATTAGCTTTACAGCTAGCGGCAATGGAAAGATTAAGAATATGTCCATTGCAATGGGTATATGGAGCATTTGGTGCATGCTGTGAAATGATTCCAGATACGCCTTTCTTCTCGCTAGACAGGTTTGAGGCACCATCATAACACTGCCCCTGAAGCTGATGCATATCCAAACCAACGTTTTTATGGAACTCCAGGATGGCATTAGCGATAGCTTCGCCAGTAATTATATGAATGTTGATGAACTCAACGAACTCCTCTCGTATCTGTTTCTCTTCGTCTACAAAGCGAAAGCAAACTGATAGAATTTCATCATTGCTTGATGTTACCTCATCCACCATTACAGTGTGAAAACCTGATTTCTTAATCTCTCGCGGGGACTTAGACATGTTTTCCTGGGCAGGCTTAGCCGACCTAAGCGATTAACCAGTACTAAGCAATGTGTGTGAGGTGCCTTGCTCAATGACACTACATACGTGGCCTGACCGAATATCGAACCCGGGGTCGTTCGATTCCAAATCCAAAACGCACCTCCGACAATGAAGCAGACATTTTATTTCGAGGGAGGACCCCCGAACCACCCGTCAACTTGGCCTACACATCCATCCCAATCAAGCTACGCCCCTGGATACTGATATTATGACCTTATTGTAAGAGTAAATTATCTGAGGTCAAAACATTAAGTGGGACACTTATATCTTCTTTTGTTTGTCTAATCCTCTATAAACATTTGGAAAAGTAAAATATAGCCTACAGGATGGAACACACGTCCGATTGGTTAAGATCATAATTATACAAATAACATAATATTATGCTTGCTCCTAGAAACATTCAATCACCGATTATAAAGGTTTGCCTGCCCCGGGTTGTAATAATAACCGGTAGCAACGACCAATTAGACGCTGTACATTTTAGTAAAGGGGGTTGGTAATGTTGTTCTTTAAATATGCCGCATTCATTTAATATAATGACATACAAGTTAATTTGTTCAATTAGACATAATATAACGATAAACGTGGATTGAATTGGAAAATATCCGAAATTGGACATTTAGTTTTACGACTTTTAAACCTGTATATTACCTGTTATCCCTGTGTTGAAAAATGGAACGTCCCAACTCAGTATATAAGAACACGTCTTAGCGTATTTCGTTGGTTATAAATATTTCTATATTTATTTGTAACCTCCTAGCGTCTTATTTGCATCTCGATAGTTATACAAGTATCAGATCATGTTCCGACGTATCCTACGACGTGTGTTAGCAGCGATCTCAACCTGGGTGTATGGTAAGTTATCTTTTATTTACTTTAGGGACTGTTTCATTATTTATCGTCGCGGATGGAGTGGGGTTGCGGGGGGGGGCGGTATTTTTCCAAGACTTATGTTGCATGATGACTTTCCAGGATACGTGTACATGTAGTTTTTTTCTTCTCCTGCTCATCAATCATTTTCTGATTATTATTGAGATCAGTGTGTTGTGGCGGAGAGTAGACCACCAACATTTCCTCGGTATAAACCAACACTCAACTCTCCAACATTGATGCTGCTCAAAAGCTATACACATCTTATAATAATTGTATGTACCATGCTGACAGTAAATACAATTGGTTTGATTTGATTTGTAAGCGACTGACAACTTGCTCACATAGCCCTATCGCTATTTATCAGTTGTCTCTGATAGGGAGCGAACCTGCAGTCCTGATGACAGCAATGAAAGACGAGTTTGAGCAATGGCGCTCGAGACCAATCGGCCACGAAGGCTCTAGTTCTGTAATTTTATAGAAAATTATTGGTGAAATAAAATGTGTTATTCCACTGGTTGAAAGCAATGGAATAACACATTTTATTTCTCACTGGTTTGTACCTGTCGTGCCTAGCCACTGCATGTTGAAATGGTGTCAACGAGAACGTTTTCAGACTCGATCCGTCAGTGACATCATTAATGACGTCTTATATGACATCATTTATTGTCGTCCAAGCACGAGTTCTCGCGCCAATAGCGCACGGTTACATAATGTTTCGAAACTTTTAAAGAACATGTGATAGCGCAGTGGTAGCGTGTTAGCTTCATGTGCAAAAGGCCCCGAGATCACGCCCAGCTGTAGCCTTTACAATTGTGCCCTAAGGCAAGGCATTTAACTTCCACATTGGCTCCCCTCTCTCGTAGCGAGAACAAGGTCTCGAAAGAGATAAATATATCGTCTGTTGACATGTTTTCCATATGTACATGTTTTCGATACAAGGTATTCGACACTGCATCATTTATTCCGCTGAAATAGTTTTCCAATATGCATCGTAAAATAAGTGAATAATCCTTCATTTTATAACTAGTATAAACAAGAACAGGTTTTATCAGTTGCATAGCAACTGCATTTTTAATCAAAGTGTATGAAAATGAGGATTTTCAGCTTCAGAAAGTCACATGATTATCAATTGACAATGATATTTCAGTATGGTACAGGGTGTCTCAAAAACCGCCATACCTTGTATGTTTTTACTAACATTAAGAGAACTTGTGAAGAATATTAATATCTTCAATACCGTCATTTGACATTCATGGATTATTAGTATTATTACTATTACATGCCAGACTAACGCCATGTGTCTCTAAGTACAGGATATACTCACCTACTGCCATGACAAATGTCTACCAGGCAGTTAGGGAGCTCAATGAAAGTTCTGGTCTGTGGTCAGATGCAATATTTATTTGATGAATTCATATGTCCCTACCATGACAACTACACTGAGAAATAGACTTTAAAAAATTTGAATAAAGATCCAGAATGACCCCATAGCTATGTTGTTATTTATTAATTACATGTGTTAGGTTACATTTGGACAGTAACTATACAATGATACTCTTCATTTTAGAGGGTATCAATAATATGTCAATATTTTAAATGGCAGCTTTGTATTATTTTTTATAATGATATGGATAAATGGAAATGAATTAATTGAAAGATAATGTATGCTTGGGACTACTTTCCAGAGCAACAATGTCTATGTTATCAAAAACCGGTCAATCAATGATAAGTTGTAAGAAATTGTTTCGCAATCAAACTAAAATAAACTAAGGAACATTTTCTGAAACAGTGTGACGCTAACCAAGTATAATTGAACATAAAACAACTATTTCTGATTGCTTACATGTTGCCGAGAGCAGACAAACACTCGCAATTTATGCAAATGATTGTGAATGGCATGCTTACATGTTGCCGAGAGCAGACAAACACTCGCAATTCTTGCATATGATGGTGAATGGCATGCTTACATGCTGCCGAGGGCAGACAAACACTCACACTTCTTGCATATGATTGTGAATGGCATGCTTACATGCTGCCGAGGGCAGACAAACACTCGCAATTCTTGCATATGATTGTGAATGGCCAAGGTATGAGGAATACATCTTGTTGTATATATGACTAGATTGTGACAAGATGTTTTATATCATTGTAGGGGTTGACGTGGCAGAGGAGGGAGACCAGTCGTGCAGCGACGTGGTAGTGGTGGAGCAGCCCAGCAGTGACGTGGTAGTGGTGGAGCAGCCCAGCAGTGACGTGGTAGTGGTGGAGCAGCCCAGCAGTGACGTGGTAGTGGTGGAGCAGCCCAGCAGTGACGTGGTAGTGGTGGGCCAGCCTGACGGTGATGTGGTGGTGGACCAGTCAGGTAGCGACCTCGTGGTAGACGTTCCTGTGGAGGTTATGGATCAGCCAACCGTTGAGGACGATGGCGTGGATGGTAAGTGTCCCATGTTTAAGATTAGTTCATGAATCTAAAGAATAAATGTTTCCTTTAATAGCAGGATTTACTACACTATGATGCAACAACATCACACTGGAGATAACCATGTAATGACATTTTTTCTTTATAGCACAATGATTCTAGTATTTGCTTAGTGAAGGCAGCTAGCATAGAAATGGGCTATATCAACTTTGGGAGGGCACAAGATATTATAACACTTTACATTTGTTTTCATCGAGTTTTAACCATTATCGTAATTTCAAATGTATAATTATGCATGATCAATAGGATTCATTTCAATGCCCTGAGCCTTAATATTTTTGATTTAACACGCTAGCGTCAGATAAAATCACTTTTGCAAACAGCATAGAGCCAGATCAGACGGCACAAAACTTTCCATCTGATCAGGCCCTATGATGTCTGCTATTCGGATAGTGGAGCTAAAACACTTTGCTGAATAGCAAACAACATGGATCTTGATCAGACATGGTGTTGCACCACGGCTGATCTGGATCATGTTGTTTATAAATGTGATTTTATTTACTCAGCAGGCAATGGATTAAAATGCAATTTGACAATTGTTTAGTAGCATAGATAATAAATAGATATGCATATAGAGAGTGCATCTTCGATGGGTACTTTCCCATTTTAAAGATATCTGCCGTAATACCATACATGGCATATCTGACACAATTTGATGCTTCCTCATGTCGTGAGACATTTCCTCACACAAAGTGATTTTTTTCTTATGGCGTAGGCTTCTTCGCAGCATGAGCCATTTCCTCACGCAATTTGATGCTTTCTCATGGTGTAAGACATTTCCTCATACAATTTGGTGCTTTCTCACGGCATAAGACATTTCCTCACACAATTTGGTGTTTTCTCACGGCATAAGACATTTCCGCACACAATTTTATGCTTTCTCACGGCGTAAGATATTTCCTCATACAATTTGGTGCTTTCTCACCACGTAAAATATTTCCTCACACAATTGTATGCTTTCTCATGGCGTAAGACATTTCCTCACACAAATTGATGCTTTCTCATGGTGTAAGACATTTCCTCATACAATTTGATGCTTTCTCATGGCGTAAGACATTTCCTCACACAATTTGATGCTTTCTTACGGCGTAAGATATTTCCTCACACAATTTGGTGCTTTCTCACCACATAAAATATTTCCTCACACAATTTGATGTTTTCTCACGGCGTAAGATATTTCCTCACACAATTTTATGCTTTCTCACGGCGTAAGATATTTCCTCATACAATTTGGTGCTTTCTCATGGCGTAAGACATTTCCTCACACAATTTGGTGCTTTCTCACCACGTAAAATATTTCCTCACATAATTTGATGCTTTCTCATGGCGTAAGACATTTCCTCACACAATTTGATGCTTTCTCACGGTGTAAGACATTTCCTCACACAATTTGATGCTTTCTCATGGTGTAAGACATTTCCTCACATAATTTGATGCTTTCTCATGGCGTAAGACATTTCTTCACACAATTTGGTGCTTTCTCATGGCGTAAGGCATTTCCTCATACAATTTGATGCTTTCTCATGGCGTAAGACATTTCCTCATACAATTTGGTGCTTTCTCATGGCGTAAGACATTTCCTCACTCAATTTAATGCTTCCTCACATTTTGAGTCATTTCCTCACACAATTTTATGCTTTCTCATGGCGTAAGACATTTCCTCACACAATTTTATGCTTTCTCACGGCGTAAGACATTTCCTCACACAATTGTATGCTTTCTCACGGCGTAAGATATTTCCTCACACAATTTGATGCTTTCTCATGGCGTAAGATATTCCCTCACACAATTTGATGCTTTCTCACCACATAAAATATTTCCTCACACAATTTGATGTTTTCTCATGGCGTAAGATATTTCCTCATACAATTTGATGCTTTCTCACCACATAAAATATTTCCTCACACAATTTGATGTTTTCTCACGGCGTAAGATATTTTCTCACACAATTTTATGCTTTCTCACGGCGTAAGACATTTCCTCACACAATTTGATGCTTTCTCATGGTGTAAGACATTTCCTCATACAATTTGATGCTTTCTCACGGTGTAAGACATTTCCTCACACAATATGATGCTTTCTCATCGTGTAAGACATTTCCTCACATAATTTGATGCTTTCTCATGGCGTAAGACATTTCCTCACACAATTTTATGCTTTCTCACGGCGTAAGATATTTCCTCACGCAATTTGATGCTTTCTCATCGTGTAAGACATTTCCTCACACAATTTGGTGCTTTCTCATGGCGTAAGGCATTTCCTCACATAATTTGATGCTTTCTCATGGTGTAAGGCATTTCCTCATACAATTTGATGCTTTCTCATGGCGTAAGACATTTCCTCATACAATTTGGTGCTTTCTCATGGCGTAAGACATTTCCTCACTCAATTTGATGCTTTCTCATGGCGTAAGACATTTCCTCACACAATTTGTGCTTTCTCATGGCGTAAGACATTTCCTCACACAATTTATGCTTCCTCACATTTTGAGACATTTCCTCACACAATTTTATGCTTTCTCATGGCGTAAGACATTTCCTCACACAATTTTATGCTTTCTCACGGCGTAAGATATTTCCTCACACAATTTGATGCTTTCTCATGGCGTAAGATATTTCCTCACACAATTTGATGCTTTCTCACCACATAAAATTTCCTCACACAATTTGATGTTTTCTCATGGCGTAAGATATTTCCTCATACAATTTGATGCTTTCTCACCACATAAAAATATTTCCTCACACAATTTGATGTTTTCTCACGGCGTAAGATATTTCTCACACAATTTTATGCTTTCTCACGGCGTAAGATATTTCCTCATACAATTTGGTGCTTTCTCATGGCGTAAGACATTTCCTCACTCAATTTAATGCTTCCTCACATTGAGTCATTTCCTCACACAATTTGGTGCTTTCTCATGGTGTAAGACATTTCCTCACACAATTTGGTGCTTTCTCATGGTGTAAGATATTTCCTCACACAATTTGGTGCTTTCTCATGGTGTAAGATATTTCCTCACACAATTTGGTGCTTCCTCACGGCGTAAGATATTTCCTCACAATTTTATGCTTTCTCATGGCGTAAGACATTTCCTCACACAATTTGATGTTTTCTCACGGCGTAAGGCATTTCCTCACACAATTTGATGCATTCTCGCAGCATGAGTCATTTCCTCACACAATTGATGCTTCCTCGCAGCATGATTAATTTCCTCACACAATTTGATGCTTCCTCGCAGCATGATTAATTTCCTCACACAATTTGATGCTTCCTCGCAGCAGAAGTCATTCCCTCATGCAATTTGATGCTTCCTCGCAGCAGAAGTCATTTCCTCATGCAATTTGATGCTTCCTCATGGGTAAGACATTTCCTCACATAATTTGATGCTTTCTCATGGCGTAAGATATTTCCTCACACAATTTGGTGCTTTCTCATGGCGTAAGGCATTTCCTCACATAATTTGATGCTTTCTCATGGTGTAAGACATTTCCTCACACAATTTGATCCTTTCTCATGGCGTAAGGCATTTCCTCACAGAATTTGATGCTTTCTCATGGCGTAAGACATGTCCTCACACAATTTGGTGCTTTCTCATGGCGTAAGGCATTTCCTCACACAATTTGGTGCTTTCTCATGGCGTAAGACATTTCCTCACACAATTTGGTGCTTTCTCATGGCGTAAGGCATTTCCTCACACAATGTTATGCTTTCTCATGGTGTAAGGCATTTCCTCATACAATTTGGTGCTTTCTCATGGCGTAAGGCATTTCCTCACTCAATTTAATGCTTTCTCATGGCGTAAGGCATTTCCTCACTCAATTTAATGCTTTCTCATGGCGTAAGGCATTTCCTCACTCAATTTAATGCTTTCTCATGTCGTAAGGCATTTCCTCACTCAATTTAATGCTTTCTCATGGCGTAAAGCATTTCCTCACTCAATTTAATGCTTTCTCAAGGCGTAAGGCATTTCCTCACTCAATTTGATGCTTTCTCAAGGAGTAAGGAATTTCCTCACTCAATTTAATGCTTTCTCATGGCGTAAGGCATTTCCTCACACAATTTGATGCTTTCTCATGGTGTAAGACATTTCCTCACACAATTTGATGCTTTATCATGGTGTAAGGCATTTCCTCACACAATTTAATGCTTTCTCATGGCGTAAGACATTTCCTCACACAATTTGGTGCTTTCTCATGGCGTAAGGCATTTCCTCACTCAATTTAATGCTTTCTCATGGCGTAAGGCATTTCCTCACTCAATATAATGCTTTCTCATGGCGTAAGGCATTTCCTCACTCAATTTAATGCTTTCTCATGGCGTAAGGCATTTCCTCACTCAATTTAATGCTTTCTCATGGCGTAAGACATTTCCTCACACAATTTGATGCTTTCTCATGGCGTAAGACATTTCCTCACACAATTTGATGCTTTCTCATGGCGTAAGGCATTTCCTCACTCAATTTAATGCTTTCTCATGGCGTAAGGCATTTCCTCACTCAATTTAATGCTTTCTCATGGCGTAAGGCATTTCCTCACTCAATTTAATGCTTTCTCATGGCGTAAGGCAGTTTCTCATTCAATTTGATGCTTTCTCATGGCGTAAGACATTTCCTCACACAATTTGATGCTTTCTCATGGCGTAAGGCATTGCCTCACTCAATTTAATGCTTTCTCATGGCGTAAGGCATTTCCTCACGCAATTTGATGCTTTCTCATGGTGTAAGGCATTTCCTCATACAATTTGGTGCTTTCTCATGGCGTAAGGCATGTCCTCACTCAATTTAATGCTTTCTCATGGCGTAAGGCATTTCCTCACTCAATTTGGTGCTTTCTCATGACGTAAGGCATTTCTTCACACAATTTAATGCTTTCTCATGGCGTAAGGCATTTCCTCACTCAATTTAATGCTTTCTCATGGTGTAAGACATTTCCTCACACAATTTGATGCTTTATCATGGTGTAAGGCATTTCCTCACACAATTTAATGCTTTCTCATGGCGTAAGACATTTCCTCACACAATTTGGTGCTTTCTCATGGCGTAAGGCATTTCCTCACTCAATTTAATGCTTTCTCATGGCGTAAGGCATTTTCTCACTCAATTTAATGCTTTCTCATGGCGTAAGGCATTTCCTCACTCAATTTAATGCTTTCTCATGGCGTAAGGCATTTCCTCACTCAATTTAATGCTTTCTCATGGCGTAAGGCATTTCCTCACTCAATTTAATGCTTTCTCATGGCGTAAGACATTTCCTCACTCAATTTGGTGCTTTCTCATGGCGTAAGACATTTCCTCACACAATTTGGTGCTTTCTCATGGCATAACACATTTCCTCACACAATTTGGTGCTTTCTCATGGCGTAAGGCATTTCCTCACACAATTTGATGCTTTCTCATGGCGTAAGACATTTCCTCACTCAATTTAATGCTTCCTCACATTTTGAGTCATTTCCTCACACACTTTGATGCTTTCTCATGGCGTAAGATATTTCCTCACACAATTTTATGCTTTCTCATGGCCCATGGGGCGGTCAGCACTCATAGTGAACCATGCATGGTGAGATGCCCATTGGGCGGTCAGCACTCATAGTGAACCATGCATGGTGAGATGCCTATGGGGCGGTCAGCACTCATAGTGAACCATGCATGGTGAGATGCCCATGGGGCGGTCAGCACTCATAGTGAACCATGCATGGTGAGATGCCCATGGGGCGGTCAGCTCTCGTAGTGAACTCTCTAAGTGGATTAATTGTCATCCAATATTAATCCAAGTTAATAATGTCACGGTCAAGTTTGATCGATGTATCATATTGCATAATAACCACACAATTTCACACACTGTTCACTGACATAATGTCAAGGTCAAGGTTGATATTTCATACACTGTTCAATGGCATAATGTCAAGGTCAAGGTTGATAGACATATCTAATTCCAAAATAACACAATTTCACACACTGTTCAGTGCTAATTGCCAAAATAACACACAATTTCCATGGTTACAGTAAAACAGTTTTTCATTGAAGCGTAACTGTATCACTATTGAATTCTCTTGTTCAAATGGGGCCACAGTCATCAAATACTAGATCTCTTTAGTTTTCTACAAATTTATTTTAGCTTGATTGCGAAACAAGTTCTCACAACTTATATTAATCACTCTCGAGACTTCATTCCTGATGGAATCCATTGCCACGAGGGAGAGAGAAGAGGCAACATGGAATTTAAATACCTTGCCTAAGGACACTGTCATAATGGCTCCATTGGAGCTCCAACTCTGGGCCTTTTGCACCTGAAGCGAACGCGCTACCACAGCGCTGTCACGACTTCCACTAGGTCTCTAAATCAACATACATGAAACCTCAATAGTTTTTCTCAGTATCCAACTGTGGCCAAATATAATCTGTTGTAGTACAACAACTTGTGCATAGTGATTCAAATGGATTTAACGGGTTTCATGATCCATGGTGAGCGATTTAAGGAGTTCAACGTTCATTGAAGGATGGAAGCAAACAATGTGTCGAGTAGTCCCCCAAAGATTCAATGAATGTTCTGCAAGGTTAAATATATATGTTCATGAAACTCAATTAAATGTTTCTTGCCACTTAAAGCAGTCTTTTCTATTTCCAGGTGCTGATCAGTTCCAGGAGGTGTTCAGGAGTAGTATGGAGGAGGCTGTCGATGGGGTGGTCATCACTGATGATGCCGGTCTGGTGGGGCCTGTCGGAGTGCATGGAGAGCAAGCTGTGTTACTCGACCAGTTTGTGGATGTAGGTTTGTGGGAAACTCAGTTGATCCTGGCTGATGAGGTTGTCCCTGTCCTCGAGGTGGTTGTCCCTGTCCTCGAGGTGGTTGTCCCTGAGGTTGATCTGCCCCTGCTTGATCTTCCTGCAGAGCCCGAAGAGGTACCTACCCCTGCTCTTCCACGCAGGTCTCTTCGGGTTCGGAGACGTCCGGATCGGTTACAGATCTCCTGGGACTGAACAGGAATTCTTCGTTCATGCACTTCCCTGCCCATCGTCAGACTCCTTGAGGTGGAAGATATTATCAAGAGGAAACTGGATTATTTGGTAACTTATTATTAAATGTAGAAAATGAAAATAAATGTAATAGTTTAGGTAACTTGAGGATTGAATTTTACAGTGCTCATTGTAAAATAAGTATTATACAGCTTGCTACTATACTATATCTAAGTTCTTTGTTGCTGGGGCTTAAAGTTACATCAACAGCTTAGGTCATAATAGCGACTGTCCAGCAATTTATGTAGAGGTATACCATGGGTGATCTCCCTTTGCACTTCTACTGTAGGATAACCTTGTAACATGGGAAATCGCGATTCAGTTATTACAGACATTTAAATATATATCGTAATAATTCTTCACAACTTCTGTAACTTTGGACACCGAAGACAAGCGTGGGTTTTAACAAATTCTAGAGTTTATTGGTTATTCCGTATTATAGATGAATGAATTATGTATGAAACATCATTAAGGTATGAATTTAAAAAATCTTGTCCAGGATTTCTGCATATAAATAATAATACTACTGATAGTTAGTATTGATAATCACACACACAGACGAACGTTCAGCGGGTGAACAAGTATCTCTTGATCAATCTGACATGTATACCTTCTCCATCAAGCGTTCGGGGCTTTGTGATACTAGTAATTATGTACTCAAAGACCCTGGATTGCTTGAGGTACATGTCAGACTGCACATAACATGTTTTTTTTCACCCCGTGGCTGCAGGCATACACATTTTTAATCACAAGTTTATCAATACTACAAATCATGGTACGATTGTTTTTTGCATGGAACCTGGAGGGAATTCTGACATGATAAAACAACAAATTACAGTAAATAAAGAACTAGCTCTATTGTTTTGCATGGCAAGAACAGATTTGTTTTGCACAAGTTATTAACTTAGGAATAAATCTAAATGCAAGATGCTTTGAAATTAAATGTGACTGTTTAAGACATTCATTGTATAACCTTAAATTGTACTAATGCAAGATGCTTTGAAATTAAATGTGATTGTTTAAAACATTCAGTGTATAACCTTAAATTGTACTAATGCAAGATGCTTTGAAATTAAATGTGATTGTTTAAAATATTCAGTGTATAACCTTAAATTGTACTAATGCAAGATGCTTTGAAATTAAATGTGATTGTTTAAAACATTCAGTGTATAACCTTAAATTGTACTAATGCAAGATGCTTTGAAATTAAATGTGATTGTTTAAAACATTCAGTGTATAACCATAAATTGTAATTAGTCTTTGAGGAATATTTTGATGATTTGCAAGCAACCATTTTTAGTAGGATATTAAGGTTCAAATATATATTATACTAGTATTTAATTTTACTCATAAATTAGAATTAATTTTAAAAACACTGAGGACAAACTACACTTTATGATGGCCTACCAAATAACTCCGGTTTCTGATTGCCTCATTTGAAACCTCGCGCCTTACCTCATGGAGAAACTCCAAGAGAGAACTTGAACCACTCGACCAATGTGTCGCCCAATTCCGTGGTAAGACGGAGTTGGGTTTCTCGCCAGTTCTATTGTATGATATATTTAGATTGTCACCAGTCCGAGAACTTGAACCACTCGACCAGTGTGTCGACCAATACCGTTGTAAGACACAGTTGCTTTTCACCAGTTCTATTATAAGATATATTTAGATTGTCACCAGTCCGAAAACTTGAACCACTCGACCAGTGTGTCGACCAATACCGTTGTAAGTCACAGTTGCTTTTCACCAGTTCTATTATAAGATATATTTAGATTGTCGCCAGTCCGAGAACTTGAACCACTCGACCAGTGTGTCGACCAATACCGTTGTAAGACACAGTTGCTTTTCACCAGTTCTATTATAAGATATATTTAGATTGTCACCAGTCCGAGAACTTGAACCACTCGACCAGTGTGTCGACCAATACCGTTGTAAGACACAGTTGCTTTTCACCAGTTCTATTATAAGATATATTTAGATTGTCACCAGTCCGAAAACTTGAACCACTCGACCAGTGTGTCGACCAATACCGTTGTAAGTCACAGTTGCTTTTCACCAGTTCTATTATAAGATATATTTAGATTGTCGCCAGTCCGAGAACTTGAACCACTCGACCAGTGTGTCGACCAATACCGTTGTAAGACACAGTTGCTTTTCACCAGTTCTATTATAAGATATATTTAGATTGTC
>CM026393.1:22169187-22186880 GCA_014843695.1 Archivesica marissinica
GCTATATTAGCTATTATTCATCCACGACACAGTACCGACTAGAGATTCTGGCCGCCATTTTGAAAGGAAAGAGAATACCTAAGGGAGATAGCTAGTACAATATTGGAAAACTGGTTAGTTATGAGTTGTCTATCTTTTCAACGTTGTATAATAGGCGGTGATAAGATTTACCGACTAGAGATTTATGTTGAATGGTAACCTGAGGAACAACGCAACATAATATACATATATAGAATATCATTTAATTTTGTACCGACCACAGAACACAGAGAGTATAGTGTGTACGAATGGCTGACTAGATATTTATTAATGTCATACATGTGTACGCATGTAGATAAAATCATAATTTTGTACGGACCGCAGAATTAGATAATATAGTGTGTAAGAATGGCCGACTAGAGATTTATTAATGTCATACATGTAGATCCATAAAATCATAATTTAGATCAGAATTGCCGACTAGAGATTTACCGGTATTTGTTTTCATAATGTGTGAAAGTATGCGCGTGTACAGATGTGTTTGTATCTGATTTTTTAATTAGCACCTTTCTGGTTGTGACAAACATGCACGCCGCCTATGAAAGACCCGCGCGTGTGCGTGTATTGTAATACCTAGTTGACATTGCAAACATCATGGCTTTGAGTACCATAAATGTTACGTATAAAAACGAATATAGAAAGTATCTGCATTACACTCTATGTGTAAACATCAAGTCTGCTTGTTGTATTCACTTGCTATCTTGTCTTGTGCTGCTATATTGTTGTGTAGTGCTTTTGCGTAAATTTCAGAGAATTGAGTTGACAATTGATATAATTATATTTGCTGATATTTTTTTGCTGCTGCTGGTATTATCATTGTATTACTTATATTATTATTATTATATTGTTTGCTTTTGTTGTTTGACAATGGCGTATCCTTGTGGCGATTGCGGAAAGAACTGTCTCCGTTGGTGCATTGCTTGTGAGAAGTGTGACAAGTGGTTCCATTCGAAATGTCAACAACTGTCAAAGAAGCAACTGGATATTTTAACTAATTCTTCAGGTGGTTATTTTTGTTTCAGATGTACAACACTCGATGATGGCGAATTTAATTTTGACATGTCTTTAAATCGACTGAAAGGGTATGCTGAAAATGGAAATTTGGGTGAAGGTGTCCAGATAGAGACTATTTTTTTGAGAAAACTAAACAACGAACCATTTGAGAAAAGGGCAAATTTTATATATTCACCGGCAAATTTATTGATTGATGACTCTGTTTCAGTTAAAATTCTGGACTCACTAAATTCTTCAATTGCAAATAGGCGACCTGTATCTGGGGATGGGAATTGTCTTTTTAACGCCCTTTCAGTGAGCTTTATAGGACATGAGGGGCTTTCCACTGGAATTAGAGTACGGACGAACCAAGAAGCATACAGCGAGAAATATGAGAGACTGGCATTGGTTTCGCCACAATATCAAGTGGCTTGCGATGATACCGCCCGGAACGGCTCTTACTCATCTGCATGGGCGATGTGTGCCGCAGCAACCGTTATGGGCTCTGCTATCCAGTCCGTTTACCCACCTAGAAATGGAATGTTAGACAACTGTGTAGGAATTTTAAATACAACATTTTTACCTATTGGCACGAGATCAAAACATGACCCAATTATCTTAATGTGGACTAGCTCGCATTTTAATTTTCAGAAAACCTGGCTTCCAAATCATTTTGTTCCGTTAATCCAGGATAATTCAATTTCCGTTTCCACTATTGATATTAGTTCAGATGTTCCTATTAACCACGAAATGTGCCCACCAATATTTGACTCAAGCACCATCGATGAGCCACCATGTCAGTCGACAATGATAGATGAGCCCGTAATCAGAGATGAGTTGACCACGATAGAGAAGAGTTTGCAAATTATGATGCCACCCACACCAATAGCAAATGATAAAGATTCATCTTTGTTGAGCGAGGAGAGCAGAGGACAGGAGTGTACCACGATTGAGGAAAGTGAGGAGAGCAGAGAGCAGACTGAGGATATACCCATAATTAGTAAACCTTTTAGATCTCTTCATGGTAAATTTTTGCAGACCGACAAATTAATTGAATTTCTTTCCACAGAAAGTGATGCCGTCCCCAAAATCCCATTATGTAATAAAAGTGATATTTATTTTTTGTTGCAAAATTCAGAAAATTTAGAGCGTAAGGCAAATGGCACATGTATGTACTTTTGGGATAATTGTGGCACGTGGGACTCCAAATCGGCTTCGACCAAAACTGCATATTTTGTCAAAAGGGGTGGGAAAATGATGTCCGTTACAAAAAAGGGAGTAGAATTTTGTAAAGAGATAAAGAAAAAATTTGTTCCCATAATACCTCAACCAGACGATTTGGAACTTTTTACAATGAAACGGTATTATGCCACCCTTAAACGAGACAAAAATTACAAGAAAAGAATTACCTGGTTTGAGACATTACCTGGCTATCCGGTTGAGTTACTGTCGTACGCCGTGGCGGAATGTTGCGGTAAATTCCCATTAAATGAAACATGGTGTCGCAGACTGCCGGCGAGCACTAAGGGTGTGGGGGTCGAGATCGACAAAGAAAGAGGAAAACTCTTTTATTAATGTCTACTGCACTTTATTCCTCGCAATATAGCCATCGTTTCTCTCTCCGTCTCTATCTATCCCTCTCTATATCTCTATCTCTCGATATCTCTATCTGAAGGTATATATATATATTCCTACATAATATGGTTTATTTGTAGCACATAATTAATGGCGTCTTGTTTATGTTTTGTGAAAATGGCGGATGTCTCATATGCATGCAGTGATTGGTTAGTAAAGAGCACGTGCTTAAATATTGTCACGTGTCAGGTCAAATGTACGTGTCACTTATTATAACTATTGGTCCAAGGGAAATAACTAAAACTATACTACACTGTACTACATATGCTACGTTACAAACTAACTGAAGGTGTTACAACGTTTTCAACTCACTGCTTCAAATAGGGGCAACAATGACAAGCGAATATATGTGTTCAAAGAGTTTGTATTTATTAACAACAATTGCACCCTATGACATATTCCCCCCAGTTGGAAAAATGTCGTCTCGACATTTTCAAATATTTCAATACCTGAAAACGAAATTATTAAGTATTAATACATGTAAACATTTCTTCAAGTATTTACATGTAGCACGAAATTACATATACCTGAAATTAGAAGTATGCCAACACATTTTTTTATAAATACATGTAGACAGGAAGTTCCATATACCTGAAATGTATACAAAACAATATTAATATGACAACACATACATATGGATGAGCATTTGTCCAAAAGTGACAATGACAAATGAATACGTGTGTCAATAACTGCTCTATTTACTTACACATGTCACTAACTAACAACACAATATGTGACGACAACACTCATGGCTAATAGACGTATTTGACGTATACGTGAATTACCCGAATATAACACGTTTTATATATATATAATATGTTACATTACATTAGTGATACCTAATAAATGTGTAAAAACATATATATACAATATAAGCTCATACGTCTGTGCTATAACTATGTTGCACTTATAATCTCCAGTTTTCGGACTGTTGCAATCTAGGAATTTTGATTTCTCTACGTGATCTCCTAGGTACCTGTACACCCGTGTCATCACCGGAATCGTCGTCTGTTGCACTGGTTGTTATGTGAGAGTCACGTCTACGGTGTGGAATAACGTATCGTTGTGCCGCCTCTGTATCTGGTGCTGGTTCTGAAGCAACTCCTAACGGAAGTAGCAAGTTCCTATGGAGACGTCGTATTCTCCTGGCGTTGGGCACATTCTTTTTCACGTCAAATACAGGTTGGTCTGGGAATGGCTGATTGACGACGATATATGGTTCTTGCTCCCACCTGTCTGCAATCTTCTTCTTTCCGCGGATGGACACGTTCCGAACAAGAACCAAATCACTGGGTTGAATGGTTGCAGCTCTTGCCTTGGTATCATAGTACCGTTTGTTGACATCTGCTGTCTTTAGGGCAGTGTCCTTCGCTTTCCGATATGCGGTTGTCAATCTTTCCCGGAGCTTCCTGACGTACTCATTCTTGGATTTCGCACTGATATCATCAGTGTTCAACCCAAGAAGAGCGTCGACTGCTAACTTGGGTTGTCTGCCGAACATTAAATAATACGGTGAAAAACCTGTACTTGGGTGAGATGTAACGTTATATGCATGCACAAGGGGACCAACGTGAGATTTCCAATCAGCTTTCTTCTCTTCCTCAAGAGTACCAAGCATCTTTAGCAGGGTTTGATTAAACCTCTCCACCATACCGTTGCCCATAGCATGATATGGTGTGGTACGAGATTTAATTACACATGCTAACTGACACAGCTCCTTGATGAGCGAAGACTCGAAATTAGCCCCTTGATCACTATGGATTCTGGTAGGAAATCCATAATGAACAATAAACTTTTCGAACAATACTTTAGCAGTGGTTTTCGCAGTTTGATTGGTCGTTGGATAGGCCTGAGCATATCGCGTGAAATGATCCGTGATCACAAGTATATGCTCAAAACCACCCTTTGATCTCTCCAAACTGAGGAAATCAATGCATACAATAGCCATGGGAGATGAAGAAGTAAGATTAACAAGGGATGCTGTGGAAGGTGGTGTCTTACGGCGGATACATCTTGGACATGAGGCCACTTTATCACGGATGAAACTATCCATTCCTGGCCAGTAAAATCTCTGTTTGAACAAAGATGTTGTCCTATCTCTGCCCTGGTGTCCTAAGTCGTCGTGAAGAGCCTGGAAAATATACTGTGTCAGACCAGGAATAGCTGACACAGCTACTACTACTGTGTCAGACCAGGAATAGCTGACACAGCTACTACTACTGTGTCAGACCAGGAATAGCTTTGCTTATTTTCACTGAAGCTTGTTATTGAAAGGCCAGGAACCTTCGGAATATTTGAATAAAATATAATTGTTTCCAAATTATTCCCTGTGTGTACGATTTTATTGCGACAACCCCACCCCCTCATACATTTTATATGTGTAAATAACAACTTGCAATTTTTTAGTGTTGAAACGGCTATTGTAACCGTGTGTGGTCCTGGGGCAAAATATATGGTTATAATAGGACCAATGCCTGCAACCATACACTTTCGTAAGAAGTGACTGACTGACTGTTTAACAAATGTAATCTATTTAACTCTATTGATTACAACAGGTTGAGTGGTTCTAGTTCTGTATCTTTTATTTGTATCTGGATATAAATAAGATGCAGAATTGGAATTACTTTTCCTGTTAGGCGCTATATGACCTATGATATGTCACAGTGCCCTAAATCCCAACTCATCAATTCATGGTAATTCTGGAACCAAAAGGGTGATCATTTAATGGATATTACATGCATGCTGCAGTTAGCATGTGTGAACTTAAGCTAACTCGGTACATTCACCATATGAACCTTCTACTTATCTGAACCCCAAGGTTGCATAATGCTTGCAGAGCCTTGCTAATGGCTGAAATGGTAAGAGCACTATTTGGCAAATTGACATATAGCCTGTGCTTTTGGTAAGGAGTCATACTCCCTGAAGTATACTCAATATTATCAATTCTCATCCTTGAATTTCCAGGAGTATCATTATCAAATGCAAAGCATCCACTCACCATGCAGAATATGTTACAAGCAGATAAGCATGCTGCAGAGGGTGACTAACAGCCAATGGGTGCATACAGAATATATAGCCCGAGACATCATACACAGCCTAAAGCGAACCTGAAACTCACCCTGAAGCAGCAGTAATGTACAGCGGTTTAGCCCGAGACATCATATACGGCCTAAAACGAACCTGACAGTCACCCTGAAGTGGCAGTAATGTACAGTGGTTTAGCCCGAGACATCATATACGGCCTAAAACGAACCTGACAGTCACCCTGAAGTGGCAGTAATGTACAGTGGTTTAGCCCGAGACATCATATACGGCCTAAAACGAACCTGAAAGTCACCCTGAAGTGGCAGTAATGTACAGTGGTTTAACACGAGACATCCATACATGACATAAAACGAACCTGACACTCACCCTGAAGTGGCAGTAATGTACAGCGGTTTAGCCTGAGACATCCGTACATGACATAAAATGAACATGAAACTCACCCTGAAGTGGCAGTAATGTACAGCGGTTTAGCCTGAGACATCCGTACATGACATAAAATGAACATGAAACTCACCCTGAAGTGGCAGTAATGTACAGCGGTTTAGTCTGAGACATCCGTACATGACATAAAATGAACATGAAACTCATCCTGAAGTGGCAGTAATGTACAGCGGTTTAGCCTGAGACATCCGTACATGACATAAAATGAACATGAAACTCACCCTGAAGTGGCAGTAATGTACAGCGGTTTAGCCTGAGACATCCGTACATGACATAAAATGAACATGAAACTCACCCTGAAGTGGCAGTAATGTACAGCGGTTTAGCCTGAGACATCAATACATGACATAAAATGAACATGAAACTCATCCTGAAGTGGCAGTAATGTACAGCGGTTTAGTCTGAGACATCCGTACATGACATAAAATGAACATGAAACTCATCCTGAAGTGGCAGTAATGTACAGCGGTTTAGTCCGAGACATCCGTACATGACATAAAATGAACATGAAACTCACCCTGAAGTGGCAGTAATGTACAGCGGTTTAGCCTGAGACATCCATACATGACATAAAATGAACATGAAACTCACCCTGAAGTGGCAGTAATGTACAGCGGTTTAGCACGAGACATCATATAGCTAAAATGAACCTGAAACTCACACTGAAGTGGCAGTAATGTACAGCGGTTTAGCATGAGACATCCATACATGACATAAAATGAACATGAAACTCATCCTGAAGTGGCAGTAATGTACAGCGGTTTAGCCTGAGACATCCATACATGACATAAAATGAACATGAAACTCATCCTGAAGTGGCAGTAATGTACAGCGGTTTAGCCTGAGACATCCATACATGACATAAAATGAACATGAAACTCACCCTGAAGTGGCAGTAATGTACAGCGGTTTAGCCTGAGACATCCATACATGACATAAAATGAACATGAAACTCACCCTGAAGTGGCAGTAATGTACAGCGGTTTAGCCTGAGACATCCGTACATGACATAAAATGAACATGAAACTCACCCTGAAGTGGCAGTAATGTACAGTGGTTTAGCCTGAGACATCCGTACATGACATAAAATGAACATGAAACTCACCCTGAAGTGGCAGTAATGTACAGCGGTTTAGCACGAGACATCATATATGACATAAAATGAACATGAAACTCACCCTGAAGTGGCAGTAATGTACAGCGGTTTAGCCTGAGACATCCATACATGACATAAAATGAACATGAAACTCACCCTGAAGTGGCAGTAATGTACAGCGGTTTAGCCCGAGACATCATATACGGCTAAAATGAACCTGAAACTCACCCTGAAGTGGCAGTAATGTACAGCGGTTTAACATGAGACATCCATACATGACATAAAATGAACATGAAACTCACCCTGAAGCGGCAGTAATGTACAGCGGTTTAGCACGAGACATCCATACATGACATAAAATGACCCTGAAGTGGCAGTAATGTACAGCGTTTATGAACATGAAAATGACCCTGAAGCGGCAGTAATGTACAGCGGTTTAACATGAGACATCCATACATGACATAAAATGAACATGAAACTCACCCTGAAGTGGCAGTAATGTACAGCGGTTTAACATGAGACATCCATACATGACATAAAATGAACATGAAACTCACCCTGAAGCGGCAGTAATGTACAGCGGTTTAGCCTGAGACATCCATACATGACATAAAATGAACATGAAACTCATCCTGAAGTGGCAGTAATGTACAGCGGTTTAACATGAGACATCCATACATGACATAAAATGAACATGAAACTCACCCTGAAGCGGCAGTAATGTACAGCGGTTTAGCCTGAGACATCCATACATGACATAAAATGAACATGAAACTCACCCTGAAGCGGCAGTAATGTACAGCGGTTTAGCATGAGACATCCCTACATGACATAAAATGAACCTGAAACTCACCCTGAAGCGGCAGTAATGTACAGCGGTTTAGCCTGAGACATCATATATGGCATAAAATGAACATGAAACTCACCCTGAAGTGGCAGTAATGTACAGTGGTTTAGCCCGAGACATCATATACGGCTAAAACGAACCTGAAACTCACCCTGAAGTGGCAGTAATGTACAGTGGTTTAGCCTGAGACATCCATACATGACATAAAATGAACATGAACTCACCCTGAAGTGGCAGTAATGTACAGCGGTTTAGCCTGAGACATCCGTACATGACATAAAATGAACATGAAACTCACCCTGAAGTGGCAGTAATGTACAGCGGTTTAGCCTGAGACATCCGTACATGACATAAAATGAACATGAAACTCACCCTGAAGTGGCAGTAATGTACAGCGGTTTAGCATGAGACATCCATACATGACATAAAATGAACTGAAACTCACCCTGAAGTGGCAGTAATGTACAGCGGTTTAGCCTGAGACATCCGTACATGACATAAAATGAACATGAAACTCACCCTGAAGTGGCAGTAATGTACAGCGGTTTAGCCTGAGACATCCATACATGACATAAAATGAACATGAAACTCACCCTGAAGTGGCAGTAATGTACAGCGGTTTAGCCTGAGACATCCATACATGACATAAAATGAACATGAAACTCATCCTGAAGTGGCAGTAATGTACAGCGGTTTAACATGAGACATCCATACATGACATAAAATGAACATGAAACTCACCCTGAAGTGGCAGTAATGTACAGCGGTTTAACATGAGACATCCATACATGACATAAAATGAACCTGAAACTCACCCTGAAGTGGCAGTAATGTACAGCGGTTTAGCACGAGACATCATATAGGCCTAAAATGAACCTGAAACTCACAATGAAGTGGCAGTAATGTACAGCGGTTTAACATGAGACATCCATACATGACATAAAATGAACATGAAACTCACCCTGAAGCGGCAGTAATGTACAGCGGTTTAGCCGAGACATCATACATGACATAAAATGAACATGAAACTCACCCTGAAGTGGCAGTAATGTACAGCGGTTTAACATGAGACATCCATACATGACATAAAATGAACATGAAACTCACCCTGAAGTGGCAGTAATGTACAGCGGTTTAGCATGAGACATCCATACATGACATAAAATGAACCTGAAACTCACCCTGAAGCGGCAGTAATGTACAGCGGTTTAGCCTGAGACATCCATACATGACATAAAATGAACATGAAACTCACCCTGAAGTGGCAGTAATGTACAGCGGTTTAGCACGAGACATCATACATGACATAAAACGAACCTGAAACTCATCCTGAAGTGGCAGTAATGTACAGCGGTTTAGCATGAGACATCCATACATGACATAAAATGAACATGAAACTCACCCTGAAGCGGCAGTAATGTACAGCGGTTTAGCATGAGACATCCATACATGACATAAAATGAACATGAAACTCATCCTGAAGTGGCAGTAATGTACAGCTGTTTAACATGAGACATCCATACATGACATAAAATGAACATGAAACTCACCCTGAAGCGGCAGTAATGTACAGCGGTTTAACACGAGACATCCCTACATGACATAAAATGACCCTGAAGCGGCAGTAATGTACAGCGGTTTAACATGAGACATCCATACATGACATAAAATGAACCTGAAACTCACCTGAAGTGGCAGTAATGTACAGCGGTTTAACATGAGACATCCATACATGACATAAAATGAACCTGAAACTCACATGAAGTGGCAGTAATGTACAGCGGTTTAGCACGAGACATCCATACATGACATAAAACGAAACTGAAACTCACCCTGAAGCAGCAGTAATGTACAGTGGTTTAGCCCGAGACATCATATACGGCTTAAAACGAACCTGACAGTCACCCTGAAGTGGCAGTAATGTACAGTGGTTTAGCACGAGACATCATATACTGCCTAAAATGAACCTGAAACTCACCCTGAAGCAGCAGTAATGTACAGCGGTTTAGCCCGAGACATCATATACGGCCTAAAACGAACCTGACAGTCACCCTGAAGTGGCAGTAATGTACAGTGGTTTAGCCCGAGACATCATATACGGCCTAAAACGAACCTGACAGTCACCCTGAAGTGGCAGTAATGTACAGTGGTTTAGTCCGAGACATCATATACGGCCTAAAACGAACCTGAAAGTCACCCTGAAGTGGCAGTAATGTACAGTGGTTTAACACGAGACATCCATACATGACATAAAACGAACCTAAAACTCACTATCTATCTATCTTCCTATAAGTCAAACCCCTGATGGGGACCTTAGACTTTGACGCGCGTCATGTTAGTAAGAAATGAAATAAAAGATGATAAAAGAATGATGTTAGGTTGGTTAAAAACAGGTTAATAACAGGGCAGGTTTATTTAGGGAGAAACATGTTCAATCCGACTTACAGCCAGACTGAACTGTGGGCCAGACAAGGTGACAATATCTGGGGGGCAAAGCATTCCAGTGGACAATGGTTCTTGGAAAGAAGGAATATTTCTGGTAGTCAGTCACTGTTTGGATCTGTCGGAATGCTTGGGAATGGGATGTTCTGGAAGATCTTGTATTTGGGGTAAGGTAGTTTTCAGCTTGAATGGCGACTTGGTTATGGAGGATGTTGTGGAACATAACCAATCTTTGGTCGATGCGACGAAAGTCAAGGCGTCTCCAATTTAAGGAGTTCAACATTTCTGTGACACTGGACGTTCGGCCGTAGTCTTGTTTGGCCCAGCCCCAAGCAATACACACATACTACATACACCGATAGGTTTATAACTTGGGGATGGATACCCACCATATGGGCTTCTCTAATGCCACTATTTGCATTAACATATATATGAAACAAATAACCGACATTTATTCACCAGCCCACAGGGCCTTAAATAAGGAATGTGACACCAGTGACTACCCATAGGCAGGGACCCACCACAACCAATACACACATAACACATACACCAATAAGTTTCTACCTTGGGGATGGATGCCCAAAATATGGGCTTCTCTAAGACCACTATTTGCAGTAAAAATATATATGAAACAATCATCCGACATTTATTCACCAGCCCACTGGGCCTTAAATAAAGAATGTGACACATGTGACTACCCATAGTCAGGGACCCAGAAGCAATACACACATAATACATACAACAATAAGTTTCTACCTTGTGGATGGATACCCAAAATAAGGGCTCTTCCATATTACTATGTAATTTCAGAAATAAAAGTCGAAATTTGAACTTGATGAACGGCCCCTGGGTCCCTAAATAGGGAATGTGACACCAGTGAATACTCATAGACAGGGAGATACAACCAATACAAACATAACCCATTCACCAATAAGTTTCTACCTTGGGGATGTATACCCAAAATATGGGCTTCTCTAAGACCACTATTTGCAGTAAAAATATATATGAAACAATCATCCGACATTTATTCACCAGACCACTGGGCCTTAAATAAGGAATGTGACACCAGTGACTACCCATAGTCCGGGATCCACAAGCAATACACACATACTACATACAACAATAAGTTACTACCTTGGGGATGGATACCCAAAATATGGGCTCTTCCATATTACTATGTAATTTCAGAAATAAAAGTCGAAATTTGAACTTGATGACCGGCCCCTTGGTCCCTAAATAGGGAATGTGACACCAGTTACTACCCATAGTCAGGGACCCACAAGCAATACACACATAATACATGCAACATTAAGTTTCTACCTTGGGGATGGATACCCAAAATAAGGGATCTTCCATATTACTATGTAATTTCAGAAATAAAAGTCGAAATTTGAACTTGATGAACGGACACTGGGTCCCTAAATAGGGAATGTGACACCAGTGACTACCCATAGGCAGGGACCTACAACCAATATAAACATAACCCATACACCAATAAGTTACTACCTTGGGGATGGATACCCAAAATATGGGCTCTTCCATATTACTATGTAATTTCAGAAATAAAAGTTGAAATTTGAACTTGATGAACGGCTACTGGGTCCCTAAATAGGGAATGTGACACCAGTGACTACCCATAATCAGGGACCCACAAGCAATACACACATAATACATACAACAATAAGTTTCTACCTTGTGGATGGATACCCAAAATAAGGGCTCTTCCATATTACTATGTAATTTCAGAAATAAACGTCGAAATTTGAACTTGATGAACGGCCCCTGGGTCCCTAAATAGGGAATGTGACACCAGTGACTACTCATAGGCAGGGACCTACAACCAATACAAACATAACCCATACACCAATAAGTTTCTACCTTGGGGATGGATACCTTAAGCCAGCTAGTAAATAGTCTCCGCAGCCCTGGAAAGAGAACACCTACTAGGCTTTCAAATTCTGTTAGAAATTCTTCTGATAAGGTGTCGCAAAATATAATGCCTGTGAAAATGAAGGAAAACAGTTCTACAAATTCTGTTCAACAAAGTGATAATGATGAATCACCACTTAAACTATCTCTTGAATTTGACTTACCTAATACTCACTGTGAAGAAACTTCTGTCAAGCAAATAACAAGTGTACACAAACAAACTCTTGAACTTGTCTTGCCTGTTATGGACTGTGAAGAAACTTCTGTCAAGCAAATTACACATGCTAAGCAGTCCACTAATACCCAGACTCGTGGAAAGAAAGTACATAAGGCAATTAACTTACTAAAGGAACAACCTGCTGGCAAAGCCACTAACAAAATAGAAACGACTGAACCTCATGTTTCAAGCTTCAAGAATAGTCTCAATAAACAGTCTGAAAAGAATGAAGAAGAGATTAAATCTCAGGTTTCAAACTTGAAGAATAGTCAATTACAGACGGAAAAGAATGATAAGAAAGAGGTAGAGATTTCACGCCTTAAAGTTGATCTAAAAAATCAGGTGGGTAACAATGAAAAATCATCAAAAGAAATAAACAGCCTTAAACAGGAACTATCGTCAATTTCAGCCAAGTATCTTGTAACTCAGGAGGAAAATTGTAAACTGAAAAGGAAAATTGAGCAGATTTCAAAAGAAAAGTCTGATCTTGTGACAAAGTTAATAAGAGACCAAATAAGCTCTGAAAGCATTGATAGTCAAATTCAAAATGCCACTGTAAGTGTAGAGATGAAAATTGAGGCTGAAATGAAAAGTTTGAAAGAATCGATGTTTAAGGAACTATCTGACATCAGAATTCAACTTAATAAAGTTAAGCCTACAGAGGAGAAAACTACTACACGTACAAGTAAAGCGGCACTTGTCAGCCTGAATAACATAACTAATGAACCTGTAAATAACAACTGCAATAATGAAGGCAATAAAGAACCTGTAAATACTTACAGGAGCCAATCACACAAGGACAGACAAGCATCGGCTCCCACTGTATCAAATACAGAGCAAACTAATCCAGGACGGTACACAACTTTCATTGCTGGAGACTCAATTACAAGGATTAAGTTCAGGCAAAATGAGAGATGCCAGAATAAAGGTAAAGATTAAAAGTCATCCTGGAGGAGGTATTGAATCAGTTGGGATTACTTTCATCAGAATGGAAGGGGTTGATGAAAACTTCATTAGACAAGCAGAAGCCATAACACTGCATGTAGGTACAAATGATGTGTCGAATGCATTGAGTTCAGAAGAGATTGTATCAAAAATGGTAAACACAATAGCAACAGTTCAAACAGTAAATTCGAGTGCTAAAATAGTTGTGTCAAGCGTACTGCCAAGAAAATCTGATAAAGTGGTCAACATAATCATCAAGAAAACAAATGACACCTTATCAAGAATGTGCACAAGTAAAGGATATCATTACATGAATAATGATCAACACTTCATCAAAAATGATGCACCAGATGCTTCACTTTATTATGATAACATTCACCTGAACAAACGTGGTGGTAGACTACTTGGAACTTTCATGAGGGACACTCTGAACACTGTCTTAGAAATACAGGATAACAACTCTACATCTGACACATATACTGAGTATGTCAATGCTAACAATCAGAGATCAGTGGGTAATTTCCGGAATGGGAGGTTTTCAGGGAGGGGTTTCGAGCGTCCGTATCAGAGCAGGAACGGAATGAGGAGTTTCGATCGTCATTACCAGAACAGGAACGTGATGTCCATCCCAGGTCCAAACTGGATGCGGTCGCAGAACAACAGTTTCTGGAAGTAGATGACTTTAATAGATGTCACTACTGTGACACAATATTTCAGAAATCACTAAACGCAAACATTTCAGTTAATTCAACTTGTTCAGATTGTTCCATTGCTGAATTAAATGTTTCTTGTTTATATCGTGAGGCCCATTCCTTTTTTAATTGCGCTTACGAAACTTGTAAATGTACCAGTAATTTAGCCTCAAGCACTGATATATGTTCAGCTGATAGTAGTGAATGTAATAGTAATTATAATGATAGTAGTTTTTGTGAAATATGTTCTGTATGTTTGTTAAACAGAAACACATGCAACTGCATTTCATGCTATGTGCTATATACAGATAGTTCTACAGTACAAAATGTAACTAATGACACTGAATTTCTGATCAATGATACTGATTTAATAAGTACTACCTGGTTTAAAAAAACGGGACTTCACATTGTTCACCTTAATATACATTTTATTTACCCAAAGTTAGATGAAATTAAGTTGGTAATGTCTGATCAAAATAATATTGACTTGTTTTGTATTTGTGAAACGTTTTTGGATACCACCGTTAGTGATCATGAACTTGTTATTGATGGTTATACTATGTTTCGAAAAGACAGAAATACGTTTGGTGGAGGTTTACTTATCTATGTTAAAGACTACTTAAGCTGTACTCATAGGGTAGACCTGGAACACTCTAATTTAGAAGCTATTTGGCTTTAGGTTAAATTTAAACACTCTAAACCATTATGTGTGTGCTATACCTACAGGCCACCATCATCCAAAGTTGAATGGCTTACACATTTCTCTAACAGTCTCGATAAGTCATACTCAGAATCTAAGGAATGCATCATACTAGGTGACTTCAACTTTGATTTGCTCAAGCAAGACCATAATTCAAACACATGGATTAGCCTTCTTGATTCTGTTGATTTCACTCAGTTGGTTTGTCAACCTACACGAGTAACTCAAACCACGTCAACACTGATTGATCATGCTTTTACAAATACACCCAATAATATATCAGAGGTTACAGTCCAAAGTTATTCCATTAGTGATCATTACCCAGTTTGCATCACCAGGAAAACTAATGGCCATAGCAAAAACACTTCGATTCATAAATGTATTCAGTATAGATCATTGAAAAATTTCAATGAAGCTGAGTTCTTGCTTGAACTTTCCATCCAGCCTTGGTCACTTGTAGACATTTTTGGTGACTCATCTGATATATTCATTGATATGTTCGCTACTGTTCTCAACAATCACGCACCTATCAGAAATAGAAGAGTCAAAAGGACGTCACAACCAAACCGGATAAATTCAGATATTTTAGAAGCTATAAAACATAGAAATCATTTTCACAAGAAACAAATATCAGATAAGTTTAAAATATGGAGACAAAAAGTCAAATCACTTATATTTACCTCAAAGCATAATTACTACACCACACATATTAACTCGAATAAACACAATCCGAAACAATTATGGAGCAGCCTAAATGAATTATCAGGACTGAACAATAAATCTCAAACACAGTACCTACATGATGAAAATGGATGTAAAATATTAAATGCTAACTATACGGCCAATATATTTAATGAACATTTCTGTAATATTCATAGGCAGTTTCAGTCTGATAACCCACCACCGCACTACTCTAACTTTGCACTTGAAACTACTAACAACACTAAATTGTCAAACATATCTAGATTTTCTATTCCCTTAGTATCTGTGCAGTTTGTTGAAAAACAACTTCTTTCACTTGATGTATCTAAATCAACGGGCTCTGATAATATACATGCCAGATTCTTAAAGCTTTCTGCCAAACTCATGCTCCAATTTTAACACAAATATTCAATTCTAGCATAAACTCCAACAAATTTCCCAAACCATTTAAATTAGCCAAAGTTATACCCATTCACAAAAAAGGTGACAAATCAGATAAAAATAATTACAGACCTATATCAATATTACCTGTTATGTCATTGATTCTTGAGCGCCATGTCAGCTTTCACTTGAAACAATTTCTCGGGGAACATAATTTATTATATAATCGACAGTCCGGATTCCGTCAAATTCATGTCAAACTGCCCTTACACGCTTACTGGATGACTGGATATCAGCAATTGATAAGAATGAAGTAGTGGGCACAGTCTTTCTGGATCTTTCCAAAGCCTTTGATCTGGTTGATCATTCTATCTTAATACGTAAATTAGCTTATTATGGTCTTGCTGAATCATCACAAAATTGGTTTTCCTCGTACTTAGCTGACAGGTTCCAACAAACGAATGTTTCTGGTGCTCGTTCTGATGCTGGACCTGTTGTTTCTGGTGTTCCTCAGGGGTCTGTCTTAGGTCCCATTATCTTTATAATTTACATCAATGACTTACCTATGACTCTTACCAGCACAGTTGCAGACATATTTGCTGACGATACAACTATATCTGCCTCCGATCAATCTCTTGACACTCTTACTGCTTCTGTATCTACTGATTTGATAAATGTTCAACAGTGGTGTTTAGACAATCGTATGATTCTCAATACTTCTAAGACCAAAATCATGTATATTTCCTCTAAATCAAAAGCTCATAGTATCAGTGAGTCTGCTCTTGAAGTGAAAGTGAACAACACCGTCACACATCCGAGTTCTGCTGAACGACTACTCGGAGTTATGATTGACAACACACTATCCTGGGATAAGCATACTGACAATGTTCTCAAAATATGTAACTCTTATTTATATTTATTGTCTCGTATAAAAAGGTATCTCTCTATTCCCAATCGCAACCTCTTCTACAATGCGTACATATTGCCTCACTTAGACTTTTGTTGTGTGATTTGGGGTAACTGCAACTCATCTTTAGAAGATAAAATAGTTCGGTTACAAAAGAGAGCAGCTAGACTAATTCTAGATCAGGACTTTGACACTCACTCGCAATTATTATTCTCCCAACTAAAATGGATGACCTTTCCAGAAAGAGTCATATATCAGAAGGCTATACAAATGTATAAAACATTACATGGAGCTGCTCCAGACTATTTAAAATCATCCTTCACTTTTACTTCTGATATACATCCTAGAATTCTTAGATCAACCTCAGAATATCAAGTATACACACCAAGACCAAATTGTGAATTATTTCGTAATACATTTGAATTTTCAGGATCATCTATTTGGAATTCATTGCCTCACTCAGTTCAAAATGCTCCAACTATCCAACAGTTCAAAATTCTCTACTTAAGCTGGAACTATAACAATTCAAACTAATCGCGCACTTCTACTGTTATTATAAACGTGTATTGCGATTGCTATATTTATTAGAATCGTAAATATTGCTGTCTTTAAGTTGATTTCATACATATTTTGAAGATACCACCACTACAAAGTCAAATCTGCATATTGTTAGATAGATCTA
>CM026393.1:22187880-22237708 GCA_014843695.1 Archivesica marissinica
TATCTATAATCGACAGTCCGGATTCCGTAAAAATCATTCATGTCAAACTGCCCTTACACGCTTACTGGATGACTGGATATCAGCAATTGATAAGAATGAAGTAGTGGGCACAGTCTTTCTGGATCTTTCCAAAGCCTTTGATCTGGTTGATCATTCTATCTTAATACGTAAATTAGCTTATTATGGTCTTGCTGAATCATCACAAAATTGGTTTTCCTCGTACTTAGCTGACAGGTTCCAACAAACGAATGTTTCTGGTGCTCGTTCTGATGCTGGATCTGTTGTTTCTGGTGTTCCTCAGGGGTCTGTCTTATGTCCCATTCTCTTTATAATTTACATCAATGACTTACCTATGACTCTTACCAGCACAGTTGCAGACATATTTGCTGACGATACAACTATATCTGCCTCCGATCAATCTCTTGACACTCTTACTACTTCTTTATCTACTGATTTGATAAATGTTCAACAGTGGTGTTTAGACAATCGTATGATTCTCAATACTTCTAAGACCAAAATCATGTATATTTCCTCTAAATCAAAAGCTCATAGCATCAGTGAGTGCTCTTGAAGTGAAAGTGAACAACACCGTCATACATCCGAGTTCTGCTGAACGACTACTCGGAGTTATGATTGACAACACACTATCCTGGGATAAGCATACTGACAATGTTCTTAAAACATGTAACTCTTATTTATATTTATTGTCTCGTATAAAAAGGTATCTCTCTATTCCCAATCGCAACCTCTTCTACAATGCTTACATATTGCCGCCTCACTTAGACTTTTGTTGTGTGATTTGGGGTAACTGCAACTCATCTTTAGAAGATAAAATAGTTCGGTTACAAAAGAGATCAGCTAGACTAATTCTAGATCAGGACTTTGACACTCCATCGCAATTATTATTCTCCCAACTAAAATGGATGACCTTTCCAGAAAGAGTCATATATCAGAAGGCTATACAAATGTATAAAACATTACATGGAGCTGCTCCAGACTATTTAAAATCATCCTTCACTTTTACTTCTGATATACATCCTAGAATTCTTAGATCAACCTCAGAATATCAATTATACACACCAAGACCAAATTGTGAATTATTTCGTAATACATTTGAATTTTCAGGATCATCTATTTGGAATTCATTGCCTAACTCAGTTCAAAATGCTCCAACTATCCAACAGTTCAAAATTCTCTACTTAAGGTGAAACTATAACAATTCAAACTAATCGCGCACTTCTACTGTTATTATAAACGTGTATTGCGATTGCTATATTTATTAGAATCGTAAATATTGCTGTCTTTAAGTTGATTTCATACATATTTTGAAGATACCACTACAAGTCAAATCTGCATATTGTTAGATAGATCTAGTATCATTAATTGTCTCATTCCCATTTTCTACTCTGCTAGCCAATTCCATATATCATCATATTCCATTACATATTAAATATAGTTTCTCTATTTTCAGCTTTTACATTACTATATTATTCCAATGTGCAGTTCTCACTTATAGTGCTATCTTTTGATTGCATTTGATTGTATATATGTTGAGGGCCTCATATAACACATAACTTTTGTTAAATGAGTACTCTCGTTAAATAAAGTCTTTATTATTATTATTATTAAAATATGGGCTTCTCTAAGACCACTATTTGCAGTAAAAATATATATGAAACAATCATCCGACATTTATTCACCAGCCCACTGGGCCTTAAATAAGGAATGTGACACCAGTGACTACCCATAGTCCGGGACCCACAAGCAATACACACATAATTCATACACCAATAAGTTTCTACCTTGGGGATGGATACCCAAAAGATGGGCTTCTCTAATGCCAATATTTGCATTAAAATATATATGAAACAAATAGCAGACATTTATTCACCGGCCCACTGGGCCGTACATAAGGAATGTCACACCAATGACTACCAAAAGTCAGGGACCCACAACCAATACAAACATAATCCATACACTAATACGTTTCTACCTTGGGGATGGATACCCAAAATATGGGCTTCTCTAATACCACTATTTGCCGTAAAATTATATATGAAACAAATATCCGACACTTATTCACCAGCCCACTAGGCCTTAAATAAGAAATGTGACACCACTGACTACCCATAGGCAGGGACCCACAACCAATACAAACATAACGCTTACAACAAAAGGTTTTACCTTGGGGATGGATACCCAAAATAAGGTGCTCTTCCATATTACTATGTAATTTCAGATATAAAAGTCGAAATTTGAACTTGATGAACGGCTCCTGGGTCCCATAATAGGGAATGTGACACCAGTGACTACCCATAGTCAGGGACCTACAGCCAATACACACATAATACATACAACAATAAGTTTCTACCTTGTGGATGGATACCCAAAATAAGGGCTCTTCCATATTACTATGTAATTTCAGAAATAAACGTCGAAATTTGAACTTGATGAACGGCCCCTGGGTCCCTAAATATGGAATGTGACTCCAGTGACTACTCATAGGCAGGGACCTACAATCAATACAAACATAACCCATACACCAATAAGTTTCTACCTTGGGGATGGATACCCAAAATATGGGCTTCTCTAAGACCACTATTTGCAGTAAAAATATATATGAAACAATCATCCGACATTTATTCACCAGCCCACTGGGCCTTAAATAAGGAATGTGACACCAGTGACTACCCAAAGTCCGGGACCCACAAGCAATACACACATAATACATACAACAATAAGTTACTACCTTGGGGATGGATACCCAAAATAAGGGCTCTTCCATATTACTATGTAATTTCAGAAATAAAAGTCGAAATTTGAACTTGATGACCGGCCCCTGAGTCCCTAAATAGGAAATGTGACACCAGTGACTACCCATAGTCAGTGACCCACAAGCAATACACACATAATACATACAACATTAAGTTTCTACCTTGGGGATGGATACCCAAAATAAGGGATCTTCCATATTACTATGTAATTTCAGAAATAAAAGTCGAAATTTGAACTTGATGAACGGCCACTGGGTCCCTAAATAGGGAATGTGACACCAGTGACTACCCATAGGCAGGGACCTACAGCCAATACAAACATAACCCATACACCAATAAGTTTCTACCTTGGGGATGGATACCCAAAATATGGGCTTCTCTAAGACCACTATTTGCAGTAAAAATATATATGAAACAATCATCCGACATTTATTCACCAGCCCACTGGGCCTTAAATAAGGAATGTGACACCAGTGACTACCCAAAGTCCGGGACCCACAAGCAATACACACATAATACATACAACAATAAGTCTACCTTGGGGATGGATACCCAAAATAAGGGCTCTTCCATATTACTATGTAATTTCAGAAATAAAAGTCGAAATTTGAACTTGATGACCGGCCCCTGAGTCCCTAAATAGGAAATGTGACACCAGTGACTACCCATAGTCAGTGACCCACAAGCAATACACACATAATACATACAACATTAAGTTTCTACCTTGGGGATGGATACCCAAAATAATGGATCTTCCATATTACTATGTAATTTCAGAAATAAAAGTCGAAATTTGAACTTGATGAACGGCCACTGGGTCCCTAAATAGGGAATGTGACACCAGTGACTACCAATAGGCAGGGACCTACAACCAATATAAACATAACCCATACACAATAAGTTTCTACCTTGGGGATGGATACCCAAAAGATGGGCTTCTCTAATGCCAATATTTGCATTAAAATATATATGAAACAAATAGCAGACATTTATTCACCGGCCCACTGGGCCGTAAATAAGGAATTTCACACCACTGACTACCAATAGTCAGGGACCCACAACCAATACAAACATAATCCGTACACTAATACGTTTCTACCTTGGGGATGGATACCCAAAATATGGGCTTCTCTAATACCATTATTTGCCGTAAAATTATATATGAAACAAATATCCGACATTTATTCACCAGCCCACTGGGCCTTAAATAAGGAATGTGACACCAATGACTACCCATAGGCAGGGACCCACAACTAATACAAACATAACGCTTACACCAATATGTTTCTACCTTGGGGATGGATACCCAAAATATGGGCTTCTCTAATACCACTATTTGCCGTCAAATTATATATGAAACAAATATCCGACATTTATTCACCAGGCCACTGAGCCTTAAATAAGGAATGTGACACTACTGACTACACATAGGCAGGGACCCACAACCAATACAAACATAACCCTTACAACAAAAGGTTTTACCTTGGGGATGGATACCCAAAATAAGGTGCTCTTCCATATTACTATGTCATTTCAGATATAAAAGTCGAAATTTGAACTTGATGAACGGCCCCTGGGTCCCTAAATAGGGAATGTGACACCAGTGACTACCCATAGTCAGGGACCTACAGCCAATACAAACATAACCCATACACCAATAAGTTTCTACCTTCGGGATTGATACCCAAAATATGGGTTTTTCCATATTACTATGTAATTTCAGAAATAAAAGTCGAAATTTGAACATGATGAACGGCCACTGGGTCCCTAAATAGCGAATGTGACACCAGTGACTACCCATAGTCAGGGACCCACAAGCAATACACACATAATACATACAACAATAAGTTTCTACCTTGTGGATGGATACCCAAAATAAGGGCTCTTCCATATTACTATGTAATTTCAGAAATAAACGTCGAAATTTGAACTTGATGAACGGCCCCTGGGTCCCTAAATAGGGAATGTGACTCCAGTGACTACTCATAGGCAGGGACCCACAATCAATCCAAACATAACCCATACACCAATAAGTTTCTACCTTGGGGATGGATACCCAAAATATGGGCTTCTCTAAGACCACTATTTGCAGTAAAAATATATATGAAACAATCATCCGACATTTATTCACCAGGCCACTGGGCCTTAAATAAGGAATGTGACACCACTGACTACCCATAGGCAGGGACCCACAACCAATACAAACATAAACCTTACAACAAAAGGTTTTACCTTGGGGATGGATACCCAAAATAAGGGCTCTTCCATATTACTATGTAATTTCAGATATAAAAGTCGAAATTTGAACTTGATGAACGGCCCCTGGGTCCCTAAATAAGGAATGTGACACCAGTGACTACCCATAGTCAGGGACCTACAGCCAATAAAAACATAACCCATACACCAATAAGTTTCTACCTTGGGGATGGATACCCAAAATGAGGGATCTTCCATATTACTATGTAATTTCAGAAATAAAAGTCGAAATTTGAACTTGATGAACGGCCACTGGGTCCCTAAATAGGGAATGTGACACCAGTGACTACCCATAGGCAGGGACCTACAACCAATATAAACATAAACCATTCACCAATAAGTTTCTACCTTGGGGATGGATACCCAAAATATGGGCTCTTCCATATTGCTATGTAATTTCAGAAATAAAAGTCGACATTTGAACTTGATGAACGGCCCCTGGGTCCCTAAATAGGGAATGTGACACCAGTGACTACCCATAGGCAGGGACCTACAACCAATATAAACATAACCCATACACCAATAAGTTTCTACCTTGGGGATGGATACCCAAAATATGGGCTTCTCTAATGCCAATATTTGCATTAAAATATATATGAAACAAATAGCAGACATTTATTCACCGGCCCACTGGGCCGTAAATAAGGAATGTGACACCACTGACTACAAATAGTCAGGGACCCAATACCAATACAAACATAATTCATACACCAATACGTTTCTACCTTGGGGATGGATACCCAAAATATGGGCTCTTCCATATTACTATGTAATTTCAGAAATAAAAGTCGAAATTTGAACTTGATGACCGGCCCCTGGGTCCCTAAATAGGGAATGTGACACCAGTGACTACCCATAGTCAGGGACCTACAGCCAATACAAACATAACCCATACACCAATAAGTTTCTACCTTGGGGATGGATACCCAAAATATGGCCTCTTCCATATTACTATGTAATTTCAGAAATAAAAGTCGAAATTTGAACTTGATGAACGGCCCCTGGGTCCCTAAATAGGGAATGTGACACCAGTGACTACCAATAGTCAGGGACCCACAAGCAATACAAACATAATCCATACACCAATACGTTTCTACTTTGGGGATGGATACCCAAAATATGGGCTTCTCTAATACCACTATTTGCCGTAAAATTATATATGAAACAAATATCCGACATTTATTCAACAGCCCACTGGGCCTTAAATAAGGAATGTGACACCACTGACTACCAATAGGCAGGGACCCTCAACTAATACAAACATAATACTTACACCAGAAAATTTCTACCTTGGGGATGGATACACAAAATATGGGCTTCTCTAATACCACTATTTGCCGTAAAATTATATATGAAACAAATATCCGACATTTATTCACCAGGCCACTGGGCCATAAATAAGGAATGTGACACCACTGACTACCCATAGGCAGGGACCCACAACCAATAAAAACATAACCCTTACAATAAAAGGTTTTACCTTGGGGATGGATACCCAAAATAAGGGCTCATCCATATTACTATGTAATTTCAGATATAAAAGTCGAAATTTGAACTTGATTAACGGCCCCTGGGTCCCTAAATGGCGAATGTGACACCAGTGACTACCCATAGTCAGGGACCTACAGCCAATACAAGCATAACACATACACCAATAAGTTTCTACCTTGGGGATGGATACCCAAAATATGGGCTCTTCCATATTACTATGCAATTTCAGAAATAAAAGTCGAAATTTGAACTTGATGAACGGCCACTGGGTCCCTAAATAGGGAATGTGACACCAGTGACTACCCATATTCAGGGACCCACAAGCCATACAC
The DNA here is from genome assembly GCA_014843695.1 of Archivesica marissinica. Taxonomy (NCBI): domain Eukaryota; kingdom Metazoa; phylum Mollusca; class Bivalvia; order Venerida; family Vesicomyidae; genus Archivesica; species Archivesica marissinica. The sequence goes on from CM026393.1 coordinate 22,194,734, forward strand.
ACATAATACATACAACAATAAGTTTCTACCTTGTGGATGGATACCCAAAATAAGGGCTCTTCCATATTACTATGTAATTTCAGAAATAAACGTCGAAATTTGAACTTGAATGAACGGCCACTGGGTCCCTAAATAGGGAATGTGACACCAGTGACTACCCATAGTCAGGGACCTACAGCCAATACAAACATAACCCATACACCAATAAGTTTCTACCTTGGGGATGGATACCCAAAATATGGGCTCTTCCATATTACTATGTAATTTCAGAAATAAAAGTCGAAATTTGAACTTGATGAACGGCCCCTGGGTCCCTAAATAGGGAATGTGACACCAGTGACTACCCATAGTCAGGGACCCACAAGCAATACACACATAATACATACAACATTAAGTTTCTACCTTGGGGATGGATACCCAAAATAAGGGATCTTCCATATTACTATGTAATTTCAGAAATAAAAGTCGACATTTGAACTTGATGAACGGCCACTGGGTCCCTAAATAGGGAATGTGACACCAGTGACTACCAATAGGCACGGACCTACAACCAATATAAACATAACCCATACACCAATAAGTTTCTACCTTGGGGATGGATACCCAAAATAAGGGATCTTCCATATTACTATGTAATTTCAGAAATAAAAGTCGAAATTTGAACTTGATGACCGGCCCCTGGGTCCCTAAATAGGGAATGTGACACCAGTGACTACCCATAATCAGGTTCCTACAGCCAATACAAAGATAACCCATACACCAATAAGTTTCTAATTTGAGGATGGATACCCAAAATATGGGCTCTTCCATATTACTATGTAATTTCAGAAATAAAATTCGAAATTTGAACTTGATGAATGGCCACTGGGTCCCTAAATAGGGAATGTGACACCAGTGACTACCCATAATCAGGGACCTACAGCCAATACAAACATAACCCATACACCAATAAGTTTCTACCTTGGGGATGGATACCCAAAATAAGGGATCTTCCATATTACTATGTAATTTCAGAAATAAAAGTCCAAATTTGAACTTGATAAACGGCCACTGGGTCCCTAAATAGGGAATGTGACACCAGTGACTACCCATAGGCAGGGACCTACAACCAATACAAACATAACTCATACACCAATAAGTTTCTACCTTGTGGATGGATACCCAAAATAAGGGCTCTTCCATATTACTATGTAATTTCAGAAATAAAAGTCGAAATTTGAACTTGATAAACGGCCACTGGGTCCCTAAATAGGGAATGTGACACCAGTGACTACCCATAGGCAGGGACCTACAACCAATACAAACATAACCCATACACCAATAAGTTTCTACCTTGGGGATGGATACCCAAAATATGGGCTTCTCTAAGACCACTATTTGCAGTAAAAATATATATGAAACAATCATCCGACATTTATTCACCAGCCCACTGGGCCTTAAATAAGGAATGTGACACCAGTGACTACACATAGTCTGGGACCCACAAGCAATACACACATAACACATACAACAATAAGTTACTACCTTTGGGATGGATACCCAAAATATGGGCTCTTCCATATTACTATGTAATTTCAGAAATAAAAGTCGAAATTTGAACTTGATGACCGGCCCCTGGGTCCCTAAATAGGGAATGTGACACCAGTGACTACCAATAGTCAGGGACATACAGCCAATACAAACATAACCCATACACCAATAAGTTTCTACCTTGGGGATGGATACCCAAAATATGGGCTTCTATAATGCCAATATTTGCATTAAAATATATATGAAACAAATAGCAGACATTTATTCACCGGCCCACTGGGCCCTAAATAAGGAATGTGACACCACTGACTACCAATAGTCAGGGACCCACAACCAATACAAACATAATCCATACACCAATACGTTTCTACCTTGGGGATGGATACCCAAAATATGGGCTTCTCTAATACCACTATTTGCCGTAAAATTATATATGAAACAAATATCCGACATTTATTCACCAGGCCACTAGGCCTTAAATAAGGAATGTGACACCACTGACTACCCATAGGCAGGGACCCACAACCAATACAAACATAACCCTTACAACAATAAGTTTCTACCTTGGGGATGGATACCCAAAATAAGGGCTCTTCCATATTACTATGTAATTTCAGAAATAAAAGTCGAAATTTGAATTTGATGAACGGCCCCTGGGTCCCTAAATAGGGAATGTGACACCAGTGACTACCAATAGTCAGGGACCTACAGCCAATACAAACATAACCCATACACCAATAAGTTTCTACCTTGGGGATGGATACCCAAAATATGGGCTTCTCTAATGCCAATATTTGCATTAAAATATATATGAAACAAATAGCAGACATTTATTCACCGGCCCACTGGGCCGTAAATAAGGAATGTGACACCACTGACTACCAATAGTCAGGGACCCACAACCAATACAAACATAATCCATACACCAATAAGTTTCTACCTTGGGGATGGATACCCAAAATATGGGCTTCTCTAATACCACTATTTGCCGTAAAATTATATATGAAACAAATATCCGACATTTATTCACAAGGCCACTAGGCCTTAAATAAGGAATGTGACACCACTGACTACCCATAGGCAGGGACCCACAACCAATACAAACATAACCCTTACAACAATAAGTTTCTACCTTGGGGATGGATACCCAAAATAAGGGCTATTCCATATTACTATGTAATTTCAGAAATAAAAGTCGAAATTTGAATTTGATGAACGGCCCCTGGGTCCCTAAATAGGGAATGTGACACCAGTGACTACCCATAGTCAGGGACCTACAGCCAATACAAACATAACCCATACACCAATAAGTTTCTACCTTGGGGATGGATACCCAAAATATGGGCTCTTCCATATTACTATGTAATTTCAGAAATAAAACAAATTTGAACTTGATGACCGGCCCCTGGGTCCCTAAATAGGGAATGTGACACCAGTGACTACCAATAGTCAGGGACCTACAGCCAATACAAACATAACCCATACACCAATAAGTTTCTACCTTGGGGATGGATACCCAAAATATGGGCTTCTCTAATGCCAATATTTGCATTAAAATATATATGAAACAAATAGCAGACATTTATTAACCGGCCCACTGGGCCGTAAATAAGGAATGTGACACCACTGACTACCAATAGTCAGGGACCCACAACCAATACAAACATAATCCATACACCAATAGGTTTCTACCTTGGGGATGGATACCCAAAATATGGGCTTCTCTAATGCCACTATTTGCAGTAAAATATATATGAAACAAATAGCAGACATTTATTCACCAGCCCACTGGGCCGTAAATAAGGAATGTGACACCACTGACTACCAATAATCAGGGACCCACATATCCAATACAAACATAATCCATACACCAATACGTTTCTACCTTGGGGATGGATACCCAAAATATGGGCTTCTCTAATACCACTATTTGCCTAAAATTATATATGAAACAAATATCCGACATTTATTTACCAGCCCACTGGGCCTTAAATAAGGAATGTGACACCACTGACTACCCATAGGCAGGGACCCACAACCAATACAAACATAATCCTTACACCAATAAGTTTCTACCTTGGTGATGGATACCCAAAATATGGGCTTCTCTAATACCACTATTTGCCGTAAAATTATATATGAAACAAATATCCGACATTTATTCACCAGGCCACTAGGCCTTAAATAAGGAATGTGACACCACTGACTACCCATAGGCAAGGACCAACAACGAATACAAACATAACCCTTACAACAATAAGTTTCTACCTTGGGGATGGATACCCAAAATAAGGGCTCTTCCATATTACTATGTAATTTCAGAAATAAAAGTCGAAATTTGAATTTGATGAACGGCCCCTGGGTCCCTAAATAGGGAATGTAACACCAGTGTCTACCCATAATCAGGGACCTACAGCCAATACAAACATAACCCATACACCAATAAGTTTCTACCTTAGGGATGGATACCCAAAATATAGGCTTCTCTAAGACCACTATTTGCAGTAAAAATATATATGAAACAATCATCCGACATTTATTCACCAGCCCACTGGGCCTTAAATAAGGAATGTGACACCAGTGACTACACATAGTCTGGGACCCACAAGCAATACACACATAATACATACAACAATAAGTTACTACCTTTGGGATGGATACCCAAAATATGGGCTCTTCCATATTACTATGTAATTTCAGAAATAAAAGTCGAAATTTGAACTTGATGACCGGCCCCTGGGTCCCTAAATAGGGAATGTGACACCAGTGACTACCAATAGTCAGGGACCTACAGCCAATACAAACATAACCCATACACCAATAAGTTTCTACCTTGGGGATGGATACCCAAAATATGGGCTTCTATAATGCCAATATTTGCATTAAAATATATATGAAACAAATAGCAGACATTTATTCACCGGCCCACTGGGCCCTAAATAAGGAATGTGACACCACTGACTACCAATAGTCAGGGACCCACATCCAATACAAACATAATCCATACACCAATACGTTTCTACCTTGGGGATGGATACCCAAAATATGGGCTTCTCTAATACCACTATTTGCCGTAAATTTATATATGAAACAAATATCCGACATTTATTTACCAGCCCACTGGGCCTTAAATAAGGAATGTGACACCACTGACTACACATAGGCATGGACCCACAACCAATACAAATATAACCCTTACACCAATAAGTTTCTACCTTGGGGATGGATACCCAAAATATGGGCTTCTCTAATACCACTATTTGCCGTAAAATTATATATGAAACAAATATCCGACATTTATTCACCAGGCCACTAGGCCTTAAATAAGGAATGTGACACCACTGACTACCCATAGTCAGGGACCAACAACCAATACAAACATAACCCTTACAACAATAAGTTTCTACCTTGGGGATGGATACCCAAAATAAGGGTTCTTCCATATTACTATGTAATTCCAGAAATAAAAGTCGAAATTTGAACTTGATGAACGGCCCCTGGGTCCCTAAATAGGGAATGTGACACCAGTGACTACCCATAGTCAGGGACCTACAGCCAATACAAACATAACCCAAACACCAATAAGTTTCTACCTTGGGGATGGATACCCAAAATATGGGCTTCTCTAATTACAATATTTGCATTAAAATATATATGAAACAAATAGCAGACATTTATTCACCGGCCCACTGGGCCGTAAATAAGGAATGTGACACCACTGACTACCAATAGTCAGGGACCCACAACCAATACAAACATAATCCATACACCAATACGTTTCTACCTTGGGGATGGATACCCAAAATATGGGCTTCTCTAATACCACTATTTGCCGTAAAATTATATATGAAACAAATATCCGACATTTATTTACCAGCCCACTGGGCCTTAAATAAGGAATGTGACACCACTGACTACCCATAGGCATGGACCCACAACCAATACAAACATAACCCTTACACCAATAAGTTTCTACCTTGGGGATGGATACCCAAAATATGGGCTTCTCTAATACCACTATTTGCCGTAAAATTATATATGAAACAAATATCCGACATTTATTCACCAGGCCACTAGGCCTTAAATAAGGAATGTGACACCACTGACTACCCATAGGCAGGGACCCACAACCAATACAAACATAACCCTTACAACAATAAGTTTCTACCTTGGGGATGGATACCCAAAATAATGGCTCTTCCATATTACTATGTAATTTCAGAAATAAAAGTCGAAATTTGAATTTGATGAACGGCCCCTGGGCCCCTAAATAAGGAATGTGACACAAGTGACTACCCATAGGCAGGGACCCACAACCAATACAATCATAACACATACACCAATACGTTTCTACCTTGGGGATGGATACCCAAAATATGGGCTTCTCTAATACCACTACTTGCAGTAAAAATATATATATATGAAACAATCAGCCAACATTTATTCACCATCCCACTGGGCCTTAAATAAGGAATGTGACACCACTGACTACCTATAGGCAGGGACCCACAACCAATACACACATAACACATACACCAATAAGTTTCTACCTTGGGGATGGATGCCCAAAATATGGGCTTCTCTAAGACCACTATTTGCAGTAAAAATATATATGAAACAATCATCCGACATTTATTCACCAGCCCACTGGGCGTTAAATAAAGAATGTGACACCAGTGACTAACCATAGTCAGGGACCCACAAGCAATACACACATAATACATACAACAATAAGTGTCTACCGTGTGGATGGATACCCAAAATAAGGGCTATTCCATATTACTATGTAATTTCAGAAATAAAAGTCGAAATTTGAATTTGATGAACGGCCCCTGGGTCCCTAAATAGGGAATGTGACACCAGTGACTATCCATAGTCAGGGACCTACAGCCAATACAAACATAACCCATACACCAATAAGTTTCTACCTTGGGGATGGATATCCAAAATATGGCCTCTTCCATATTACTATGTAATTTCAGAAATAAAAGTCGAAATTTGAACTTGATGAACGGCCCCTGGGTCCCTAAATAGGGAATGTGACACCAGTGACTACCAATAGTCAGGGACCCACAAGCAATACAAACATAATCCATACACCAATACGTTTCTACTTTGGGGATGGATACCCAAAATATGGGCTTCTCTAATACCACTATTTGCCGTAAAATTATATATGAAACAAATATCCGACATTTATTCAACAGCCCACTGGGCCTTAAATAAGGAATGTGACACCACTGACTACCAATAGGCAGGGACCCACAACTAATACAAACATAACACTTACACCAGAAAATTTCTACCTTGGGGATGGATACACAAAATATGGGCTTCTCTAATACCACTATTTGCCGTAAAATTATATATGAAACAAATATCCGACATTTATTCACCAGGCCACTGGGCCATAAATAAGGAATGTGACACCACTGACTACCCATAGGCAGGGACCCACAACCAATAAAAACATAACCCTTACAATAAAAGGTTTTACCTTGGGGATGGATACCCAAAATAAGGGCTCATCCATATTACTATGTAATTTCAGATATAAAAGTCGAAATTTGAACTTGATTAACGGCCCCTGGGTCCCTAAATGGCGAATGTGACACCAGTGACTACCCATAGTCAGGGACCTACAGCCAATACAAGCATAACCCATACACCAATAAGTTTCTACCTTGGGGATGGATACCCAAAATATGGGCTCTTCCATATTACTATGCAATTTCAGAAATAAAAGTCGAAATTTGAACTTGATGAACGGCCACTGGGTCCCTAAATAGGGAATGTGACACCAGTGACTACCCATATTCAGGGACCCACAAGCCATACACACATAATACATACAACAATAAGTTTCTACCTTGTGGATGGATACCCAAAATAAGGGCTCTTCCATATTACTATGTAATTTCAGAAATAAACGTCGAAATTTGAACTTGATGACCGGCCCCTGGGTCCCTAAATAGGGAATGTGACACCAGTGACTACCCATAGTCAGGGACGTACAGCCAATACAAACATAACCCATACACCAATAAGTTTCTACCTTTGGGATGGATACCCAAAATATGGGCTCTTCCATATTACTATGTAATTTCAGAAATAAAAGTCGAAATTTGAACTTGATGAACGGCCACTGGGTCCCTAAATAGGGAATGTGACACCAGTGACTACCCATAGTCAGGGACCCACAACCAATACACACATAATACATAAAACAATTGGTTTCTACCTTGGGGATGGATACCCAAAATAAGGGCTCTTCCATATTACTATGTAATTTCAGAAATAAACGTCGAAATTTGAACTTGATGAACGGCCCGTCGGTCCCTAAATAGGGAATGTGACACCAGTAACTACTCATAGGCAGGGACCTACAACCAATACAAATATAACCCATACACCAATAAGTTTCTACCTCGGGGATGGATACCCAAAATATGGGCTTCTCTAAGACCACTATTTGCAGTAAAAATATATATGAAACAATCATCCGACATTTATTCACCAGCCCACTGGGCCTTAAATAAGGAATGTGACACCAGTGACTACACATAGTCTGGGACCCACAAGCAATGCACACATAATACATACAACAATAAGTTACTACCTTTGGGATGGATACCCAAAATATGGGCTCTTCCATATTACTATGTAATTTCAGAAATAAAAGTCGAAATTTGAACTTGATGACCGGCCCCTGGGTCCCTAAATAGGGAATGTGACACCAGTGACTACCAATAGTCAGGGACCTACAGCCAATACAAACATAACCCATACACCAATAAGTTTCTACCTTGGGGATGGATACCCAAAATATGGGCTTCTCTAATGCCAATATTTGCATCAAAATATATATGAAACAAATAGCAGACATTTATTCACCGGCCCACTGGGCCGTAAATAAGGAATGTGACACCACTGACTACCAATAGTCAGGGACCCACAACCAATACAAACATAATCCATACACCAATACGTTTCTACCTTGGGGATGGATACCCAAAATATGGGCTTCTCTAATACCACTATTTGCCGTAAAATTATATATGAAACAAATATCCGACATTTATTTACCAGCCCACTGGGCCTTAAATAAGGAATGTGACACCACTGACTACCCATAGGCATGGACCCACAACCAATACAAACATAACCCTTACACCAATAAGTTTCTACCTTGGGGATGGATACCCAAAATATGGGCTTCTCTAATACCACTATTTGCCGTAAAATTATATATGAAACAAATATCCGACATTTATTCACCAGGCCACTAGGCCTTAAATAAGGAATGTGACACCACTGACTACCCATAGGCAGGAACCCACAACCAATACAAACATAACCCTTACAACAATAAGTTTCTACCTTGGGGATGGATTCCCAAAATAAGGGCTCTTCCATATTACTATGTAATTTCAGAAATAAAAGTCGAAATTTGAACTTGATGAACGGCCCCTGGGTCCCTAAATAGGGAATGTGACACCAGTGACTACCCATAGTCAGGGACCTACAGCCAATACAAACATAACACATACACCAATAAGTTTTACCTTGGGGATGGATACCCAAAATATGGGCTCTTCCATATTACTATGTAATTTCAGAAATAAAAGTCGAAATTTGAACTTGATGAACGGCCACTGGGTCCCTAAATAGGGAATGTGACACCAGTGACTACCCATAGTCAGGGACCCACAAGCAATACACACATAATACATACAACAATAAGTTTCTACCTTGGGGATGGATACCCAAAATAAGGGCTCTTCCATATTACTATGTAATTTCAGAAATAAACGTCGAAATTTGAACTTGATGAACGGCCCCTGGGTCCCTAAATAGGGAATGTGACACCAGTGACTACTCATAGGCAGGGACCTACAACCAATACAAACATAACCCATACACCAATAAGTTTCTACCTTGGGGATGGATACCCAAAATATGGGCTCTTCCATATTACTATGTAATTTCAGAAATAAAAGTCGAAATTTGAACTTGATGACCGGCCCCTGGGTCCCTAAATAGGGAATTTGACACCAGTGACTACCAATAGTCAGGGACCTACAGCCAATACAAACATAACACATACACCAATAAGTTTCTACCTTGGGGATGGATACCCAAAATATGGGCTTCTCTAATACCACTACTTGCAGTAAAAATATATATATATGAAACAATCAGCCGACATTTATTCACCATCCCACTGGGCCTTAAATAAGGAATGTGACACCACTTGCTACCCATAGTCAAGGACCCACAAGCAATACACACATAATACATACAACAATACGTTTCTACCTTGGGGATGGATACCCAAAATATGGGCTTCTCTAATACCACTATTTGCCGTAAAATTATATATGAAACAAATATCCGACATTTATTCACCAGGCCACTGGGCCTTAAATAAGGAATGTGACACCACTGACTACCCATAGGCAGGGACCCACAACCAATACAAACATAACCCTTACAACAATAAGTTTCTACCTTGGGGATGGATACCCAAAATAAGGGCTCTTCCATATTACTATGTAATTTCAGAAATAAAAGTCGAAATTTGAACTTGATGAACGGCCCCTGGGTCCCTAAATAGGGAATGTGACACCAGTGACTACCCATAGTCAGGGACCTACAGCCAATACAAACATAACCCATACACCAATAAGTTTCTACCTTGGGGATGGATACCCAAAATATGGGCTTCTCTAATACCACTATTTGCCGTAAAATTATATATGAAACAAATATCCGACATTTATTCACCAGGCCACTAGGCCTTAAATAAGGAATGTGACACCACTGACTACCCATAGGCAGGGACCCACAACCAATACAAACATAACCCTTACAACAATAAGTTTCTACCTTGGGGATGGATACCCAAAATAAGGGCTCTTCCATATTACTATGTAATTTCAGAAATAAAAGTCGAAATTTGAACTTGATGAACGGCCCCTGGGTCCCTAAATAGGGAATGTGACACCAGTGACTACCAATAGTCAGGGACCTACAGCCAATACAAACATAACCCATACACCAATAAGTTTCTACCTTGGGGATGGATACCCAAAATATGGGCTTCTCTAATACCACTATTTGCCGTAAAATTATATATGAAACAAATATCCGACATTTATTCACCAGGCCACTAGGCCTTAAATAAGGAATGTGACACCACTGACTACCAATAGGCAGGGACCAACAACCAATACAAACATAACCCTTACACCAATAAGTTTCTACCTTGGGGATGGATACCCAAAATATGGGCTTCTCTAATGCCAATATTTGCATTAAAATATATATGAAACAAATAGCAGACATTTATTCACCGGCCCACTGGGCCGTAAATAAGGAATATGACACCACTGACTACCAATAGTCAGGGACCCACAACCAATACAAACATAATCCATACACCAATAGGTTTCTACCTTGGGGATGGATACCCAAAATATGGGCTTCTCTAATACCACTATTTGCCGTAAAATTATATATGAAACAAATATCCGACATTTATTCACCAGGCCACTGGGCCTTAAATAAGGAATGTGACTCCACAGACTACCCATAGGCAGGCACCCACAACCAATCAAACATAACCCTTACAATAAAAGGTTTTACCTTGGTGATTGATACCCAAAATAAGGGCTCATCCATATTACTATGTAATTTCAGATATAAAAGTCGATATTTGAACTTGATGAACGGCCCCTGGGTCCCTAAATAGGGAATGTGACACCAGTGACTACCCATAGTCAGGGACCCACAAGCAATACACACATAATACATACAACAATAAGTTTCTACCTTGGGGATGGATACCCAAAATAAGGGATCTTCCATATTACTATGTAATTTCAGAAATAAAAGTCGAAATTTGAACTTAATGAACGGCCCCTGGGCCCCTAAATAAGGAATGTGACACAAGTGACTACCCATAGTCAGGGACCCACAACCAATACAAGCCTAACACATACACCAATAAGTTTCTACCTTGGGGATGGATACCCAAAATATGGGCTTCTCTAATACCACTACTTGCAGTAAAAATATATATATATGAAACAATCAGCCGACATTTATTCACCATCCCACTGGGCCTTAAATAAGGAATGTGACACCACTGACTACCTATATGCAGGGACCCACAACCAATACACACATAACACATACACCAATAAGTTTCTACCTTGGGGATGGATGCCCAAAATATGGGCTTCTCTAAGACCACTATTTGCAGTAAAAATATATATGAAACAATCATCCGACATTTATTCACCAGCACACTGGGCCTTAAATAAAGAATGTGACACCAGTGACTACCCATATTCAGGGACCCACAAGCAATACACACATAATACATACAACAATAAGTGTCTACCTTGTGGATGGATACCCAAAATAAGGGCTCTTCCATATTACTATGTAATTTCAGAAATAAACGTCGAAATTTGAACTTGATGACCGGCCCCTGGGTCCCTAAATAGGGAATGTGACACCAGTGACTACCCATAGTCAGGGACCTACAGCCAATACAAACATAACCCATACACCAATAAGTTTCTACCTTGGGGATGGATACCCAAAATATGGGCTCTTCCATATTACTATGTAATTTCAGAAATAAAAGTCGAAATTTGAACTTGATGAACGGCCACTGGGTCCCTAAATATGGAATGTGACACCAGTGACTACCCATAGTCAGGGACCCACAACCAATACACACATAATACATAAAACAATTGGTTTCTACCTTGGGGATGGATACCCAAAATAAGGGATCTTCCATATTACTATGTAATTTCAGAAATAAAAGTCGAAATTTGAACTTGATGAACGGCCCCTGGGCCCCTAAATAAGGAATGTGACACAAGTGACTACCCACAGGCAGGGACATACAGCCAATACAAACATAACACATACACCAATAAGTTTCTACCTTGGGGATGGATACCCAAAATATGGGCTTCTCTAATACCACTACTTGCAGTAAAAATATATATATATGAAACAATCAGCCGACATTTATTCACCATCCCACTGGGCCTTAAATAAGGAATGTGACACCACTGGCTACCCATATTCAGGGACCCACAAGCAATACACACATAATACATACAACAATACGTTTCTACCTTGGGGATGGATACCCAAAATATGGGCTTCTCTAATACCACTATTTGCCGTAAAATTATATATGAAACAAATATCCGACATTTATTTACCAGCCCACTGGGCCTTAAATAAGGAATGTGACACCAATGACTACCAATAGGCAGGGACCCACAACCAATACAAACATAACCCATACACCAATAAGTTTCTACCTTGGGGATGGATACCCAAAATATGGGCTTCTCTAATACCACTACTTGCAGTAAAATTATATATGAAACAATCAGCCGACATTTATTCACCATCCCACTGGGCCTTAAATAAGGAATGTGACACCACTGACTACCCATAGGCAGGGACCCACAACCAATACACACATAACACATACACCAATAAGTTTCTACCTTGGGGATGGATACCCAAAATATGGGCTCTTAAACCACTATTTCAGTAAAAATATATATGAAACAACATCCGACATTTATTCACCAGCCCCTGGGTCTTAAATAAGGAATGTGACACCAGTGACTACCCATAGTCAGGGACCCACAAGCAATACACACATAATACATACAACAATAAGTTTCTACCTTGGGGATGGATACCCAAAATAAGGGCTCTTCCATATTACTATGTAATTTCAGAAATAAAAGTCGAAATTTGAACTTGATGAACGGCCCCTGGGTCCCTAAATAGGGAATGTGACACCAGTGACTACCCATAGTCAGGGACCTACAGCCAATACAAACATAACCCATACACCAATAAGTTTCTACCTTGGGGATGGATACCCAAAATATGGGCTCTTCCATATTACTATGTAATTTCAGAAATAAAAGTCGAAATTTGAACTTGATGAACGGCCCCTGGGTCCCTAAATAGGGAATGTGACACCAGTGACTACCAATAGTCAGGGACCCACAAGCAATACAAACATAATCCATACACCAATAAGTTTCTACCTTGGGGATGGATACCCAAAATATGGGCTCTCTAATACCACTATGTAAAATTATATATGAAACAAATATGAATTTATTCAACGCCCACTGGGCCTTAAATAAGGAATGTGACACCACTGACTACCAATAGGCAGGGACCCACAACCAATACAAACATAACACTTACACCAGAAAATGTCTACCTTGGGGATGGATACCCAAAATATGGGCTTCTCTAATACCACTATTTGCCGTAAAATTATATATGAAACAAATATCCGACATTTATTCACCAGGCCACTGGGCCTTAAATAAGGAATGTGACACCACTGACTACCCATAGGCAGGGACCCACAACCAATACAAACATAACCCTTACAAAAAAAGTTTTTACCTTGGGGATGGATACCCAAAATAAGGGCTCATCCATATTACTATGTAATTTCAGATATAAAAGTCGAAATTTGAACTTGATTAACGGCCCCTGGGTCCCTAAATAGGGAATGTGACACCAGTGACTACCCATAGTCAGGGACCTACAGCCAATACAAACATAACCCATACACCAATAAGTTTCTACCTTGGGGATGGATACCCAAAATATGGGCTCTTCCATATTACTATGCAATTTCAGAAATAAAAGTCGAAATTTGAACTTGATGAACGGCCACTGGGTCCCTAAATAGGGAATGTGACACCAGTGACTACCCATAGTCAGGGACCCACAAGCAATACACACATAATACATACAACAATAAGTTTCTACCTTGTGGATGGATACCCAAAATAAGGGCTCTTCCATATTACTATGTAATTTCAGAAATAAACGTCGAAATTTGAACTTGATGACCGGCCCCTGGGTCCCTAAATAGGGAATGTGACACCAGTGACTACCCATAGTCAGGGACCTACAGCCAATACAAACATAACCCATACACCAATAAGTTTCTACCTTTGGGATGGATACCCAAAATATGGGCTCTTCCATATTACTATGTAATTTCAGAAATAAAAGTCGAAATTTGAACTTGATGAACGGCCACTGGGTCCCTAAATAGGGAATGTGACACCAGTGACTACCCATAGTCAGGGACCCACAACCAATACACACATAATACATACAACAATAGGTTTCTACCTTGGGGATGGATACCCAAAATAAGGGCTCTTCCATATTACTATGTAATTTCAGAAATAAACGTCGAAATTTGAACTTGATGAACGGCCCCTGGGTCCCTAAATAGGGAATGTGACACCAGTGACTACCCATAGGCAGGGACCTACAACCAATACAAACATAACCCATACACCAATAAGTTTCTACCTTGGGGATGGATACCCAAAATATGGGCTTCTCTAATACCACTATTTGCCGTAAAATTATATATGAAACAAATATCCGACATTTATTCACCAGGCCACTAGGCCTTAAATAAGGAATGTGACACCACTGACTACCCATAGTCAGGGACCCACAACCAATACAAACATAACCCTTACAACAATAAGTTTCTACCTTGGGGATGGATACCCAAAATAAGGGCTCTTCCATATTACTATGTAATTTCAGAAATAAAAGTCGAAATTTGAACTTGATGAACGGCCCCTGGGTCCCTAAATAGGGAATGTGACACCAGTGACTACCCATAGTCAGGGACCCACAAGCAATACACACATAATACATACAACAATAAGTTTCTACCTTGGGGATGGATACCCAAAATAAGGGCTCTTCCATATTACTATGTAATTTCAGAAATAAAAGTCGAAATTTGAACTTGATGACCGGCCCCTGGGTCCCTAAATAGGGAATGTGACACCAGTGACTACCAATAGTCAGGGACCTACAGCCAATACAAACATAACCCATACACCAATAAGTTTCTACCTTGGGGATGGATACCCAAAATATGGGCTTCTCTAATGCCAATATTTGCATTAAAATATATATGAAACAAATAGCAGACATTTATTCACCGGCCCACTGGGCCGTAAATAAGGAATGTGACACCACTGACTACCAATAGTCAGGGACCCACAACCAATACAAACATAATCCATACACCAATACGTTTCTACCTTGGGGATGGATACCCAAAATATGGGCCTCTCTAATACCACTATTTGCCGTAAAATTATATATGAAACAAATATCCGACATTTATTTACCAGCCCACTGGGCCTTAAATAAGGAATGTGACACCACTGACTACCATAGGCAGTGACCCACAACCAATACAAACATAACCCTTACACCAATAAGTTTCTACCTTGGTGATGGATACCCAAAATATGGGCTTCTCTAATACCACTATTTGCCGTAAAATTATATATGAAACAAATATCCGACATTTATTCACCAGGCCACTAGGCCTTAAATAAGGAATGTGACACCACTGACTACCCATAGGCAGGGACCCACAACCAATACAAACATAACCCTTACAACAGTAAGTTTCTACCTTGGGGATGGATACCCAAAATAAGGGCTCTTCCATATTACTATGTAATTTCAGAAATAAAAGTCGAAATTTGAACTTGATGAGCGGCCCCTGGGTCCCTAAATAGGGAATTTGACACCAGTGACTACCAATAGTCAGGGACCTACAGCCAATACAAACATAACACATACACCAATAAGTTACTACCTTGGGGATGGATACCCAAAATATGGGCTTCTCTAATACCACTACTTGCAGTAAAAATATATATATATGAAACAATCAGCCGACATTTATTCACCATCCCACTGGGCCTTAAATAAGGAATGTGACACCACTTGCTACCCATAGTCAAGGACCCACAAGCAATACACACATAATACATACAACAATACGTTTCTACCTTGGGGATGGATACCCAAAATATGGGCTTCTCTAATACCACTATTTGCCGTAAAATTATATATGAAACAAATATCCGACATTTATTTACCAGCCCACTGGGCCTTAAATAAGGAATGTGACACCACTGACTACCAATAGGCAGGGACCCACAAACAATACAAACATAACCCTTACACCAATAAGTTTCTACCTTGGGGATGGATACCCAAAATATGGGCTTCTCTAATACCACTATTTGCCGTAAAATTATATATGAAACAAATATCCGACATTTATTTACCAGCCCACTGGGCCTTAAATAAGGAATGTGACACCACTGACTACCCATAGGCAGGGACCCACAACCAATACAAACATAACCCTTACACCAATAAGTTTCTACCTTGGGGATGGATACCCAAAATATGGGCTTCTCTAATACCACTATTTGCCGTAAAATTATATATGAAACAAATATCCGACATTTATTCACCAGGCCACTAGGCCTTAAATAAGGAATGTGACACCACTGACTACCCAAATACAGGGACCCACAACCAATTCAAACATAACCATTACAACAATAAGTTTCTACCTTGGGGATTGATACCCAAAATAAGGGCTCTTCCATATTACTATGTAATTTCAGAAATAACAGTCGAAATTTGAACTTGATGAACGGCCCCTGGGTCCCTAAATAGGGAATGTGACACCAATGACTACCCATAATCAGGGACCCACAAGCAATACACACATAATACATACAACAATAAGTTTCTACCTTGGGGATGGATACCCAAACTAAGGGATCTTCCATATTACTATGTAATTTCAGAAATAAAAGTCGAAATTTGAACTTAATGAACGGCCCCTGGGCCCCTAAATAAGGAATGTGACACAAGTGACTACCCATAGGCAGGGACCCACAACCAATACAAGCCTAACACATACACCAATACGTTTCTACCTTGGGGATGGATACCCAAAATATGGGCTTCTCTAAGACCACTATTTGCAGTAAAAATATATATGAAACAATCATCCGACATTTATTCACCTGCCCACTGCCTTAAATAAGGAATGTGACACCAGTGACTACCCATAGTCCGGGACCCACAAGCAATACACACATAATACATACAACAATAAGTTACTACCTTGGGGAAGGATACCCAAAATATGGGCTCTTCCATATTACTATGTAATTTCAGAAATAAAAGTCGAAATTTGAACTTGATGACCGGCCCCTGGGTCCCTAAATAGGGAATGTGACACCAGTGACTACCCATAGTCAGGGACCTACAGCCAATACAAACATAACCCATACACCAATAAGTTTCTACCTTGGGGATGGATACCCAAAATATGGGCTCTTCCATATTACTATTTCATTTCAGAAATAAAAGTCGAGATTTGAACTTGATGAACGGCCCCTGGGCCCCTAAATAGGGAATGTGACACCAGTGACTACCCATAGTCTGGGACCTACAAGTAATACACACATAATACATACAACAATAGGTTTCTACCTTGGGGATGGATACCCAAAATATGGGCTTTTCTAATGTCACTATTTTCATTAAAATATATATGAAACAAATAGCCGATATTTATTCAACGGCCCACTTGGCCTTAAATAAGGAATGTGATACCACTGACTATGCATGGGTGTGAGCCTGGATCCAATAGCACTACATATAAGCTGTACTTTCTACCTATGGGCTCTTCCATATCATTATGTAATTTCAGAAATTCGACCTTGATGAACGGATCCTGGGGCCCTAACTAGGGAATGTGACACCGGTGACTATGCATAGACGTGGACCCATAACCAATTCACACATAACACACACAATGATAGGTTTGTATCTTGGGAATGGAGGCATGGGTTACATATAATAATAATTATAGTAACAATGTGAACGAATAATTCACAGCGGAAAAAGCGCACAGGAACATCACACTGAGACAAGTTAATAGTTAATGTCTGCTTGCGGATTTTGTGGAGTATTTTCATTGAAGTTGAAGTTGAAGGCAGTGCCCGTCCAACATATGGACCCAATATACTGGTCCGTCCACCCCCCCTCCCTCAACCAGGCAAATATGCAACATGTGCTCCGCAAACAGTCATGTTACCTGCCTTGCTCACTGCATTCAAGAAAATCAGTTAAAAGGTCAATTTACTTCATATGGCCTATACAAGCTTAAATTTGAAGGAATATATTTGTTAATTTTCTATCAACTTAATGCAAACAGTATCGAACCACTTCAGGATAACACTGTATTACAGGCGCGGCGCTATGAATTTCTGGAGGGGGTTCGATACAAGTGCGACGGCCCGTAGGGCAGGAGGCCGCTAGGGGGGTCCGGGGGTATGCTCCCCGAAATATTTTTAAATCTGGAAGCTCTGAAATGGCATTTCCTGCATTCTAGAGCTCAAAATGTATGGTAAAACAGATGGCAGGAACAAACATCAGCAGCTTCACAGCTCTCTGTGAAAGTTTGTTAAATCGTGTATCCATCTCATTGATGATGCAGTCAAGAAGAGGAATGGCAACTGTACGGCGATAATATTCTTCTGGCGTATCAGCGGGCTGATTTTGACGATGGATCTGGCGTTTGGCAATGCGTGGCAAAGACGGATCAACGTTTAGTTTCTCTGCGATGCGTTCGGCTTGAATGTAGATCTTTTTGAAACCTTCTTCAACGTTGTCACGTGTCGCTTTCATATCAGACGCGGTTTCATCAATCAACTGGTTAGCTTTTACAATGTCTATCGTTCGACCCTGAAGGTAGACGGTAACGCCGTGAAGAGGGTGCAACAGGTAATACAGCGCAGACCAACAATAAATCCGAAATCCGTCACAGCTTTAGCGTGAGCAATTGCATCTTTCTTTGATTCCGAGTCCCAGCCTTCCGTAAACGCCTTATCAAAATCATCCATGTCCGGGTGAGTACCACTGATGATATCAAAGCACTCTACCAGGAATGGTAGGGCCAGGTAGAAATGCTCATAAGCGCTATTGCGCTCCGACCAACGGGTCTTGCACATGCCAATTATCTCTTTTCTAGTGGTGGCATTGTGAAAGTGACGTTTTTCCGCTATCATTTCTATGAGCCTTTCCCGTTTTGGAGAGTAGTTGAAGAAGATAGCTACATCCTTCATGGTAGCAATCACATGCTGTATGTTATTAGCTTTACGGCTAGCGGCAATGGAAAGATTAAGAATATGTCCATTGCAATGGGTATATGGAGCATTTGGTGCATGCTGTGAAATGATTCCAGATACGCCTTTCTTCTCGCTAGACAGGTTTGAGGCACCATCATAACATTGCCCCTGAAGCTGATGCATATCCAAACCAACGTTTTTATGGAACTCCAGGATGGCATTAGCGATAGCTTCGCCAGTAATTATATGAATGTTGATGAACTCAACGAACTCCTCTCGTATCTGTTTCTCTTCGTCTACAAAGCGAAAGCAAACTGATAGAATTTCATCATTGCTTGATGTTACCTCATCCACCATTACAGTGTGAAAACCTGATTTCTTAATCTCTCGCGGGGACTTAGACATGTTTTCCTGGGCAGGCTTAGCCGACCTAAGCGATTAACCAGTACTAAGCAATGTGTGTGAGGTGCCTTGCTCAATGACACTACATACGTGGCCTGACCGAATATCGAACCCGGGGTCGTTCGATTCCAAATCCAAAACGCACCTCCGACAATGAAGCAGACATTTTATTTCGAGGGAGGACCCCCGAACCACCCGTCAACTTGGCCTACACATCCATCCCAATCAAGCTACGCCCCTGGATACTGATATTATGACCTTATTGTAAGAGTAAATTATCTGAGGTCAAAACATTAAGTGGGACACTTATATCTTCTTTTGTTTGTCTAATCCTCTATAAACATTTGGAAAAGTAAAATATAGCCTACAGGATGGAACACACGTCCGATTGGTTAAGATCATAATTATACAAATAACATAATATTATGCTTGCTCCTAGAAACATTCAATCACCGATTATAAAGGTTTGCCTGCCCCGGGTTGTAATAATAACCGGTAGCAACGACCAATTAGACGCTGTACATTTTAGTAAAGGGGGTTGGTAATGTTGTTCTTTAAATTTGCCGCATTCATTTAATATAATGACATACAAGTTAATTTGTTCAATTAGACATAATATAACGATAAACGTGGATTGAATTGGAAAATATCCGAAATTGGACATTTAGTTTTACGACTTTTAAACCTGTATATTACCTGTTATCCCTGTGTTGAAAAATGGAACGTCCCAACTCAGTATATAAGAACACGTCTTAGCGTATTTCGTTGGTTATAAATATTTCTATATTTATTTGTAACCTCCTAGCGTCTTATTTGCATCTCGATAGTTATACAAATATCAGATCATGTTCCGACGTATCCTACGACGTGTGTTAGCAGCGATCTCAACCTGGGTGTATGGTAAGTTATCTTTTATTTACTTTAGGGACTGTTTCATTATTTATCGTCGCGGATGGAGTGGGGTTGCGGGGGGGGGGCGGTATTTTTCCAAGACTTATGTTGCATGATGACTTTCCAGGATACGTGTACATGTAGTTTTTTTCTTCTCCTGCTCATCAATCATTTTCTGATTATTATTGAGATCAGTGTGTTGTGGCGGAGAGTAGACCACCAACATTTCCTCGGTATAAACCAACACTCGACTCTCCAACATTGATGCTGCTCAAAAGCTATACACATCTTATAATAATTGTATGTACCATGCTGACAGTAAATACAATTGGTTTGATTTGATTTGTAAGCGACTGACAACTTGCTCACATAGCCCTATCGCTATTTATCAGTTGCCTCTGATAGGGAGCGAACCTGCAGTCCTGATGACAGCAATGAAAGACGAGTTTGAGCAATGGCGCTCGAGACCAATCGGCCACGAAGGCTCTAGTTCTGTAATTTTATAGAAAATTATTGGTGAAATAAAATGTCTTATTCCACTGGTTGAAAGCAATGGAATAACACATTTTATTTCTCACTGGTTTGTACCTGTCGTGCCTAGCCACTGCATGTTGAAATGGTGTCAACGAGAACGTTTTCAGACTCGATCCGTCAGTGACATCATTAATGACGTCTTATATGACATCATTTATTGTCGTCCAAGCACGAGTTCTCGCGCCAATAGCGCACGGTTACATAATGTTTCGAAACTTTTAAAGAACATGTGATAGCGCAGTGGTAGCGTGTTAGCTTCATGTGCAAAAGGCCCCGAGATCACGCCCAGCTGTAGCCTTTACAATTGTGCCCTAAGGCAAGGCATTTAACTTCCACATTGGCTCCCCTCTCTCGTAGCGAGAATAAGGTCTCGAAAGAGATAAATATATCGTCTGTTGACATGTTTTCCATATGTACATGTTTTCGATACAAGGTATTCGACACTGCATCATTTATTCCGCTGAAATAGTTTTCCAATATGCATCGTAAAATAAATGAATAATCCTTCATTTTATAACTAGTATAAACAAGAACAGGTTTTATCAGTTGCATAGCAACTGCATTTTTAATCAAAGTGTATGAAAATGAGGATTTTCAGCTTCAGAAAGTCACATGATTATCAATTGACAATGATATTTCAGTATGGTACAGGGTGTCTCAAAAACCGCCATACCTTGTATGTTTTTACTAACATTAAGAGAACTTGTGAAGAATATTAATATCTTCAATACCGTCATTTGACATTCATGGATTATTAGTATTATTACTATTACATGCCAGACTAACGCCATGTGTCTCTAAGTACAGGATATACTCACAGCCCACTAGAATGGGAAATATGCTAGACCTTGTTTTCATTAACAACCCATCTCTTGTTAAATCATCGACATCAGTCCCAGGGATAAGTGACCACGCCATGATCATCACTGATATCAACATTATACCACATATTGTCATACAGAAGCGTAGGAAGATCCACATATTCTCCAAGGCTGACTGGCCACATATCTACGAGGCTACAGTGTCCCTATCCAACACCATAGTCAACAGTGACCTTACAACCGCCACCGAAACCCTATGGGGTACCTTCAAAACTGGTGTTATGGACATTATGGAGAAGTACATCCCTACTAAGATGAGTAAACATCGTAAATCACTACCGTGGTTCAACAGAACACTACTACGGATGACCAGAAGGAAATCAAGGCTATACAAGCATGCTAAGAAGACCAACCAGTGGCAGGCATACAACATATTCCAGAAAGAATGTAAAAAGCAATTCAAGAAAGCCGAGATTAACCATATCAACAGTACAATCCAAAAAGGCCTAGACGAAAACAACACCAAACCCTTCTGGAGGTACGTGAAATCTCGCCGTCAAGACAGCACTGGCATAGCTCCACTCAAGAAGATGGGACAACTGCTAAACAACAGTCGAGAAAAAGCACAGATCCTTGTAGAACAATTCAGCTCTGTATTCACGAAGAACACACCAGCCCAGAACCAAGGCACACACGCACAGCGTCCAGCGGAGAATATCCCACACCTATCCGTCACCACCAAAGGAGTAGAGAAACTACTGGAAAATATCAACGTCTCCAAGGCCATGGGTCCCGACTGTATACCAAACATCTTACTGAAGACTTGTGCAGCACAGCTAGCCCCAGCACTACGTTATATTTTCCAACAGTCACTTGACTCTGGAAGTCTACCTGCGGATTGGCGCAATGCGAATATAGCCCCAGTATTCAAGAAAGGTGACGTCCACTTGGCCGAAAACTATAGACCAGTTTCTCTAACCTGTATATCATGTAAACTTCTCGAGCATATTATCTGCAAGCATATCCTTGATCATCTCTCCAAGCACAAGATTTTAACATCTCTTAACCATGGCTTCCGCTCCGGGTATTCCTGTGAAACCCAACTGATCACAACTATGCACGATCTATTTCAAAGTCACGACAAGGGACATCAGATCGACATCGCCATTCTAGATTTTTCCAAAGCGTTCGACACCGTACCGCACGAACTGCTACTTGGCAAGCTGAACGATTATGGCATCAGCGGCCCTATCAACAACTGGCTACGTGACTTTCTTACGAGGCGCAATATGAGCGTCGTGATTGAGGGTGAACGGTCAGATGCAGTCCACGTTGACTCCGGTGTGCCGCAGGGTACTGTCCTTGGCCCACTCTTGTTCTTATGCCACATCAATGATCTTCCCGAGGTGGTGAAGTCCCAAGTTAGACTCTTCGCCGATGATTGTCTACTGTACAGACCCATCAAGTCAGCAAGGGATCATCTGCTGCTGCATGAGGACCTTTCAGCCCTCGAGTCCTGGGCCAAGACATGGGGAATGCGCTTCAACGCAAAGAAGTGCTACATACTCAGTATCAACAACAAGTCATCACATTTCTACCAACTTGATAATGTCTTCCTTCAACAAGTCAACGAGAACCCTTACCTAGGAGTCACTATCCAATCCGACCTGAAGTGGAACACGCATATATCCAAGGTCATAAAGAAGGCGAATTCTTCTCTGGGATTCATCAGACGTAACCTTTCCCACTGCCCACTCACATGCAGGAAGACAGCTTATCTGGCTCTTGTTAGATCTATCCTCGAATACAGCTCTATCGTCTGGGATCCTTATTATGTCAAGGACATAGAAAGACTCGAGAGAGTACAACGACAAGCAGCCAGATTCATTACTGGAGACTACAAGTCCCGAGAGGAAGGATGTGTCTCAACCATGCTTCAGAACCAGGGCCTGCACAGCCTCCAAGATAGAAGGAGGGTCAACAGACTGACGTTTATGTACAAAGTGGTTCAGGGGCAGGTGCCAGCTCTACCCAGTCATGGCATACTAACACCCACAAGGGAGAAAAGAAACATTAAACTAAAACAATTCAGTGGTTACACAACATCAAATGTACTGTCAAACTATGTGACAAACAATTCAAAGTGCTTTAACCTAATACAGTGCAAAACTGAACAGTATAGGAGATCATATTTTCCTAAGACCATTATTGATTGGAACTCCTTGAGTGACAGTGTTGTGCGCGCTGACAAAGCAAGCAGCTTCAAAGCTGCCCTGATCCGGGACATATAATTAACCGGACCGCATCTCTCTCCCGTCGCGATATATACCAAATTTGGTC
Organism: Archivesica marissinica; assembly: GCA_014843695.1. NCBI lineage: Eukaryota > Metazoa > Mollusca > Bivalvia > Venerida > Vesicomyidae > Archivesica > Archivesica marissinica. The sequence goes on from CM026393.1 coordinate 22,219,329, forward strand.
CTGCGACGTATACATCCAGATCCAGATCCAGACCTACTGGCATGACAAATGTCTACCAGGCAGTTAGGGAGCTCAATGAAAGTTCTGGTCTGTGGTCAGATGCAATATTTATTTGATGAATTCATATGTCCCTACCATGACAACTACACTGAGAAATAGACTTTAAAAAATTTGAATAAAGATCCAGAATGACCCCATAGCTATGTTGTTATTTATTAATTACATGTGTTAGGTTACATTTGGACAGTAACTATACAATGATACTCTTCATTTTAGAGGGTATCAATAATATGTCAATATTTTAAATGGCAGCTTTGTATTATTTTTTATAATGATATGGATAAATGGAAATGAATTAATTGAAAGATAATGTATGCTTGGGACTACTTTCCAGGGCAACAATGTATATGTTATCAAAAACCGGTCAATCAATGATAAGTTGTAAGAAATTGTTTCGCAATCAAACTAAAATAAACTAAGGAACATTTTCTGAAACAGTGTGACGCTAACCAAGTATAATTGAACATAAAACAACTATTTCTGATTGCTTACATGTTGCCGAGAGCAGACAAACACTCGCAATTTATGCAAATGATTGTGAATGGCATGCTTACATGTTGCCGAGAGCAGACAAACACTCGCAATTCTTGCATATGATGGTGAATGGCATGCTTACATGCTGCCGAGGGCAGACAAACACTCACACTTCTTGCATATGATTGTGAATGGCATGCTTACATGCTGCCGAGGGCAGACAAACACTCGCAATTCTTGCATATGATTGTGAATGGCCAAGGTATGAGGAATACATCTTGTTGTATATATGACTAGATTGTGACAAGATGTTTTATATCATTGTAGGGGTTGACGTGGCAGAGGAGGGAGACCAGTCGTGCAGCGACGTGGTAGTGGTGGAGCAGCCCAGCAGTGACGTGGTAGTGGTGGAGCAGCCCAGCAGTGACGTGGTAGTGGTGGAGCAGCCCAGCAGTGACGTGGTAGTGGTGGAGCAGCCCAGCAGTGACGTTGTAGTGGTGGGCCAGCCTGACGGTGATGTGGTGGTGGACCAGTCAGGTAGCGACCTCGTGGTAGACGTTCCTGTGGAGGTTATGGATCAGCCAACCGTTGAGGACGATGGCGTGGATGGTAAGTTTCCCATGTTTAAGATTAGTTCATGAATCTAAAGAATAAATGTTTCCTTTAATAGCAGGATTTACTACATTATGATGCAACAACATCACACTGGAGATAACCATGTAATGACATTTTTTCTTTATAGCACAATGATTCTAGTATTTGCTTAGTGAAGGCAGCTAGCATAGAAATGGGCTATATCAACTTTGGGAGTGCACAAGATATTATAACACTTTACATTTGTTTTCATCGAGTTTTAACCATTATCGTAATTTCAAATGTATAATTATGCATGATCAATAGGATTCATTTCAATGCCCTGAGCTGAGCCTTAATATTTTTGATTTAACACGCTAGCGTCAGATAAAATCACTTTTGCAAACAGCATAGAGCCAGATCAGACGGCACAAAACTTTCCATCTGATCAGGCCCTATGATGTCTGCTATTCGGATAGTGGAGCTAAAACACTTGGCTGAATAGCAAACAACATGGATCTTGATCAGACATGGTGTTGCACCACGGCTGATCTGGATCATGTTGTTTACAAATGTGATTTTATTTACTCAGCAGGCAATGGATTAAAATGCAATTTGACAATTGTTTAGTAGCATAAATAATAAATAGATATGCATATAGAGAGTGCATCTTCGATGGGTACTTTCCCATTTTAAAGATATCTGCCGTAATACCATACATGGCATATCTGACACAATTTGATGCTTCCTCATGTCGTGAGACATTTCCTCACACAAAGTGATTTTTTTCTTATGGCGTAGGCTTCTTCGCAGCATGAGCCATTTCCTCACGCAATTTGATGCTTTCTCATGGCGTAAGACATTCCCTCACACAAATTTATGCTTTCTCACGGCATAAGATATTTCCTCACACAATTTGATGCTTTCTCATGGTGTAAGACATTTCCTCATACAATTTGGTGCTTTCTCACGGCGTAAGACATTTCCTCATACAATTTGGTGCTTTCTCATGGCGTAAGACATTTCCTCACACAATTTGGTGTTTTCTCACGGCATAAGACATTTCCTCACACAATTTTATGCTTTCTCACGGCGTAAGATATTTCCTCATACAATTTGGTGCTTTCTCACCACGTAAAATATTTCCTCACACAATTTTATGCTTTCTCATGGCGTAAGACATTTCCTCACACAATTTGATGCTTTCTCATGGTGTAAGACATTTCCTCATACAATTTGATGCTTTCTCATGGCGTAAGACATTTCCTCACACAATTTGATGCTTTCTCACGGCGTAAGATATTTCCTCACACAATTTGGTGCTTTCTCACGGCGTAAGATATTTCCTCATACAATTTGGTGCTTTCTCATGGCGTAAGACATTTCCTCACACAATTTGGTGCTTTCTCACCACGTAAAATATTTCCTCACATAATTTGATGCTTTCTCATGGTGTAAGACATTTCCTCACACAATTTGATGCTTTCTCACGGTGTAAGACATTTCCTCACACAATTTGATGCTTTCTCATGGTGTAAGACATTTCCTCACATAATTTGATGCTTTCTCATGGCGTAAGACATTTCCTCACACAATTTGGTGCTTTCTCATGGCGTAAGGCATTTCCTCACACAATTTGATGCTTTCTCATGGCGTAAGACATTTCCTCACACAATTTTATGCTTTCTCACGGCGTAAGATATTTCCTCACACAATTTGATGCTTTCTCATGGCGTAAGATATTTCCTCACACAATTTGATGCTTTCTCACCACATAAAATATTTCCTCACACAATTTGATGTTTTCTCATGGCGTAAGATATTTCCTCATACAATTTGGTGCTTTCTCACCACATAAAATATTTCCTCACACAATTTGATGTTTTCTCACGGCGTAAGATATTTCCTCATACAATTTGATGCTTTCTCACCACATAAAATATTTCCTCACACAATTTGATGTTTTCTCACGGCGTAAGATATTTTCTCACACAATTTTATGCTTTCTCACGGCGTAAGATATTTCCTCATACAATTTGGTGCTTTCTCACCACGTAAAATATTTCCTCACACAATTTTATGCTTTCTCACGGCGTAAGATATTTCCTCACACAATTTTATGCTTTCTCATGGCGTAAGACATTTCCTCACACAATTTGATGCTTTCTCATGGTGTAAGACATTTCCTCACACAATTTGATGCTTTCTCACGGTGTAAGACATTTCCTCACACAATTTGATGCTTTCTCATGGTGTAAGACATTTCCTCACACAATTTGGTGCTTTCTCATGGCGTAAGGCATTTCCTCACATAATTTGATGCTTTCTCATGGTGTAAGGCATTTCCTCATACAATTTGATGCTTTCTCATGGCGTAAGACATTTCCTCATACAATTTGGTGCTTTCTCATGGCGTAAGACATTTCCTCACTCAATTTAATGCTTCCTCACATTTTGAGTCATTTCCTCACACAATTTGATGCTTTCTCATGGCGTAAGACATTTCCTCACACAATTTTATGCTTTCTCATGGCGTAAGACATTTCCTCACACAATTTTATGCTTTCTCACGGCGTAAGATATTTCCTCACACAATTTGATGCTTTCTCATGGCGTAAGATATTTCCTCACACAATTTGATGCTTTCTCACCACATAAAATATTTCCTCACACAATTTGATGTTTTCTCATGGCGTAAGATATTTCCTCATACAATTTGATGCTTTCTCACCACATAAAATATTTCCTCACACAATTTGATGTTTTCTCACGGCGTAAGATATTTTCTCACACAATTTTATGCTTTCTCACGGCGTAAGATATTTCCTCATACAATTTGGTGCTTTCTCACCACGTAAAATATTTCCTCACACAATTTTATGCTTTCTCACGGCGTAAGATATTTCCTCACACAATTTTATGCTTTCTCATGGCGTAAGACATTTCCTCACACAATTTGATGCTTTCTCATGGTGTAAGACATTTCCTCATACAATTTGATGCTTTCTCATGGCGTAAGACATTTCCTCACACAATTTGATGCTTTCTCACGGCGTAAGACATTTCCTCACACAATTTGGTGCTTTCTCATGGCGTAAGGCATTTCCTCACACAATTTGGTGCTTTCTCATGGCGTAAGACATTTCCTCACACAATTTGGTGCTTTCTCATGGCGTAAGGCATTTCCTCACACAATTTTATGCTTTCTCATGGTGTAAGGCATTTCCTCACACAATTTGGTGCTTTCTCATGGCGTAAGGCATTTCCTCACTCAATTTAATGCTTTCTCATGGCGTAAGGCATTTCCTCACACAATTTGATGCTTTCTCATGGTGTAAGACATTTCCTCACACAATTTGATGCTTTCTCATGGTGTAAGGCATTTCCTCACACAATTTAATGCTTTCTCATGGCGTAAGACATTTCCTCACACAATTTGGTGCTTTCTCATGGCGTAAGGCATTTCCTCACTCAATTTAATGCTTTCTCATGGCGTAAGGCATTTCCTCACTCAATTTAATGCTTTCTCATGGCGTAAGGCATTTCCTCACTCAATTTAATGCTTTCTCATGGCGTAAGGCATTTCCTCACTCAATTTAATGCTTTCTCATGGCGTAAGGCATTTCCTCACACAATTTGATGCTTTCTCATGGCGTAAGACATTTCCTCACACAATTTGATGCTTTCTCATGGCGTAAGGCATTTCCTCACTCAATTTAATGCTTTCTCATGGCGTAAGGCATTTCCTCACACAATTTGATGCTTTCTCATGGCGTAAGGCATTTCCTCATACAATTTGGTGCTTTCTCATGGCGTAGTACATTTCCTCACACAATTTGGTGCTTTCTCATGGCGTAAGGCATTTCCTCACTCAATTTAATGCTTTCTCATGGCGTAAGGCATTTCCTCACTCAATTTGATGCTTTCTCACGGCGTAAGGCATTTCCTCACTCAATTTAATGCTTTCTCATGGCGTAAGGCATTTCCTCACACAATTTGATGCTTTCTCATGGTGTAAGACATTTCCTCACACAATTTGATGCTTTCTCATGGTGTAAGGCATTTCCTCACACAATTTAATGCTTTCTCATGGCGTAAGACATTTCCTCACACAATTTGGTGCTTTCTCATGGCGTAAGGCATTTCCTCACTCAATTTAATGCTTTCTCATGGCGTAAGGCATTTCCTCACTCAATTTAATGCTTTCTCATGGCGTAAGGCATTTCCTCACTCAATTTAATGCTTTCTCATGGCGTAAGGCATTTCCTCACTCAATTTAATGCTTTCTCATGGCGTAAGGCATTTCCTCACTCAATTTAATGCTTTCTCATGGCGTAAGGCATTTCCTCACTCAATTTAATGCTTTCTCATGGCGTAAGACATTTCCTCACTCAATTTGGTGCTTTCTCATGGCGTAAGACATTTCCTCACACAATTTGGTGCTTTCTCATGGCATAAGACATTTCCTCACACAATTTGGTGCTTTCTCATGGCGTAAGGCATTTCCTCACACAATTTGATGCTTTCTCATGGCGTAAGACATTTCCTCACTCAATTTAATGCTTCCTCACATTTTGAGTCATTTCCTCACACAATTTGATGCTTTCTCATGGCGTAAGATATTTCCTCACACAATTTTATGCTTTCTCATGGCGTAAGACATTTCCTCACACAATTTTATGCTTTCTCACGGCGTAAGATATTTCCTCACACAATTTGATGCTTTCTCATGGCGTAAGATATTTCCTCACACAATTTGATGCTTTCTCACCACATAAAATATTTCCTCACACAATTTGATGTTTTCTCATGGCGTAAGATATTTCCTCATACAATTTTATGCTTTCTCACGGCGTAAGATATTTCCTCATACAATTTGGTGCTTTCTCACCACGTAAAATATTTCCTCACATAATTTGATGCTTTCTCATGGCGTAAGACATTTCCTCACACAATTTGATGCTTTCTCATGGCGTAAGACATTTCCTCATACAATTTGATGCTTTCTCATGGTGTAAGACATTTCCTCACACAATTTGATGCTTTCTCATGGCGTAAGACATTTCCTCACACAATTTGGTGCTTTCTCATGGCGTAAGACATTTCCTCACACAATTTGGTGCTTTCTCATGGCGTAAGACATTTCCTCACACAATTTGATGCTTTCTCATGGCGTAAGACATTTCCTCACACAATTTGATGCTTTCTCATGGCGTAAGACATTTCCTCACACAATTTGGTGCTTTCTCATGGCATAAGACATTTCCTCACACAATTTGGTGCTTTCTCATGGCGTAAGACATTTCCTCACACAATTTGATGCTTTCTCATGGTGTAAGACATTTCTTCACACAATTTGGTGCTTTCTCATGGCGTAAGACATTTCTTCACACAATTTGGTGCTTTCTCATGGTGTAAGACATTTCCTCACACAATTTTATGCTTTCTCATGGCGTAAGACATTTCCTCATACAATTTGATGCTTTCTCATGGTGTAAGACATTTCCTCACACAATTTGATGCTTTCTCATGGCGTAAGACATTTCCTCACACAATTTGATGCTTTCTCATGGTGTAAGACATTTCTTCACACAATTTGGTGCTTTCTCATGGCGTAAGACATTTCCTCACTCAATTTAATGCTTCCTCACATTTGAGTCATTTCCTCACACAATTTGATGCTTTCTCATGGCGTAAGATATTTCCTCACACAATTTTATGCTTTCTCATGGCGTAAGACATTTCCTCACACAATTTTATGCTTTCTCACGGCGTAAGATATTTCCTCACACAATTTGATGCTTTCTCATGGCGTAAGATATTTCCTCACACAATTTGATGCTTTCTCACCACATAAAATATTTCCTCACACAATTTGATGCTTTCTCATGGCGTAAGACATTTCCTCACACAATTTGATGCTTTCTCATGGCGTAAGACATTTCCTCACACAATTTGATGCTTTCTCATGGCGTAAGACATTTCCTCACACAATTTGATGCTTTCTCATGGCGTAAGACATTTCCTCACACAATTTGGTGCTTTCTCATGGCGTAAGACATTTCCTCACACAATTTGATGCTTTCTCATGGCGTAAGACATTTCCTCACACAATTTGATGCTTTCTCATGGCGTAAGACATTTCCTCACACAATTTGATGCTTTCTCATGGCGTAAGACATTTCCTCACACAATTTGGTGCTTTCTCATGGCGTAAGACATTTCCTCACACAATTTGGTGCTTTCTCATGGCGTAAGACATTTCCTCACACAATTTTATGCTTTCTCATGGCGTAAGACATTTCCTCACACAATTTGATGCTTTCTCATGGCGTAAGACATTTCCTCACACAATTTGATGCTTTCTCATGGCGTAAGACATTTCCTCACACAATTTGGTGCTTTCTCATGGCGTAAGACATTTCCTCACACAATTTGGTGCTTTCTCATGGCGTAAGACATTTCCTCACACAATTTGGTGCTTTCTCATGGCGTAAGACATTTCCTCACACAATTTGATGCTTTCTCATGGCGTAAGACATTTCCTCACACAATTTGATGCTTTCTCATGGCGTAAGACATTTCCTCACACAATTTGGTGCTTTCTCATGGCGTAAGACATTTCCTCACACAATTTGGTGCTTTCTCATGGCGTAAGACATTTCCTCACACAATTTGATGCTTTCTCATGGCGTAAGACATTTCCTCACACAATTTGATGCTTTCTCATGGCGTAAGACATTTCCTCACACAATTTGATGCTTTCTCATGGTGTAAGACATTTCCTCACACAATTTGGTGCTTTCTCATGGCGTAAGACATTTCTTCACACAATTTGGTGCTTTCTCATGGTGTAAGACATTTCCTCACACAATTTTATGCTTTCTCATGGCGTAAGACATTTCCTCACACAATTTGATGCTTTCTCATGGCGTAAGACATTTCCTCACACAATTTGATGCTTTCTCATGGCGTAAGACATTTCTTCACACAATTTGGTGCTTTCTCATGGCGTAAGACATTTCCTCACACAATTTGGTGCTTTCTCATGGCGTAAGACATTTCCTCACACAATTTGGTGCTTTCTCATGGCGTAAGACATTTCCTCACACATTTGATGCTTTCTCATGGTGTAAGACATTCCTTCACACAATTTGGTGCTTTCTCACGGTGTAAGACATTCCTTCACACAATTTGGTGCTTTCTCATGGTGTAAGACATTCCTTCACACAATTTGGTGCTTTCTCATGGTGTAAGACATTTCTTCACACAATTTGGTGCTTTCTCATGGTGTAAGACATTTCTTCACACAATTTGGTGCTTTCTCATGGCGTAAGACATTTCCTCACACAATTTGGTGCTTTCTCATGGCGTAAGACATTTCCTCATACAATTTGATAATTTGATGCTTCCTCATGGTGTAAGACATTTCCTCACACAATTGGATGCTTTCTCACGATGTAAGACATTTCCTCACACAATTTGATGCTTTCTCATGGCGTAAGACATTTCCTCACACAATTTGGTGTTTTCTCATGGCGTAAGACATTTCCTCACACAATTTGATGTTTTCTCATGGCGTAAGACATTTCCTCATACAATTTGATGCTTTCTCATGGCGTAAGACATTTCCTCATACAATTTGATAATTTGATGCTTTCTCATGGCGTAAGACATTTCCTCATACAATTTGATAATTTGATGCTTTCTCATGGCGTAAGACATTTCCTCATACAATTTGATAATTTGATGCTTCCTCATGGCGTAAGACATTTCCTCACACAATTTGGTGCTTTCTCACGGTGTAAGACATTTCCTCACACAATTTGATGCTTTCTCACGGTGTAAGACATTTCCTCACACAATTTGGTGCTTTCTCACGGTGTAAGACATTTCCTCACACAATTTGATGCTTTCTCACGGTGTAAGGCATTTCCTCACACAATTTGATGCTTTCTCACGGTGTAAGGCATTTCCTCACACAATTTGATGCTTTCTCACGGTGTAAGGCATTTCCTCACACAATTTGATGCTTTCTCACGGTGTAAGACATTTCCTCACACAATTTGATGCTTTCTCACGGTGTAAGACATTTCCTCACACAATTTGATGCTTTCTCACGGTGTAAGGCATTTCCTCATGCAATTTGATGCTTCCTTGCATGAGTCATTTCCTCATGCAATTTGATGCATTCTCGCAGCATGAGTCATTCCCTCATGCAATTTGATGCTTCCTCGCAGCATGGGACATTTACTCATGCAATGTGATGCTTCCTTCCATCCCACGGCTCATTCTAGAGGGTGATTTTGTCGAAAGTCGCCCCAGGGACCCTGACACTTCTCGCCTCTCTTTTACAATTTCATACAATACATGTACGTCCAGTAAGATACACTGGCCCATTTATAAAGCACTTCATCTATTCAAACAAAGACAATTTAAGTACGCAATCATGTGCTTTCTCACTTCTCCCAGAAATATGACTTAAAATAAGACCTGCATACGAGGACTAATTTTCTACACCCACCCACAGTAAGTCCCAACCTACCAGTGACTTTGAACTTGAATTTTGGCCTAAAACAGAAATTGTTCATGTCATGAAATGATTATTTCTGGAAGATCATCAAATGTATTGATTTGAAACTTTGCATACAAGCATTTGGCTATTCATTAACAAGCATAAAGCACATTTTATATTTCGGTGAAACATCACTCGGAGTCGGTCAGCACTTGTAGTGAACCGTGCATGGTGAGACACCCATGGGACAATTAGCACTGTAGTGAACCGTGTATAGTGAGACAACCATGGGGCAGTCAGCACTTGTAGTGAACCTTGCATGACGAGACACCCATGGGGCAGTCAGCACTTGTAGTGAACCGTGGATGGCGAGACACCCATGGGGCGGTCAGCACTTGTAGTGAACCGTGCATGGTGAGACACTCATGGGGCAGTCAGCACTTGTAGTGAACCGTGCATGGTGAGACACTCATGGGGCGGTCAGCACTTGTAGTGAACCGTGCATGGTGAGACACTCATGGGGCAGTCAGCACTCGTAGTGAACCATGCATGGCGAGACACTCATGGGGCAGTCAGCACTCGTAGTGAAGCATGCAGCGAGACACTCCTGGGGCAGTCAGCACTCGTAGTGAACCATACATGGTGAGATGCCCATGGGGCGGTAAGCACTCATAGTGAACCATGCATGGCGAGACACTCATGGGGCAGTCAGCACTCGTAGTGAACCATGCATGCATGGTGAGATGCCCATGGAGCGGTCAGCACTCTTAGTGAACCATGCATGCATGGTGAGATGCCCATGGAGTGGTCAGCACTTGTAGTGAACCATGCATGGTGAGATGCCCATGGGGGTCAGCACTCTAGTGAACCATGCATGTGAGACCCATGGGCGGTCAGCACTCGTAGTGAACTGCTGGGAGACCATGGGCGGTCAGCACTCGTAGTGAACCGTGCATGGGAGAACCCATGGGGCGTCAGCACTCTAGTGAACTGCATGGGAGACCCATGGGGCGTCACACTCTAGTGAACCATGCATGGTGAGATGCCCATGGGTGGTCAGCACTCTTAGTGAACCATGCATGGTGAGATGCCCATGGGGCGGTCAGCACTCGTAGTGAAACGTGCCTGGCGAGACACCCAATTGGGCGTGCATGGTGAGACCCTGGGGCGTACACTCTAGTGAACCATGCATGGGAGACCTGGGGCGTCAGCACTCGTAGTGAACCATGCATGCATGGTGAGATGCCCATGGAGCGGTCAGCACTCTTAGTGAACCATGCATGCATGGTGAGATGCCCATGGAGCGGTCAGCACTTGTAGTGAACCATGCATGGTGAGATGCCCATGGGGTGGTCAGCACTCTTAGTGAACCATGCATGGTGAGATGCCCATGGGGCGGTCAGCACTCGTAGTGAAACGTGCATGGTGAGACACCCAATTGGGCGGTCAGCACTCGTAGTGAACCGTGCATGGTGAGATACCCATGGGGCGGTCAGCACTCATAGTGAACCGTGCATGGTGAGACACCCATGGGGCAGTCAGCACTCATAGTGAACCATGCATGGTGAGATGCCCATGGGGCGGTCAGCACTCATAGTGAACCATGCATGGTGAGATGCCCATGGGGCGGTCAGCACTCATAGTGAACCATGCATGGTGAGATGCCCATGGGGCGGTCAGCACTCATAGTGAACCATGCATGGTGAGATGCCCATGGGGCGGTCAGCACTCATAGTGACCATGCATGGTGAGATGCCCATGGGGCGGTCAGCACTCGTAGTGAACTCTCTAAGTGGATTAATTGTCATCCAATATTAATCCAAGTTAATAATGTCACGGTCAAGTTTGATCGATGTATCATATTGCATAATAACCACACAATTTCACACACTGTTCACTGACATAATGTCAAGGTCAAGGTTGATATTTCATACACTGTTCAATGGCATAATGTCAAGGTCAAGGTTGATAGACATATCTAATTCCAAAATAACACAATTTCACACACTGTTCAGTGCTAATTGCCAAAATAACACACAATTTCCATGGTTACAGTAAAACAGTTTTTCATTGAAGCGTAACTGTATCACTATTGAATTCTCTTGTTCAAATGGGGCCACAGTCATCAAATACTAGATCTCTTTAGTTTTCTACAAATTTATTTTAGCTTGATTGCGAAACAAGTTCTCACAACTTATATTAATCACTCTCGAGACTTCATTCCTGATGGAATCCATTGCCACGAGGGAGAGAGAAGAGGCAACATGGAATTTAAATACCTTGCCTAAGGACACTGTCATAATGGCTCCATTGGAGCTCCAACTCTGGGCCTTTTGCACCTGAAGCGAACGCGCTACCACAGCGCTGTCACGACTTCCACTAGGTCTCTAAATCAACATACATGAAACCTCAATAGTTTTTCTCAGTATCCAACTGTGGCCAAATATAATCTGTTGTAGTACAACAACTTGTGCATAGTGATTCAAATGGATTTAACGGGTTTCATGATCCATGGTGAGCGATTTAAGGAGTTCAACGTTCATTGAAGGATGGAAGCAAACAATGTGTCGAGTAGTCCCCCAAAGATTCAATGAATGTTCTGCAAGGTTAAATATATATGTTCATGAAACTCAATTAAATGTTTCTTGCCACTTAAAGCAGTCTTTTCTATTTCCAGGTGCTGATCAGTTCCAGGAGGTGTTCAGGAGTAGTATGGAGGAGGCTGTCGATGGGGTGGTCATCACTGATGATGCCGGTCTGGTGGGGCCTGTCGGAGTGCATGGAGAGCAAGCTGTGTTACTCGACCAGTTTGTGGATGTAGGTTTGTGGGAAACTCAGTTGATCCTGGCTGATGAGGTTGTCCCTGTCCTCGAGGTGGTTGTCCCTGTCCTCGAGGTGGTTGTCCCTGAGGTTGATCTGCCCCTGCTTGATCTTCCTGCAGAGCCCGAAGAGGTACCTACCCCTGCTCTTCCACGCAGGTCTCTTCGGGTTCGGAGACGTCCGGATCGGTTACAGATCTCCTGGGACTGAACAGGAATTCTTCGTTCATGCACTTCCCTGCCCATCGTCAGACTCCTTGAGGTGGAAGATATTATCAAGAGGAAACTGGATTATTTGGTAACTTATTATTAAATGTAGAAAATGAAAATAAATGTAATAGTTTAGGTAACTTGAGGATTGAATTTTACAGTGCTCATTGTAAAATAAGTATTATACAGCTTGCTACTATACTATATCTAAGTTCTTTGTTGCTGGGGCTTAAAGTTACATCAACAGCTTAGGTCATAATAGCGACTGTCCAGCAATTTATGTAGAGGTATACCATGGGTGATCTCCCTTTGCACTTCTACTGTAGGATAACCTTGTAACATGGGAAATCGCGATTCAGTTATTACAGACATTTAAATATATATCGTAATAATTCTTCACAACTTCTGTAACTTTGGACACCGAAGACAAGCGTGGGTTTTAACAAATTCTAGAGTTTATTGGTTATTCCGTATTATAGATGAATGAATTATGTATGAAACATCATTAAGGTATGAATTTAAAAAATCTTGTCCAGGATTTCTGCATGTAAATAATAATACTACTGATAGTTAGTATTGATAATCACACACACAGACGAACGTTCAGCGGGTGAACAAGTATCTCTTGATCAATCTGACATGTATACCTTCTCCATCAAGCGTTCGGGGCTTTGTGATACTAGTAATTATGTACTCAAAGACCCTGGATTGCTTGAGGTACATGTCAGACTGCACATAACATGTTTTTTTTCACCCCGTGGCTGCAGGCATACACATTTTTAATCACAAGTTTATCAATACTACAAATCATGGTACGATTGTTTTTTGCATGGAACCTGGAGGGAATTCTGACATGATAAAACAACAAATTACAGTAAATAAAGAACTAGCTCTATTGTTTTGCATGGCAAGAACAGATTTGTTTTGCACAAGTTATTAACTTAGGAATAAATCTAAATGCAAGATGCTTTGAAATTAAATGTGACTGTTTAAGACATTCATTGTATAACCTTAAATTGTACTAATGCAAGATGCTTTGACATTAAATGTGATTGTTTAAAACATTCAGTGTATAACCTTAAATTGTACTAATGCAAGATGCTTTGAAATTAAATGTGATTGTTTAAAACATTCAGTGTATAACCTTAAATTGTACTAATGCAAGATGCTTTGAAATTAAATGTGATTGTTTAAAATATTCAGTGTATAACCATAAATTGTACTAATGCAAGATGCTTTGACATTAAATGTGACTGTTTAAAACATTCAGTGTATAACCTTAAATTGTACTAATGCAAGATGCTTTGAAATTAAATGTGATTGTTTAAAACATTCAGTGTATAACCTTAAATTGTACTAATGCAAGATGCTTTGAAATTAAATGTGATTGTTTAAAACATTCAGTGTATAACCATAAATTGTAATTAGTCTTTGAGGAATATTTTGATGATTTGCAAGCAACCATTTTTAGTAGGATATTAAGGTTCAAATATATATTATACTAGTATTTAATTTTACTCATAAATTAGAATTAATTTTAAAAACACTGAGGACAAACTACACTTTATGATGGCCTACCAAATAACTCCGGTTTCTGATTGCCTCATTTGAAACCTCGCGCCTTACCTCATGGAGAAACTCCAAGAGAGAACTTGAACCACTCGACCAATGTGTCGCCCAATTCCGTGGTAAGACGGAGTTGGGTTTCTCGCCAGTTCTATTGTATGATATATTTAGATTGTCACCAGTCCGAGAACTTGAACCACTCGACCAGTGTGTCGACCAATACCGTTGTAAGACACAGTTGCTTTTCACCAGTTCTATTATAAGATATATTTAGATTGTCACCAGTCCGAGAACTTGAACCACTCGACCAGTGTGTCGACCAATACCGTTGTAAGACACAGTTGCTTTTCACCAGTTCTATTATAAGATATATTTAGATTGTCACCAGTCCGAGAACTTGAACCACTCGACCAGTGTGTCGACCAATACCGTTGTAAGACACAGTTGCTTTTCACCAGTTCTATTATAAGATATATTTAGATTGTCACCAGTCCGAGAACTTGAACCACTCGACCAGTGTGTCGACCAATACCGTTGTAAGACACAGTTGCTTTTCACCAGTTCTATTATAAGATATATTTAGATTGTCACCAGTCCGAGAACTTGAACCACTCGACCAGTGTGTCGACCAATACCGTTGTAAGACACAGTTGCTTTTCACCAGTTCTATTATAAGATATATTTAGATTGTCACCAGTCCGAGAACTTGAACCACTCGACCAGTGTGTCGACCAATACCGTTGTAAGACACAGTTGCTTTTCACCAGTTCTATTATAAGATATATTTAGATTGTCACCAGTCCGAGAACTTGAACCACTCGACCAGTGTGTCGACCAATACCGTTGTAAGACACAGTTGCTTTTCACCAGTTCTATTATAAGATATATTTAGATTGTCACCAGTCCGAGAACTTGAACCACTCGACCAGTGTGTCGACCAATACCGTTGTAAGACACAGTTGCTTTTCACCAGTTCTATTATAAGATATATTTAGATTGTCACCAGTCCGAGAACTTGAACCACTCGACCAGTGTGTCGACCAATACCGTTGTAAGACACAGTTGCTTTTCACCAGTTCTATTATAAGATATATTTAGATTGTCACCAGTCCGAGAACTTGAACCACTCGACCAGTGTGTCGACCAATACCGTTGTAAGACACAGTTGCTTTTCACCAGTTCTATTATAAGATATATTTAGATTGTCACCAGTCCGAGAACTTGAACCACTCGACCAGTGTGTCGACCAATACCGTTGTAAGACACAGTTGCTTTTCACCAGTTCTATTATAAGATATATTTAGATTGTCACCAGTCCGAGAACTTGAACCACTCGACCAGTGTGTCGACCAATACCGTTGTAAGACACAGTTGCTTTTCACCAGTTCTATTGTAAGATATATTTAGATTGTCGCCAGTCCGAGAACTTGAACCACTCGACCAGTGTGTCGACCAATACCGTTGTAAGAGGGGGCACCATTGACTGTTGTGTGTGGGGGCACCGTTGGCTGTTGTGCGTGGGGGCACCGTTGCCTGTTGCGCGTGGGGCACCGTTGGCTGTTGTGCGTGGGGGCACCGTTGCCTGTTGCGCGTGGGGCACCGTTGGCTGTTGTGTGTGGGGGCACCGTTGCCTCTTGTGTGTGGGGGCACCGTTGCCTATTGTGCGTGGGAGCACCATTGCCTGTTGTGCGTTGGGGCACCGTTGCCTGTTGTGAGTGGGGCACCATTGCCTGTTGTGCATGGGGGCACCGTTGGCTGTTGTGCGTGGGGGCACCGTTGCCTGTTGTGCGTGGGGGCACCATTGCCTGTTGTGTGCATGGGGCACCGTTGCCTGTTGTGTGCGCGGGGCACCGTTGCCTGTTGTGTGCGTGGGGCACCGTTGCCTGTTGTGCGTGGGGCACCGTTGCCTGTTGTGCGTGGGGCACCGTTGCCTGTTGTGCGTGGGGCACCATTGCCTGTTGTGCGTGGGGGCACCATTGCCTGTTGTGCGTGGGGGCACCGTTGCCTATTGTGCGTGGGGACACCGTTGCCTGTTGCGCGTGGGGGCACCGTTGCGTGTGGGGGCACCGTTGCCTGTTGTGTGTGGGGGCACCGTTGCCTGTTGCGTGTGGGGGCACCGTTGCCTGTTGCGTGTGGGGGCACCGTTGCCTGTTGTGAGTGGGGACACCGTTGCCTGTTGTGCGTGGGGGCACCGTTGGCTGTTGTGCATGGGGGCACCGTTGCCTGTTGTGAGTGGGGGCACCGTTGCCTGTTGTGCGTGGGGCACTGTTGCCTGTTGTGCGTGGGGGCACCGTTGCCTGTTGTGTGTGGGGGCACCGTTGCCTGTTGTGCGTGGGGGCACCGTTGGCTGTTGTGCGTGGGGCACCGTTGGCTGTTGTGAGTGGGGCACCGTTGCCTGTTGTGAGTGGGGCACCGTTGCCTGTTGTGAGTGGGGCACCGTTGCCTGTTGTGAGTGGGGACACCGTTGCCTGTTGTGCATGGGGGCACCATTGCCTGTTGTGTATGGGGGCACCGTTGCCTGTTGTGTATGGGGGCACCGTTGCCTGTTGTGCGTGGGGCACCGTTGGCTGTTGTGCGTGGGGGCACCGTTGCCTGTTGTGCGTGGGGGCACCGTTGCCTGTTGTGCGTGGGGGCACCGTTGCCTGTTGTGCGTGGGGGGCACCGTTGCCTGTTGTTCGTGGGGGGCACCGTTGCCTGTTGTGCGTGGGGGCACCGTTGCCTGTTGTGCATGGGGGCACCGTTGCCTGTTGTGCTTGGGGGTACCGTTGCCTGTTGTGCGTGGGGGCACCGTTGCCTGTTGTGCGTGGGGGCACCGTTGCCTGTTGTGCGTGGGGGCACCATTGCCTGTTGCGTGTGGGGGCACCGTTGCCTGTTGCGTGTGGGGGCACCGTTGCCTGTTGTGCGTGGGGGCACCGTTGCCTGTTGTGAGTGGGGACACCGTTGCCTGTTGTGCGTGGGGGCACCGTTGGCTGTTGTGCGTGGGGCACCGTTGCCTGTTGTGCGTGGGGGCACCGTTGCCTGTTGTGAGTGGGGACACCGTTGCCTGTTGTGCGTGGGGGCACCGTTGCCTGTTGTGCGTGGGGCACCGTTGCCTGTTGTGAGTGGGGCACCGTTGCCTGTTGTGCGTGGGGGCACCGTTGCCTGTTGTGCGTGGGGGCACCGTTGCCTGTTGTGCATGGGGGCACCGTTGCCTGTTGTGCGTGGGGCACCGTTGGCTGTTGTGCGTGGGGCACCGTTGGCTGTTGTGAGTGGGGCACCGTTGCCTGTTGTGAGTGGGGGCACCGTTGCCTGTTGTGAGTGGGGGCACCGTTGCCTGTTGTGAGTGGGGCACCGTTGCCTGTTGTGCATGGGGGCACCGTTGCCTGTTGTGTATGGGGGCACCGTTGCCTGTTGTGCGTGGGGCACCGTTGTGTTGTGCGTGGGGGCACCGTTGCCTGTTGTGCGTGGGGCACCGTTGGCTGTTGTGCGTGGGGGCACCGTTGCCTGTTGTGTGTGGGGGCACCGTTGCCTGTTGTGCGTGGGGGCACCGTTGCCTGTTGTGCGTGGGGGCACCGTTGCCTGTTGTGAGTGGGGCACCGTTGCCTGTTGTGCATGGGGGCACCGTTGGCTGTTGTGCGTGGGGGCACCGTTGCCTGTTGTGCTTGGGGGCACCATTGCCTGTTGTGTGCATGGGGCACCGTTGCCTGTTGTGTGCGCGGGGCACCGTTGCCTGTTGTGTGCGTGGGGCACCGTTGCCTGTTGTGCGTGGGGCACCGTTGCCTGTTGTGCGTGGGGCACCGTTGTCTGTTGTGCGTGGGGCACCATTGCCTGTTGTGCGTGGGGGCACCATTGCCTATTGTGCGTGGGGGCACCGTTGCCTATTGTGCGTGGGGACACCGTTGTCTGTTGCGCGTGGGGGCACCGTTGCGTGTGGGGGCACCGTTGCCTGTTGCGTGTGGGGGCACCGTTGCGTGTTGGGGCACCGTTGCCTGTTGTGAGTGGGGACACCGTTGCCTGTTGTGCGTGGGGGCACCGTTGGCTGTTGTACATGGGGGCACCGTTGCCTGTTGTGAGTGGGGGCACCGTTGCCTGTTGTGCGTGGGGCACTGTTGCCTGTTGTGCGTGGGGGCACCGTTGCCTGTTGTGTGTGGGGGCACCGTTGCCTGTTGTGCGTGGGGGCACCG
>CM026393.1:22238708-22271347 GCA_014843695.1 Archivesica marissinica
ATGTCGTCGCCCCACCAGCGATACCCTTGTTATCAGCGTACATTATATAGTGTCTCGCGATGCTTAATATATAATATGAGTACGGACAAGTATGCCCAGATGTCGTCGCCCCACCAGCGATACCCTTGTTATCAGCGTACAATATATAGTGTCTCGCGATGCTTAATATATAATATGAGTACGGACAAGTATGCCCAGATGTCGTCGCCCCACCAGCGATACCCTTGTTATCAGCGTACACTATATAGTGTCTCGCGATGCTTATATATAATATGGTACGGACAAGTATGCCCAGATGTCGTCGCCCCACCAGCGATACCCTTGTTATCAGCGTACACTATATAGTGTCTCGCGATGCTTAATATATAATATGAGTACGGACAAGTATGCCCATGTCGTCGCCCCACCAGCGATACCCTTGTTATCAGCGTACACTATATAGTGTCTCGCGATGCTTATATAATATGTGTACGGACAAGTATGCCCAGATGTCGTCGCCCCACCAGCGATACCCTTGTTATCAGCGTACAATATATAGTGTCTCGCGATGCTTAATATATAATATGAGTACGGACAAGTATGCCCAGATGTCGTCGCCCCACCAGCGATACCCTTGTTATAAGCGTACACTATATAGTGTCTCGCGATGCTTAATATATGATATGAGTACGGACAAGTATGCCCAGATGTCGTCGCCCCACCAGCGATACCCTTGTTATCAGCGTACATATATAGTGTCTCGCGATGCTTAATATATAATATGTGTACGGACAAGTATGCCCAGATGTCGTCGCCCCACCAGCGATACCCTTGTTATCAGCGTACACTATATAGTGTCTCGCGATGCTTATATATAATATGAGTACGGACAAGTATGCCCAGATGTCGTCGCCCCACCAGCGATACCCTTGTTATCAGCGTACACTATATAGTGTCTCGCGATGCTTATATATAATATGTGTACGGACAAGTATGCCCAGATGTCGTCGCCCCACCAGCGATACCCTTGTTATCAGCGTACACTATATAGTGTCTCGCGATGCTTAATATATAATATGGTACGGACAAGTATGCCCAGATGTCGTCGCCCCACCAGCGATACCCTTGTTATCAGCGTACACTATATAGTGTCTCGCGATGCTTAATATATAATATGAGTACGGACACGTATGCCCAGATGTCGTCGCCCCACCAGCGATACCCTTGTTATCAGCGTACATTATATAGTGTCTCGCGATGCTTAATATATAATATGAGTACGGACAAGTATGCCCAGATGTCGTCGCCCCACCAGCGATACCCTTGTTATCAGCGTACATTATATAGTGTCTCGCGATGCTTAATATATAATATGAGTACGGACAAGTATGCCCAGATGTCGTCGCCGCCCACCAGCGATACCCTTGTTATCAGCGTACACTATATAGTGTCTCGCGATGCTTAATATATATATAGTACGGACAAGTATGCCCAGATGTCGTCGCCCCACCAGCGATACCCTTGTTATCAGCGTACACTATATAGTGTCTCGCGATGCTTAATATGTACGGACAAGTATGCCCAGATGTCGTCGCCCCACCAATACCTTGTTATCAGCGTACAATATATAGTGTCTCGCGATGCTTAATATATAATATGTACGGACAAGTATACGATGTCGTCGCCCCACCAGCGATACCCTTGTTATCAGCGTACACTTATATGTCTCGCGATGCTTAATATATAATATGTGTACGGACAAGTATACGATGTCGTCGCCCCACCAGCGATACCCTTGTTATCAGCGTACACTATATAGTGTCTCGCGATGCTTAATATATAATATGAGTACGGACAAGTATGCCCAGATGTCGTCGCCCCACCAGCGATACCCTTGTTATCAGCGTACACTATATAGTGTCTCGCGATGCTTAATATATAATATGACGGACAAGTATGCCCAGATGTCGTCGCCCCACCAGCGATACCCTTGTTATCAGCGTACACTATATAGTGTCTCGCGATGCTTAATATATAATATGAGTACGGACAAGTATCCCAGATGTCGTCGCCCCACCAGCGATACCTTGTTATCAACGTACACTATATAGTGTCTCGCGATACCCTTGCTTAATATATAATAGTGTACGGACAAGTATGCCCAGATGTCGTCGCCCCACCAGCGATACCCTTGTTATCAGCGTACAATATATCTCGCGATGCTTAAATATAATATGAGTACGGACAAGTATAATATAGATATGTCGTACGCCCCACCAGCGATACCCTTGTTTTCAGATGTCGTATTACCAGCGATACCCTTGTTATCAGCGTACACTATATAGTGTCTCGCGATGCTTAATATATAATATGAGTACGGACAAGTATGCCCAGATGTCGTCGCCCCACCAGCGATACATCAGCGTACACTATATAGCTCATGCTTAATATATAATATGAGTACGGACAAGTATGCCCAGATGTCGTCGCCCCACCAGCGATACCCTTGTTATCAGCGTACACTATATAGTGTCTCGCGATGCTTAATATATAATATGAGTACGGACAAGTATGCCCAGGACCAATACCTTGTTATCAGCGTACAATATATAGTGTCTCGCGATGCTTAATATAAAACGGACAAGTATACTCAGATGTCGTCGCCCCACCAGCGATACCCTTGTTATCAGCGTACATTATATAGTGTCTCGCGATGCTTAATATATAATATGTGTACGGACAAGTATACTCAGATGTCGTCGCCCCACCAGCGATACCCTTGTTATCAGCGTACACTATATAGTGTCTCGCGATGCTTAATATATAATATGAGTACGGACAAGTATGCCCAGATGTCGTCGCCCCACCAATACACTTGTTATCACGTACACTATATAGTGTCTCGCGATGCTTAATATATAATATGAGTACGGACAAGTATGCGATGTCGTCGCCCCACCAGCGATACCTTGTTATCAGCGTACACTATATAGTGTCTCGCGATGCTTAATATATAATATGAGTACGGACAAGTATGCCCAGATGTCGTCGCCCCACCAGCGATACCCTTGTTATCAGCGTACACTATATAGTGTCTCGCGATGCTTAATATATAATATGTGTACGGACAAGTATACTCAGATGTCGTCGCCCCACCAGCGATACCCTTGTTATCAGCGTCGCCCGATGCTTAATATATATATGTGTACGGACAAGTATGCCCAGATGTCGTCGCCCCACCAGCGATACCCTTGTTATCAGCGTACAATATATAGTGGTCTCGCGATGCTTAATATATAATATGTGTACGGACAAGTATACTCAGATGTCGTCGCCCCACCAGCGATACCCTTGTTATCAGCGTATATTATATAGTGTCTCGCGATGCTTAATATATAATATGAGTACGGACAAGTATGCCCAGATGTCGTCGCCCCACCAGCGATACTCTTGTTATCAGCGTACACTATATAGTGTCTCGCGATGCTTGATATATAATATGTGTACGGACACGGCTCAGATGTCGTCGCCCCACCAGCGATACCCTTGTTATCAGCGTACATTATATAGTGTCTCGCGATGCTTAATATATAATATGTGTACGGACAAGTATGCCCAGATGTCGTCGCCCCACCAGCGATACCCTTGTTATCAGCGTACATTATATAGTGTCTCGCGATGCTTAATATATAATATGTGTACGGACAAGTATGCCCAGATGTCGTCGCCCCACCAGCGATACCCTTGTTATCAGCGTACATTATATAGTGTCTCGCGATGCCTAATATATAATATGAGTACGGACAAGTATGCCCAGATGTCGTTGCCCCACCAGCGATACCCTTGTTATCAGCGTACACTATATAGTGTCTCGCGATGCTTAATATATAATATGGTACGGACACGGCCCAGATGTCGTCGCCCCACCAGCGATACCCTTGTTATCAGCGTACATTATATAGTGTCTCGCGATGCTTAATATATAATATGTGTACGGACAAGTATGCCCAGATGTCGTCGCCCCACCAGCGATACCCTTGTTATCAGCGTACACTATAGTGTCTCGCGATGCTTAATATAATATGAGTACGGACAAGTATGCCCAGATGTCGTCGCCCCACCAGCGATACACTTGTTATCAGCGTACACTATATAGTGTCTCGCGATGCTTAATATATAATATGTGTACGGACAAGTATGCCCAGATGTCGTCGCCCCACCAGCGATACCCTTGTTATCAGCGTACATTATATAGTGTCTCGCGATGCTTAATATATATATGTGTACGGACAAGTATGCCTCAGATGTCGTCGCCCCACCAGCGATACCCTTGTTATCATCGTACACTATATAGTGTCTCGCGATGCTTAATATATAATATGAGTACGGACAAGTATGCCCAGATGTCGTCGCCCCACCAGCGATACCCTTGTTATCAGCGTACACTATATAGTGTCTCGCGATGCTTAATATATAATATGAGTACGGACAAGTATGCCCAGATGTCGTCGCCCCACCATCGATACCCTTGTTATCAGCGTACAATATATAGTGTCTCGCGATGCTTAATATATAATATGAGTACGGACAAGTATGCCCAGATGTCGTCGCCCCACCAGCGATACCCTTGTTATCAGCGTACATTATATAGTGTCTCGCGATGCTTAATATATAATATGTGTACGGACAAGTATGCCCAGATGTCGTCGCCCCACCAGCGATACCCTTGTTATCAGCGTACACTATATAGTGTCTCGCGATGCTTAATATATAATATGAGTACGGACAAGTATGCCCAGATGTCGTCGCCCCACCATCGATACCCTTGTTATCAGCGTACACTATATAGTGTCTCGCGATGCTTAATATATAATATGAGTACGGACAAGTATGCCCAGATGTCGTCGCCCCACCAGCGATACCCTTGTTATCAGCGTACAATATATAGTGTCTCGCGATGCTTAATATATAATATGTGTACGGACAAGGCCCAGATGTCGTCGCCACCAGCGATACCCTTGTTATCAGCGTACATTATATAGTGTCTCGCGATGCTTATATATAATATGTGTACGGACAAGTATGCCCAGATGTCGTCGCCCCACCAGCGATACCCTTGTTATCAGCGTACATTATATAGTGTCTCGCGATGCTTAATATATAATATGAGTACGGACAAGTATGCCCAGATGTCGTCGCCCCACCAGCGATACCATTGTTATCAGCGTACACTATATAGTGTCTCGCGATGCTTAATATATAATATGAGTACGGACAAGTATGCCCAGATGTCGTCGCCCCACCAGCGATACCCTTGTTATCAGCGTACATTATATAGTGTCTCGCGATGCTAAATATATAATATGAGTACGGACAAGTATGCCCAGATGTCGTTGCCCCACCAGCGATACCCTTGTTATCAGCGTACATATATAGTGTCTCGCGATGCTTAATATATAATATGTACGGACAAGTATGCCCAGATGTCGTCGCCCCACCAGCGATACCCTTGTTATCAGCGTACACTATATAGTGTCTCGCGATGCTTAATATATAATATGAGTACGGACAAGTATGCCCAGATGTCGTCGCCCCACCAGCGATACCCTTGTTATCAGCGTACAATATATAGTGTCTCGCGATGCTTAATATATAATATGGGTACGGACAAGTATGCCCAGATGTCGTCGCCCCACCAGCGATACCCTTGTTATCAGCGTACATTATATAGTATCTCGCGATGCCTAATATATAATATGAGTACGGACAAGTATGCCCAGATGTCGTCGCCCCACCAGCGATACCCTTGTTATCAGCGTACACTATATAGTGTCTCGCGATGCTTAATATATAATATGACGGACAAGTATGCCCAGATGTCGTCGCCCCACCAGCGATACCCTTGTTATCAGCGTACACTATATAGTGTCTCGCGATGCTTAATATATAATATGAGTACGGACAAGTATCCCAGATGTCGTCGCCCCACCAGCGATACCTTGTTATCAACGTACACTATATAGTGTCTCGCGATACCCTTGCTTAATATATAATAGTGTACGGACAAGTATGCCCAGATGTCGTCGCCCCACCAGCGATACCCTTGTTATCAGCGTACAATATATCTCGCGATGCTTAAATATAATATGAGTACGGACAAGTATAATATAGATATGTCGTACGCCCCACCAGCGATACCCTTGTTTTCAGATGTCGTATTACCAGCGATACCCTTGTTATCAGCGTACACTATATAGTGTCTCGCGATGCTTAATATATAATATGAGTACGGACAAGTATGCCCAGATGTCGTCGCCCCACCAGCGATACATCAGCGTACACTATATAGCTCATGCTTAATATATAATATGAGTACGGACAAGTATGCCCAGATGTCGTCGCCCCACCAGCGATACCCTTGTTATCAGCGTACACTATATAGTGTCTCGCGATGCTTAATATATAATATGAGTACGGACAAGTATGCCCAGGACCAATACCTTGTTATCAGCGTACAATATATAGTGTCTCGCGATGCTTAATATAAAACGGACAAGTATACTCAGATGTCGTCGCCCCACCAGCGATACCCTTGTTATCAGCGTACATTATATAGTGTCTCGCGATGCTTAATATATAATATGTGTACGGACAAGTATACTCAGATGTCGTCGCCCCACCAGCGATACCCTTGTTATCAGCGTACACTATATAGTGTCTCGCGATGCTTAATATATAATATGAGTACGGACAAGTATGCCCAGATGTCGTCGCCCCACCAATACACTTGTTATCACGTACACTATATAGTGTCTCGCGATGCTTAATATATAATATGAGTACGGACAAGTATGCGATGTCGTCGCCCCACCAGCGATACCTTGTTATCAGCGTACACTATATAGTGTCTCGCGATGCTTAATATATAATATGAGTACGGACAAGTATGCCCAGATGTCGTCGCCCCACCAGCGATACCCTTGTTATCAGCGTACACTATATAGTGTCTCGCGATGCTTAATATATAATATGTGTACGGACAAGTATACTCAGATGTCGTCGCCCCACCAGCGATACCCTTGTTATCAGCGTCGCCCGATGCTTAATATATATATGTGTACGGACAAGTATGCCCAGATGTCGTCGCCCCACCAGCGATACCCTTGTTATCAGCGTACAATATATAGTGTCTCGCGATGCTTAATATATAATATGTACGGACAAGTATGCCCAGATGTCGTCGCCCACCAGCGATACCCTTGTTATCA
The DNA here is from genome assembly GCA_014843695.1 of Archivesica marissinica. NCBI lineage: Eukaryota > Metazoa > Mollusca > Bivalvia > Venerida > Vesicomyidae > Archivesica > Archivesica marissinica. The sequence goes on from CM026393.1 coordinate 22,245,956, forward strand.
GCGTACAATATATAGTGTCTCGCAATGCTTAATATATAATATGAGTACGGACAAGTATGCCCAGATGTCGTCGCCCCACCAGCGATACCCTTGTTATCAGCGTACACTATATAGTGTCTCGCGATGCTTATAATAATATGAGTACGGACAAGTATGCCCAGATGTCGTCGCCCCACCAGCGATACCCTTGTTATCAGCGTACACTATATAGTGTCTCGCGATGCTTAATATATAATATGAGTACGGACAAGTATGCCCAGATGTCGTCGCTCCACCAGTGATACCCTTGTTTTCAGCGTACACTATATAGTGTCTCGCGATGCTTAATATATATATGAGTACGGACAAGTATGCCCAGATGTCGTCGCCCCACCAGCGATACCCTTGTTTTCAGCGTACACTATATAGTGTCTCGCGATGCTTAATATATAATATGTGTACGGACAAGAATGGCTCAGATGTCGTCGCCCCACCAGCGATACCCTTGTTATCAGCGTACATTATATAGTGTCTCGCGATGCTTAATATATAATATGTGTACGGACAAGTATGCCCAGATGTCGTCGCCCCACCAGCGATACCCTTGTTATCAGCGTACATATATAGTGTCTCGCGATGCTTAATATATAATATGAGTACGGACAAATGCCCAGATGTCGTCGCCCCACCAGCGATACCCTTGTTATCAGCGTACACTATATAGTGTCTCGCGATGCTTAATATATAATATGAGTACGGACAAGTATGCCCAGATGTCGTCGCCCCACCAGCGATACCCTTGTTATCAGCGTACACTATATAGTGTCTCGCGATGCTTATATATAATATGAGTACGGACAAGTATGCCCAGATGTCGTCGCCCCACCAGCGATACCCTTGTTATCAGCGTACACTATATAGTGTCTCGCGATGCTTAATATATAATATGTGTACGGACAAGTATGCCCAGATGTCGTCGCCCCACCAGCGATACTCTTGTTATCAGCGTACACTATATAGTGTCTCGCGATGCTTAATATATAATATGTGTACTGACAAGTATGCCCAGATGTCGTCGCCCCACCAGCGATACCCTTGTTATCAGCGTACATTATATAGTGTCTCGCGATGCTTAATATATAATATGTGTACGGACAAGTATGCCCAGATGTCGTCGCCCCACCAGCGATACCCTTGTTATCAGCGTACACTATATAGTGTCTCGCGATGCTTAATATATAATATGTGTACGGACAAGTATGCCCAGATGTCGTCGCCCCACCAGCGATACTCTTGTTATCAGCGTACACTATATAGTGTCTCGCGATGCTTAATATATAATATGTGTACTGACAAGTATGCCCAGATGTCGTCGCCCCACCAGCGATACCCTTGTTATCAGCGTACATTATATAGTGTCTCGCGATGCTTAATATATAATATGTGTACGGACAAGTATGCCCAGATGTCGTCGCCCCACCAGCGATACCCTTGTTATCAGCGTACATTATATAGTGTATCGCGATGCTTAATATATAATATGTGTACGGACAAGTATGCCCAGATGTCGTCGCCCCACCAGCGATACCCTTGATATCAGCGTACACTATATAGTGTCTCGCGATGCTTAATATATAATATGTGTACGGACAAGTATACTCAGATGTCGTCGCCCCACCAGCGATACCCTTGTTATCAGCGTATATTATATAGTGTATCGCGATGCTTAATATATAATATGTGTACGGACAAGTATGCTCAGATGTCGTCGCCCCACCAGCGATACCCTTGTTATCAGCGTACATTATATAGTGTATCGCGATGCTTAATATATAATATGTGTACGGACAAGTATGCCCAGATGTCGTCGCCCCACCAGCGATACCCTTGATATCAGCGTACACTATATAGTGTCTCGCGATGCTTAATATATAATATGTGTACGGACAAGTATACTCAGATGTCGTCGCCCCACCAGCGATACCCTTGTTATCAGCGTATATTATATAGTGTCTCGCGATGCTTAATATATAATATGTGTACGGACAAGTATGCCCAGATGTCGTCGCCCCACCAGCGATACCCTTGTTATCAGCGTACACTATATAGTGTCTCGCGATGCTTAATATATAATATGAGTACGGACAAGTATGCCCAGATGTCGTCGCCCCACCATCGATACCCTTGTTATCAGCGTACAATATATAGTGTCTCGCGATGCTTAATATATAATATGTGTACGGACAAGTATACTCAGATGTCGTCGCCCCACCAGCGATACCCTTGTTATCAGCGTATATTATATAGTGTCTCGCGATGCTTAATATATAATATGTGTACGGACAAGTATGCCCAGATGTCGTCGCCCCACCAGCGATACCCTTGTTATCAGCGTACATATATAGTGTCTCGCGATGCTTAATATATTATGTGTACGGACAAGTATGCCCAGATGTCGTCGCCCCACCAGCGATACCCTTGTTATCAGCGTACACTATATAGTGTCTCGCGATGCTTAATATATAATATGTGTACGGACAAGTATGCCCAGATGTCGTCGCCCCACCAGCGATACCCTTGTTATCAGCGTACATTATATAGTGTCTCCTGATGCTTAATATATAATATGTGTACGGACAAGTATGCCCAGATGTCGTCGCCCCACCAGCGATACCCTTGTTATCAGCGTACAATATATAGTGTCTCGCGATGCTTAATATATAATATGTGTACGGACAAGTATGCCCAGATGTCGTCGCCCCACCAGCGATACCCTTGTTATCAGCGTACACTATATAGTGTCTCGCGATGCTTAATATATAATATGAGTACGGACAAGTATGCCCAGATGTCGTCGCTCTACCAGTGATACCTTTGTTTTCAGCGTACACTATATAGTGTCTCGCGATGCTTAATATATAATATGAGTACGGACAAGTATGCCCAGATGTCGTCGCCCCACCAGCGATACCCTTGTTTTCAGCGTACACTATATAGTGTCTCGCGATGCTTAATATATAATATGTGTAGTGTAACATCATGCATAAATCGTTCAGATTCTTTTTTTCAAATGTGGACATGATTGAAAATAGATTCATTTTGACCATTGATTTTAGTTTCTGAAATGTCGACGATGATTAATACAGTAACAGTGAATACAGATTTGACACAAAAGTACACGCAATAATGGAATACTCTTTGGGTAAATTTAATATTTTTTATTTAAGTTTATTTAACATCGCTACCGGTTGTCCATTTGAGCGACGGGCAATTTACCTAACAACACCTTTCTTGGGTAGGCTCCAATGGTTAACTAGTACTTGGTGCACCAACCTCCGTAAGAAACTGCCAACTTTTTCATATAAAGAGACACGGTCCGGGAAGGGCTTGAACCCGTGACAGTCAGTGATGGTCGGGTACAGTGGTATACAAGTCATCTTAAAGATGGTTTAAAGCGATAATTAACTCTAAAATAGCCCTAGAATAGTCAAAGTCTGAATTAAGTAAATATGCAATCATACATTGGAATGTTTGTTATATGTAATATTTATGAAATTCTATGAACTTGTAGTTATAGCTTATAGGCAGAAATGCATCCGCGGTCGAATGTAGTCCCAATAACTAATATAGTTCATTTTTTGTTTTGGTAAAAATGCATTTTCATGACAGGCAGTGTATAATTGTTGTGTTTTTTGGGGAAGTATGTGACTTGAGAAGACTTCAGACTAGTTGTTGTGTAGACAAGATGTAGTATAAGAATGCAGGCCATTGCAAACTGAAGGTTGATATACTGTATTATTTGGCGGAGGAATATAGTGTGTACACACAGTGACGTTATTCACAGGTGAGCACTGGCTATTTCAAACATTAAATTTGATATATTTTTGGTGTGTGTTCAGGCTGATTTGAATACCTCTTCACAGTGCATGTGGTATCAGAAGAAATGAAAGATTGGAATATAAATGAACAGACTGTATGTTTTTACTCTGTATTTAATAGGAACTATATTTGTTGTTTTAAAACCTTACAGTACTCTCTCGTAGGTTTCCTTATGTTATTGATTGTTGTGCTCTGAAATGAGCCTAATGTGTGTTTCAAATGTTTTGTAACCTCATGGTGTGATCTACCTGCATTGAGTGAAATATTATTATTATTATATATAATCCATATTAACCATATGGATTTGGGCGGATATCACCAATGCTCTGGAGTTATCATACTTTTAAGATGTGTTTAACGAAGTGTGTTCTACGTTTATTTATCGTCGTTACCGGTTGCCCATATGAGCGACGCCTCCTGAAGAGATTAGTCATTTTAGAGTTTTGGAAGATAGTGCAATGATACAGAGAGAGACCCATTCCAGAGTCTCCTCTGGGTTTTTTTACGTGCACGGTGTACACCACCGACATGAGACCTCGGTTTAAAGTCCCATCTGAAGGACTGTTAATTTTATTAGGGTCAGACGGGGTATCGAACCTGTGAGTATCAGCCCAGCGTGATACCACTGGACTATAGCTCCGTCTGTGTGCTGTGTTAGTTGGGCTTACCCCTATTAATAGCCACACGGGGCTTATCCCTATTAATAGCCACACGGGGCTTACCCCTATTAATAGCCACACGGGGATTACAACTATTAATAGCCACACGGGGCTTACCACTATTAATAGCCACACGGGGATTACCACTATTAATAGCCACACGGGGATTACCACTATTAATAGCCACACGGAAATATTCCACAGGACACAGACGGTTCTGTAGTCCAGTGGTTCGATCCCCCGTCTGACCCTAATAAAATTAACTGTCTTTCAGATGGGACGTTAAACCGAGGTCTCGTGTCGGTGCTTTACACCGTGTACGTAAAAGAACCAGAGGAGACTCTGGAATGGGTCTCTCTCTGTATCATTGCACTATCCTCCAAAATCTAAAATGACTAATCACTTCAGGAGGCGTCGCTCATATGGGCAACCGGTAGCGACGATAAATAAACGTATAACACACACACTCGCCATGGCACAGACGGATATTGCAAAAACCAAATAAAATGCATTTTTTTCACGTATAAATGCATAGCTACTACACATTCTTTTGAATACATTCGAACACTAACATTGAATCAATAAACAGTGTTTTGTGGTATACAAACTGTCAACAGTGAAATTAGGATTACAATGGTCATCCGCGCTCCTGAATTGACGTTTGTTTATCATTGGAGTCAATACTAAACACGCGATACTTTCGATTAGAGATAATTTAACTAAGAATAGTCTACAAATAAATATGCATAGGCACACATGTGAGATATCACGGTAAATATGTACCATGCCTCATGTTATTCAGGATAAACGCGTTGTATTACGCATGAATATCGACCCTTATTTACATTTGTTTGTCGGTGTCGGATACGGATCCGTCGGATTCATTATCAGTTTAACTCGCTTATTTCTAATACACATATAATACATATATAATACACATATAATACATATATAATACACATATAATACATATATAATACATATATATTACATATATAATACATATATAATACACATATAATACATATATAATACATATATAATACACATATAATACATATATAATACATATATAATACACATATAATACATATATAATACATATATATTACATATATAATACATATATAATACACATAATACACATATAATACATATATATTACATATATAATACATATATAATACACATATATACACTATAATACATATATAATACATATATAATACATACATAATACACATATAATACACATATAATACATATATAATACATATATAATACATATACAATGCATATAAATACACATATAATACACATATAATATATATAAAATACACATATAATACATTTTATAATACATATATAATACACATATAATACATATACAATACATATAAAATACACATATAATGCATATATAATACATATATAATACATATATAATACATATTAATACACATATAATACATATATAATACATATATAATATACATATAATACATATATAATACATATATAATACACATATAATACATATATAATACATATATAATATACATATATAATATATAATAACATATAATACATATATAATAATATATAATACACATATAATAATATATAATACATATATAATACATATATAATATACATAATACATATATAATACACATATAATACATATATAATACATATATAATACACATATAATACATATATAATACATATATAATATACATATAATACATATATAATACACATATAATACATATGTAATACATATATGATACACATATAATGCATATATAATACATATATAATACACATATAATACACATAATACATATATAATACACATATAATACATATATAATACATATAATACACATATAATACATATGTAATACATATATGATACACATTAATGCATATATAATACATATATAATACACATATAATACACATATAATACATATATAATACACATATAATACATATATAATACATATATAATACACATATAATACATATATAATACATACATAATGCATATATAATACACATATAATACATATATAATACACATATAATACATATATAATACACATATAATACATATATAATACATATATAATACACATATAATACACATATAATACATATATAATACACATATAATACATATATAATACATATATAATACACATATAATGCACATATGATACATATATAATTTAGTTACTCACATATTCCAAACGGTGTCTCTGTAACGTTCTAATACAATAAATCTCTCGTCGGAGTCTGCTATATATAGGTTACCTCCCCCTTCGGATTGACAGATGGCCTGAGCCTCGTTCCAGTTCCTCTCGTAGTCATGAAGAGTTAGAGTGACATGTTTATTACTGAGCGTTATCATTTCGATTTCTGAAATTCAAGTAAAGTGTTAAGTTTGTGAACTTCGACGGCTACATTTTAACATACTAAGTTATGCGGGAGTGGTGTCAGCTTCAGCACAAACATCACAGCTCAGTATGCATCTGATCACAGATCACAGACGCCAATTCTTGGAACAGGCCTTGTTATGTATATTCATCCGCGAATCTTATGGGAATGAATTCTTGTTGCAGAATTTCAACTACATGACCTGATGAATTATGGATACAAGCTCAAGCCTGTATATCTATGCGCACACCAGTGAAATCCTGGAACTAGTTCCCTGAAAACAATTGGATACGTTTACTACATATAAGACGAATACATAGCAATTCTTACCACATAAATTCCCATTCGTCCAGAACATGTTTATGCTACATGGATGCTTTGATAGTGACGGTGTGTCATTTTGAAACTTGCTTGGGTATGGCCTAAGCAATTTGTATGTAAGTGTCAAGCATGTAGTGTATCATATTGTTCTTACAAAAATGAAAAAGATAATGTTTGCGTTTGAACCCTAAACCATTTGTCCAACCCCATGCGCGTTGTGTATATGATAGCTAGTCACGAAATCACTATCCAACTAAGAATGTCATCAAACAGACGGTACTTAAACTGCAGCCGTGATGTAGCTAGTACGGAGAAATTAACCGCAACACAAGTAGATTGATACGTTGGTTTTATGTTATTACCCTTTGTGCAAAAGATAGAAAAAACAAACAATCTATTTGCACGAATAAATTATTGTCATATATAAATAGAAATGTATTATATAAATACATTTATGTATTTATATATATGACACATTGTTAACCATGTAAGATTATGATTTTTATGTAATATGTATAATCGTCTGCTATTATTTTCGCGCCTAAATTATCAGTTCTCTGTTTGCGCGGGAACAATATATGTTGACACTACTGAGTGCAGGTGGGTCAGTTATGTAAGATAATCGCCGCTTTATTGATGACAGAGAAACGTGTAATAATATTGTATAACATCACAGATGTTTGGCGCCGTTATGTCTGATATAGATGTTAATTTTGCTATTTAAGAAATGAGAAATGATGAAGAAATTAGTGCATTTTTATCCAGCCATGGAGGCATTAAGGAATTGATGTAACTCACTTTTAAGATATAAACTGTTTCTATGATAGTTAGAAAAATTAATATTTAAAGAAGTGTTAACTCTTAAATATTAAAGTCGTATTAAATATGTGAACGGAAGATAATTAGGCATTGTAAGAAACGATTGTTTTGGCTAATATATCTATTGGAATAGTTTGATAAAGGAAGGAAATTAATATAGTCATATAGGACTATTATGAACACATTGAAATAGTGAGGCGAACAATAAGATACGAGATATCACGGAGATATGATACATGTATAGATATAAATTAAAGGCGATTGTTATAAATTATATTATACAAAGGAAAATGATAGACTGTGTTGAGTTATAAATTATTGAAGGACCATAGAGAAACCCCCTAGACAACGCCAGCGAGTCTATGATAGGATAGACCCTGGTTAGAGCATTATTGAAAGACCGTAGCGAAACCCCCTAGACAACGCCATCGAGTCTACGATAGGATAGACCCTGGTTAGAGCATTATTGAAGGACCGTAGAGAAACCCCCTAGACAACTCCAGTGAGTCTACGATAGGATAGACCCTGGTTAGAGCATTTATATCGGACAATATATATTAAGAAGAAAGAGAGGTTTGCGACACCTTACATATTAAAAGTTCTACAAAGCACACACAGGTCTGATTTAAACACTAGTTAACGTAGTTGGTAATACATTTCGAAATATCTGAATGCAACAACATGTTATTAAACTGGTGTCCGATAAGCGCAGTGGTTAGCACGCTCGCTTCTCACCAATGCAACCTGGGTTCGATCCTCTGACCGGGAAGTATGTGAGATGGTACGGTGGTCGGACAGGTCGGTTTTCTCCGGGTACTCCGGTTTCTTCCCACACGAATGACCACATTTACGCTTTCATCCGCGCCAACGAGAGTGATTAATATAAGTTGTTAAAACTTGCTAGCACACTTTGTAAAATAAATAAAGTTTAAACTAACTAAATAGATTATAGCAATCATTGTAAAATAAATAAAGTTTACACTTTGTATTAAACTGGGACCGACTAGTCCTGATTATATCGCAATATATCACCAATATGCGTGCCTGAAACGCATACAAATGTAAGGCAGGAAAGAAATTTGCGGAATGGCAACCATAAAAGGGGCAACGCTCGCCCATATGGTCATATGGTTCGCCGGAGGCGAGGGTAAAATTAATACGCTCAATCATCATATTTGGGTGGGTGTTTTCAGACAATATGGTGTTCTTGCATGCACAGACTGATCAAATACATCTACATAGCACTACACCACTTTGACCTAGCTGACACATGCCTAATGAAACAGGTAAACATCAAGTACCGTACACTAGCCTACATGGCTTAGGAACCATACTATGGACCGCTATTTTAGAGTGGTATTAAAGCGTGACATACATGGACGTGTTTGGGAGGTACATGCATATGGGTTTATATCTGATGATGTCATGGGGGCTGGATCCATATACCTTCTGATTGAAATTGACTATAAAGTGGAAGTCGTGATAGCGCAGTGGATGCGCGTTCGCTTCAGGTGTGAAAGGTCCGGAGTTCGAGCCCCGCTGGAGCCGTTAGGATTGTGCCCTTAGGCAAGGCATTTAAATTCCACGTTGCCTCTTCTCTCTCCTTTGTGGAGATGGATTCCACCAGGAATGAGGTCTCGAAAGTGATTAATATAAGCTGTAAGAACTTGTTTCGCAATCGAGCTAAATTAAATTTGTATAAACTAATGTGTATGAAATATGAGCCAACTCGCATGCAATCCAGATAAGAACTATAAACACTACGACGGTTGTGTGTACATCGGATAATAAAGTGTTTGCACTATAAACACTAGGAACGTTTTGTGTACATCGGATAATAAAGTGTTTGCACTATAAACACTAGGAACGTTTTGTGTACATCGGATAATAAAGTGTTTGCACTATAAACACTAGGAACGTTTTGTGTACATCGGATAATAAAGTGTTTGCACTATGAACACTAGGAACGTTGTGTGTACATCGGATAATAAAGTGTTTGCACTATAAACACTAGGGACGTTGTGTGTACATCGGATACTAAAGTGTTTGCACTATGAACACTAGGGACGTTGTGTGTACATCGGATACTAAAGTGTTTGCACTATGAAAACTAGGGACGTTTTGTGTACATCAGATAATAAAGTGTTTGCACTATGAAAACTAGGGACGTTTTGTGTACATCAGATAATAAAGTGTTTGCACTATAAACACTAGGGACGTTGTGTGTACATCGGATAATAATGTGTTTGCACTATGAACACTAGGAACGTGTTGTGTACATCGGATAATAAAGTGTTTGCACTATGAACACTAGGAACGTGTTGTGTACATCGGATAATAAAGTGTTTGCACTAAATCACTAGGGACGTTTTGTGTATACATGCATCTAATGTAGCAAATCGTTGTCAATACGTTGGTATAATTATTACCCTGCTGGGTCCATAGAACAACACATTGACAGCATCAAAAGTCCATAATTGCATATTAATTATAATGATTCTAAGATAACTACATTTATTCTCTTGTGTTTCGTTTGAACTACGCCCATAATGATTCCCTCCATACACGAGAATTAAGTGTTAAATTTCCATAGAATCAATAACATATAGAACGTTATTAACTGGCTATCATATGGGCATTAGATATGTTGTCTTTTATTCCCCGAGTGGCACACAGATCATTGAATGTTATCGGCAAATAATCACAATAATAGTGCATGCTTAATCAAGTTCTACTATATTGTATTGTGCCTAAACAGTCTGCACAAAATGAAAACTATGGTTCATTAATTGTTAGGAAATTACATTACCATGGACATGAACCATTGAATTGAGCTATCTTGTTTTCCCGCTGGTAGACGTACCAGGTTGATATTAATTTGTAAGCCTCGGTAACTGATGCATGTTTCAAAGACAATGTTGACAGCATAGCTGATTTTATCAGTCCAGTTAAATAACGCCTGCACTTTAGTTGTATGGCTTGTCATGAAAGCATTTAGTAATGTTTAGTTTTTATTTCTCTCTCCATGGCTGTCCGATTAGCGCGATCGCCTCTCACCAATTCAAACTGGGTTCGATCCTCGGACCGGGAAGTATGTGAGATGGTACGGTGGTAGCCAGATCGGACAGGTGGATTTTCTCCGGGTACTACGTACGGTTTCCTCCCACACAAGTGACCACATTTACGCTTTCATCCGCCCCAACGAGAATGATTAATATAAGTTGTTAAAGCTTGTATGACCATCGTTGTAAAATAAATAAAGTAAGTGTGCGTTTTCTATGTCCTCTAATATATTACAACCGTCGCTAACGTCAATTAATACAGAGATGTAACATCAATGTGTATAATACTAGATAGGCAACGTCCGTCTAACTGTATGTTGCCAACCTTCGCAGTGCAACTGTTGAGTGGCGACGTAAATGTAAGCCAGTGTCTGGAAATATAGTTTATTGTGTAGTTTAAGACGTGAATTATGAAACATATGCAGAAACCTGAGTGGTTCAACTGTTAAATGGCGACGTAAATGTACGTCATTGTCTGGAAATATAGTTTATTGTGTAGTTTAAGACGTGAATTATGAAACATATGCAGAAATCTGAGTGGTTCAACTGTTGAATGGCGACGTAAATGTAAGTCATTATCTGGAAATATAGTTTATTGTGTAGTTTAAGACGTGAATTATGAAACATATGCAGAAACCTGAGTGGTCCAACTGTTGAATGGCGACGTAAATGTAAACCAGTGTCTGGAAATATAGTTTATTGTGTAGTTTAAGACGTGAATTATGAAACATATGCAGAAACCTGAGTGGTTCAACTGTTGAATGGCGACGTAAATGTAAACCAGTGTCTGGAAATATAGTTTATTGTGTAGTTTAAGACGTGAATTATGAAACATCGGCTGACACCTGGGTGGTTCAACTGTTGAATGGCGACGTAAATGTAAACCAGTGTCTGGAAATATAGTTTATTGTGTAGTTTAAGACGTGAATTATGAAACATCGGCTGACACCTGGGTGGTTCAACTGTTGAATGGCGACGGAAATGTAAACCAGTGTCTGGAAATATAGTTTATTGTGTAGTTTAAGACGTGAATTATGAAACATCGGCTGACACCTGGGTGGTTCAACTGTTGAATGGCGACGTAAATGTAAACCAGTGTCTGGAAATATAGTTTATTGTGTAGTTTAAGACGTGAATTATGAAACATCGGCTGACACCTGGGTGGTTCAACTGTTGAATGGCGACGTAAATGTAAACCAGTGTCTGGAAATATAGTTTATTGTGTAGTTTAAGATGTTAATTATGAAACATCGGCTGACACCTGGGTGGTTCAAATGAGAATTTAGTCTCTTATGTGTACTGATACCATTAATAAAACTCTGCAATTTTATATTGAGCGTTGCTTTTTCGTTACAAATTTTAGAATTATGGATTTTACTATCATGAGTGAAGAAAATAATCCTTCATACATTGCACTTATTTAACCAATGCTTAACACAATTTGATACCAAATTTGCCAATACTGTTTTCTAAAACATAGGATTTAAGCCGAAAACGATCCAATATGTAAAATATTGGACGGTGTGAGGCGTGTATCTTATTTAAAACACACACTTATATAACAAGATCCTACTAATTAAAATTGTTATGTTCATACATTTACGCATAGCATTTAACATGTGGCCTTTTGACACCAGTCCAATATTAATAAAAATGGAAAATCAAGTACAAAGGTATGACGTCACAACACTGTTTTAAGATCAATGAACTGATGTGTATATATGTACCTGTTTAATGGAACTCCACACATAATTACCTTTTATCTGGACAAGTATGCATAATATGATAAGTATTTGCTGCAATTTCCTCATACTTCTGTACACAGTTCCGTGTAGGCTATTCGTAACATTATTTCACTTAATAAGCTTGCCCGTCATACCATTGTCTTTTCTGCTATTCTGAAATAACATATGTCTGATAGTCAGTTGTTCGCAACTCAGTACAATGTATTTTATACATAGCTGTTTCGAATGCATGGATCGCAGGTTTGATCCCCGTCTGACCATAATAAAATTAACAGTCTTTCAGATGGAACTTTAAGCCGAGATCTGGTGTCGGTGCTTTACACCGTGCACGTACAAGAACCAGAGGAGACTCTGGAATGGTTCTCTGTCTGTATCATTGCACTATCCTCCACAAATCTAAAGTGACTAATCTCTTCAGAAAGGCGTGGCTCATATGGGCAACCGGTAGCGACGGTAAATAAACGTAAAACTCACAAACACAACTCGAGTTAGTTCTCTAGGTAACTAACTTTAAGGTACATGTTTTGTTCATTTCGTGTTGTTTTTGTGAAACCAGTCGGACAAAGGGAACGATTTTATAAAGTTAGGCAATGAACACACTGTTTGAATTGCCATCTGATTACAATAACACCATGATTAATGCATTAGTTACAAGCAATAATACATCAGACAATATTTAATTAGAAATAAAAGTGTTTCATTGGAACTAAGAATTCATAATTTACACATCTCATACGCCTCGAATGTAATGTCAACATTTCTGTCTTCATGGAAAATAGCCATTGATTTAACCTGATATGGATCCGAGTTTGGAGAGTGCATAGTCACAACTTAATGTATGTAAACATGTTGGTATATTTTCGTTCAATTAGATCTTTCAATGTCATGTAGATAGACCAGGTCTCTCCTCCACAACGTGCACGTCGTGACCTAGGCACAGCTCACATCAGGAATAAGGGTCAAGGACTTCGCTGACGGAAGCCGCGCCATCGGAATCGCGTGACTCTATACATTTACATATAGAGTACCTTACTACTAACTTCCCTATTTGGCGAGACAGCAACGCTTCGTGCTGGCGGCGGTGGCGGATAGCTGGTTTTCTTTTATCCGGCTCCTTCAAGGGGACGGATCTCCTTCAAGGAAGACGGTGGGACGCAGACTTCTTGTAGTCTGGTTGTATAACTTCTATATGAACATTTTGCAGGAAAAAAGTAAAGGAAAAATAATTCTTAGTTTTTCTGAATCAGTACACCCCATAGCGCATCAGAAAAACAATCCCCATGAATTGGGCTTGGGGAATGTTTTTCCCAGCACTTTGAAATTTCGGCCCCAAGACCCAATCGAAGATCCATCAAGATGAGGGGTAGGGCTAACAAATTTAAGTCTCTAGTCACTTCTGGTCTAGGTATGATAATGCAAATTGGCATGAGGTTACAAAAATTATTACTCTTCACTGGGGTCAATGGACCAAATTGATGTGATGACGTAATCATGACGAAATCCAAGATGGCGTCCATTTTGGCGGAAAAAACGAAAATATTGGCTACCAGTCAACTCGTGTCATTCTGACTCATTGTTTATTGTTTTTGTTTCATGTAGGCTACCAATTATTCTTGGATATCGACTCTTGACAGTGTTTTTACAGCTTACTCCATGACATCCTCCACAAGCCTCAACACACTGGATTCCATGCTTGAAACAGGTACACAAGTTCGTACCACATTGGTTGGGATTTTGGCTTTTACACTTGCACCTAATGAATTTCAACACACTCTCCGGTGCTACGTCCATGTCCGTCATTAATGGTACAAGTCCGGAACGATCATGTTGCCAACCCCATGAGCATGGATCAAGCACTTCAGTATCCAAGTTCATCCACTGAATAGTTTGTAGAAATACCCTGAGGCTGTGGAAATGGGCGGCACGTACTGTCGGAGGCATTCGTTGCGGTTCCAAAATGTTTGACTACGCGATCATCCTCTGGTACTTGTGAAAGCGAATGATCATCAGAGTCCTTTCCTTGCAATATTCACCAAACAACAAAGTGAATAAATCTATGCCAAGCTTCCCGACTGTGTCCTGAGTTTCAGCTGAATAGAAATTGTCGGCAATCGCTTGAATTGAGCGGTCTTTTGCTATAGTTTTCATCAGTTTAGTCTTGATATGTCCGAATGTTGAAGATGTTGTGTCACATCCACTCCATGCATGTATGAACATAATGGTTTTTTTAATGACTGGATCAACCTTTGATGACACATCCTTTACTGAATGAATTGTGGAAGGCCCCACTAGTTTTCGCCTTGTTCCTCCGGTGACCTTATGAACGTATATGTTCGCCATATCCTCTTTCCAGTGATGCAGAAACAAAACCAAGATGTCCGTGTCATTTGCGATTACTTCAACAGTTTGCTGGTTCTTGGCATAATCTAGTGCGGTAGAGACTATTAGTGTATCGGCATCTGCTTGTGCTTGCTTTATGATATGACCATTTGCTTCCAAGTGATCAGTGAGCATAGCAATGAAGCCAACTTTATTTGCAATGTTAGCAAAGAACGCTTCCTAAACCTTGTACCTACGACGTGACAGGTTCACTTCTATTGTAGCGGCGGGAAGTCGATCTGATTTGCGTCGGTGGTGTTCGTGATCCTTAGTTGAAAACTCAGGATATCCATCAAATACAACAATACACTGACCGAATTGATGTGTGAGATATGACGAGTACTGTTCGAAGACTTCCTGGTATGTGTTGTGTTTCCACCGTATGTAGTGAAGAAGCCAACCGCCGTCGACAACACGCATTTGCTCACCAGATGGCCTAGTATCTGCTACATCCTTATACAGTGCGTTAGCTAATTCAGACTTCACCGGCTTCCTCATGAAATTGTCCTTGAACAAGGATGGAGGACTCGCACACATTTCCCATTGGAAATATGGCTCCATGTTCTCGCTGATTCTTTGTGTGAGATGGCCGAACATCGACTGAGTAGAATAGCCGGATCAATGTGCAGTGTTTTCTTTCGTCCTACCCTTACTCCGGGTTGGAGATCTTGCAAAGTCTTAATTTGCTCAGATCGCTTAATCTTTGCGCCGTTATATGACACGGAGTCTATCTTTGACTGTAATTTAGAGCCAACTTCCTCGGTGATATCACAGTTTATACCATCCCCTTGTTCCGCTGTCAAACCGGTTGACAATGAACGCAAGTCACAACCGTTGCTGACGAATGGATTGTGATCACCAAACCAGTCTAACAGTTTATCAAGATCAGTGAGGTCGCGGTCTTTTCGAGCAATGCTGAGATCTACGTGTTGTTCGGACGTCCGTATCTTCTTCTGCGAGCGAGTTGTCATTGCATCATGGATTGCCACACATATTGGTAAGGTGAACACCCATTGGTGACGGACAGATTCAGTCAGACCTCGTCCATGTGTCAAACCACCACGACTTTTTAGCGAACACATGAGTGTTTGCTCTATCACCAAGTCTGACTAGAGTCCGTTAAAACAGTGTTCTGTTCTTTCCACAGCATGAGCGCCTTCTATGTACTTCTGATATAGCCAGGGATGCTGTTCTGGTAGCTTGGCCATATTTTGCACGTAAAGCCTTGCAGTTTTTGCATAGTGAATATGTCCTGTTGCTGCAAATAAGTTCAGAAACTCACTACATACTCTCAAATGTCCGTTCCAGTCCTTTAGTCTCTCACATGCTACACAGTCTTCTATTTTCCGAATATAATTCAGTAATTGGATCCATAATTTTGCTGTTCTAGACTGTGATGACAATGATATTTTCAATTCTTCAATGCATTTATCTAACAAGACAAGTGGCTCCAAGTTTACAATGTCATCACAACGAGTTTCAGCATCGGAATTCAATACGTCACCGAGAAGCTTTTGCAAGGCCTCCACATCCTTTGTAGTAAGACGGGACTGAAATTTCTCATTGATACCACCGTCATAATCATCATTCTCGTCACGATGTGACTCGCAGTCCGGTATTATCTGTTCCATTAATTTGGTGGTCAGGCATGCGTCGAGAAGATAGAGAACCCGTAGTGCCCGTGCAATGGCTTTGCCAAACAATATGTGCAAAATAGCATTGGGGCCAAATATCTGACCCAGAGCTTCATATATTCCAGATCCTCGCATCGTATGAAAGATGCTACTGATTGCGCTCATTAATGTATGGAACCCACCCAGTCTAATCACAAGTTTGTTAAGTTGTTTGGTGGCAGCAATTTCAACAGCTTTAATGAAGAGCGGTTGGTCAAATGTTACTGATGTACTTGTTGATGACAGTTTCAGTTTCGTCACTTGGTCTTGTATGTAAGACAACGTGGAGTAGATGCAGGTTTCATCACTAGGGTTCAGGTCTATGATTGGAAGCATCAACACTTCATCGGCACTAATTCCATCTGTGTCGTTTTGATAGACACAGTGCATGAATCTAAACCAATTTGTCCAACCCGGGCTAGGAGTCATTTTGGTTGCAAGTACTTTGGCAGAACTCCAGAGCACCTTTGAATAATATGACACAGGTGGGATAGTGAATGGTAATATCGTTTCACATATCGCATTGAACTTGAATGTTGACAAGGCGGGGATGGCTGGTGTGACATAAAGAATAATTGGTATGCCTTTATCGTAAGTAAGATCGGAAATTTTGACCCTTGCCATACGTTTTACACGCTGGTCGGTAATTTGCTGGCTACTTCGGCGTTGGTACCAAACAATAATACCCATACCGTGAAAGGTTCCGGTCCCGTCCAAGGAGCGTATGTTTGAATCTGCAATGTACTGTCCTAACGTCGGGAATGGCGGTGGGGACAACGATTGCAATGTTTGCTGCTGAAAAATGGACTGCTTGAAAAGCTGAACTTCATTGTAGGTGATTGACAAGCCAAATGAGGAAAGTTCTTCTGTGAGCCACTTTGATCCAAAGACGTGATCTAACTCTATACCAAGACCGAACAGCAGTGGTGAAATTACAGAGTTCGGACGTGCGCTTGTGTGATGGCTTGCCCAATTACGTCACACTTTAGCTCATCTTTAATCAGTGTTTCCAGGAACACACGTAAACTAGGAGTCAAAAAGTCTCCGCATTCTTCGGAACTTTTAATCTCATTTATTCCTGGATACACATCTTTATTATAATTTCTCGCTCGTATGTCTTCCCAGACAAGTTTTGCAGCAGCTATCATCACCCTTTCTGACTCTTTCTTGCTACCATTGTTCCTCTCCTTGTACCACTCATCACTGACTATGTATGATGCCATATTTTGGAAGCAAAGCACATCTTTTCTACTGCCACCTACCCTGGCGAAAAAGACGGAAACAATATTGTCACACCTGGGATTCGAACCCAGGACACTACGCAAGGCACCATAAATGCAAATCAAACTGTGAGGATCTACAAGAGAGATACATCAAATTACATTACAGGCTGGTATAGAATATATTTCTCAAGTCGGAATGACGTGAGTTGACTGGTAACCAATATTTTCTTTTTCCCCGCCAAAATGGACGCCATCTTGGATTTCGTCATGATTACATCATCACATCAATTTGCTCCATTGACCCCAGGGAAGAGTAATCACCTGTGTAACCTCCTGCCAATTTCCATTATCATACCTAGACCAGAAGTGACTAGAGACTTAAATTTGTTAGTCTTACCCCTTATCTTGATGGATCTTCGATTGGGTCTTGGGGCCGAAATTTTAAAGTGCTTGGAAAAAATTACCCAAGCCCAATTTATGGGGATTTTTTTTCTGAGGCACTATGGGGTGTACTGATTCAGAAAAACTAAGAATTATTTTTCCTTTACTTTTTCCCGCAAATTTTCTTCTGCACCCTGACTATTGATGGCGTGAGAACCCCAGGGAAGAAACCGGAACCATTATTGCTGCTGTGAGCTGACACATCGTGGTGGATTTGGCCCTACAATGGACCCCTTCGAAAGATGATACAGGACTTCGAAAGATGATATAGGACTTGTCAACCTGAGAAGAACGAAGATGCCTTTCCAGTTGTCTACATAAACAACTTAGATGACAACGTAAACTACTTAGAGAAACGAGTCGCCCAAATGCCTCGGCGGAGGCGACTATAAAGAAAAGTATATCGATCCATGTAGATAGAATAGTTATGAACATAACGAAACATTTCACTATTTGAATACATGACCAGGCGTATAAAAAGAATCTACGTATTAGTTCTTGCAGCTCATATTTTATTTCCCATGGAAGACTTACTAGTCACTGTTTACATGTTTCATTGTGCTATTTCATCTTTTAATTTGTTGAGCGCTTCATGGTATATTAACTCAATTGTTTAAATGAGTTCTCTCGTTAAATAAAGTCTTTACTATTATTATTATTATTATCATTATTATGCACTAGTAATATATAGGAATCAGTATATATATATGTACTTTTAAGAGTATCTTATCGAGTGCTAAAACACATCTTCGACATCATATTGTAGAATTATTCGGAAATAGCCATTGCATAAATGTAAGATATACATTAGGGCAAATGTTGCTTATGATGTGTGCTTATTACTCCGTATATACTCGCTATATAGTCTTATTTATTATATACAAGTAAGTGCACAACATAGTACATCAGTAGCACATATATGTATAATAGAGGACATAGAAAACGCACACCTACATTATATACTAGAGGATATAGAAAACGCACACCTACGTTATATACTAGAGGACATAGAAAACTCACACCTACATTATATACTAGAGGTCATAGAAAACTCACACCTACATTATATACTACAGGACATAGAAAACGCACACTTACATTATATACTACAGGACATAGAAAACGCACACTTACATTATATACTACAGGACATAGAAAACGCACACCTACATTATATACTAGAGGACATAGAAAACGCACACCTACATTATATACTAGAGGACATAGAAAACGCACACCTACATTATATACTAGAGTATATAGAAAACGCACACCTACATTATATACTAGAGGACACAGAAAACGCACACCTACATTATATACTAGAGGACATCTAAAACGCACACCTACATTATATACTAGAGGACATAGAAAACGCACACCTACATTATATACTAGAGGACATAGAAAACGCACACCTACATTATATACTAGAGGACATAGAAAACGCACACCTACATTATATACTAGAGGACATCTAAAACGCACACCTACATTATATACTAGAGGACATCTAAAACGCACACCTACATTATATACTAGAGGACATCTAAAACGTACACCTACATTATATACTAGAGGACATCTAAAACGCACACCTACATTATATACTACAGGACATAGAAAACGCACACTTACATTATATACTACAGGAAATAGAAATATCACACCTACATTATACTAGTATACTAGAGGACATAGAAAACGCACACCTACATTATATACTAGAGGACATAGAAAACGCACACCTACATTATATACTAGAGGACATCTAAAACGCACACCTACATTATATACTAGAGGACATAGAAAACGCACACCTACATTATATACTAGAGGACATAGAAAACGTACACCTACATTATATATTAAAGGACATAGAAACGCACACCTACATTATATACTAGAGGACATAGAAAACGCACACCTACATTATATACTAGAGGGCAAAGAAAACGCACACCTACATTATATACTAGAGGACATAGAAAACGCACACCTACATTATATACTAGAGGACATAGAAAACGCACGCCTACATTATATACTAGAGGACATCTAAAACGCACAACTACATTATATACTAGAGGACATCTAAAACGCACACCTACATTATATACTAGAGGACATAGAAAACGAACACCTACATTATATACTAGAGGACATAGAAAACGAACACCTACATTATATACTAGAGGTTATAGAAAACGCACACCTACATTATATACTAGAGGACATAGAAAACGCACACCTACATTATATACTAGAGGACATAGAAAACGCACACCTACATTATATACTAGAGGACATAGAAAATACGCACCTACATTATATACTAGAGGACATAGAAAACACACCGACATTATATACTAGAGGACATAGAAAACGCACACCTACATTATATACTAGAGGACATAGAAAATAGGCACCTACATTATATACTAGAGGACATAGAAAACGCACACCTACATTATATACTAGAGGACATAGAAAACGCACACCTACATTATATACTAGAGGACGTAGAAAACGCACACCTACATTATATACTAGAGGACGTAGAAAACGCACACATACATTATATACTAGAGGACATAGAAAACGCACACCTACAGTATATACTAGAGGACGTAGAAAACGCACACCTACATTATATACTAGAGGACATAGAAAACGCACACCTACATTATATACTATAGGTTATAGAAATCGCACACCTACATTATATACTAGAGAACATAGAAAACGCACACTTCGTATAAGTGTGTATATATTATATACAGTTATTAGACAGTGAACACATCATGCATATCGAGCTAGCACAAGCAGCCGTCTATATTTCTATGTGAAAGTACATGTAATATGTGTCTGCTACGTGTCTGTAATTAAGCCAAACACAGTTCATTATTTCAAGCACAGAGACGGTCAAGAGATGCAACAAAACACGAAAACAAAACATACAACTTTGATGTTGTAACATATATTGACAGATGTTGATTAATAATACTTGAGTAGCTTTAATAAATCTTTGAACCTCTAAAAATAGTTTATTATTTTCTGAATAAAAGCTTATGAGCTTACTATTTCATAAACGATGTATACGTCTCGTACTATAAAAGTGTTTGTTTATTATAGTGTCACCCCTATTTAAAGGGCCAGCCATTTCTGAGTTCCCGAATCCTATGCTTGTATGCCTGGCTGGTAGACAATCGGTAACCATTATTTAACTAGCTAGCGGCTCACCAACCAGCCATATCAGAATGAACCACTGACGAGATTCGATCATTCGACCTCCCGCTCCGTAGGCGGACGCCTTAACCACTAGGCCACATAGACGGTTTACTATATTTATGATACATAAATACTGTATAGATGAGGATCCACCTTACTACAAACGTTACATATTCGCGCTTGCTGAACATGGAGCATGTTTCATCTTAGACAAAATGAGGTTGTTATTATCAAGTTCATTTCGTTACGAAGCTAGCCAGCTAGCACGCGGACGGTCGGTTGTTCTACGTTATTATCACGTTACATTCGTTAGGAATCTATCCAGCCAGCACGCGGACGGTCGGTTGCTCTACGTTATTATCACGTTACATTCATTAGGAATATATCCAGCTAGCACGCGGATGGTCGGTTGCTCTACGTTATTATCACGTTACATTCATTAGGAATCTATCCAGCTAGCACGCGGACGGTCGGTTGCTCTACGTTATTATCACGTTACATTCGTTAGGAATCTATCCAGCCAGCACGCGGACGGTCGGTTGCTCTACGTTATTATCACGTTACATTCGTTAGTAATCTATCCAGCCAGCACGCGGACGGTCGGTTGCTCTACGTTATTATCACGTTACATTCCTTAGGAATCTATCCAGCTAGCACGCGGACGGTCGGTTGCTCTACGTTATTATCACGTTACATTCGTTAGGAATATATCCAGCTAGCACGCGGACGGTCGGTTGTTCTACGTTATTAATCACGTCCATTTCATTAGGAATCTATCCAGCTAGCACGCAGACGGTCGGTTGCTCTACGTTATTATCACGTTAAGTTCGTTAGGAATCTATCCAGCCAGCACGCGGACGGTGGGTTGTTCTACGTTATTATCACGTTACATTCGTTAGGAATCTATCCAGCCAGCACGCGGACGGTGGGTTGTTCTACGTTATTATCACGTTACATTCGTTAGGAATCTATCCAGCTAGCACGCGGACGGTCGGTTATTCTACGTTATTATCACGTTAAGTTCGTTAGGAATCTATCCAGCTAGCACGCGGACGGTCGGTTATTCTACGTTATTATCACGTTACATTCATTAGGAATCTATCCAGCTAGCACGCGGACGGTCGGTTGTTCTACCTTATTATCATGTTACATTCATTAGGAATCTATCCAGCCAGTATGCGGACGGTCGGTTGCTCTACGTTATTATCACGTTACATTCATTAGGAATCTATCCTGCTAGCACGCGGACGGTCGGTTATTCTACGTTATTAATCACGTCCAATTCATTAGGAATATATCCAGCCAGCACGCGGACGGTCGGTTGCTCTAAGTTATTATCACGTTACATTCATTAGGAATATATCCAGCTAGCACGCGGACGGTGGGTTGCTCTACTTTATTATCACGTTACATTCATTAGGAATATATCCAGCTAGCACGCGGACGGTCGGTTGCTCTACGTTATTATCACGTTACATTCATTAGGAACCTATCCAGCTAGCACGCGGACGGTCGGTTGTTCTACGTTATTATCACGTTACATTCATTAGGAATATATCCAGCTAGCACGCGGACGGTCGGTTGTTCTACGTTATTATCACGTTACATTCGTTAGGAATCTATCCAGCCAGCACGCGGACGGTCGGTTGCTCTACGTTATTATCACGTTACATTCATTAGGAATATATCCAGCTAGCACGCGGACGGTCGGTTGCTCTACGTTATTATCACGTTACATTCATTAGGAATCTATCCAGCTAGCACGCGGACGGTCGGTTGCTCTACGTTATTATCACGTTACATTCGTTAGGAATCTATCCAGCCAGCACGCGGACGGTCGGTTGCTCTACGTTATTATCACGTTACATTCGTTAGGAATCTATCCAGCCAGCACGCGGACGGTCGGTTGCTCTACGTTATTATCACGTTACATTCGTTAGGAATCTATCCAGCTAGCACGCGGACGGTCGGTTGCTCTACGTTATTATCACGTTACATTCGTTAGGAATATATCCAGCTAGCACGCGGACGGTCGGTTGTTCTACGTTATTAATCACGTCCATTTCATTAGGAATCTATCCAGCTAGCACGCAGACGGTCGGTTGCTCTACGTTATTATCACGTTAAGTTCGTTAGGAATCTATCCAGCCAGCACGCGGACGGTGGGTTGTTCTACGTTATTATCACGTTACATTCGTTAGGAATCTATCCAGCCAGCACGCGGACGGTGGGTTGTTCTACGTTATTATCACGTTACATTCGTTAGGAATCTATCCAGCTAGCACGCGGACGGTCGGTTATTCTACGTTATTATCACGTTAAGTTCGTTAGGAATCTATCCAGCTAGCACGCGGACGGTCGGTTATTCTACGTTATTATCACGTTACATTCATTAGGAATCTATCCAGCTAGCACGCGGACGGTCGGTTGTTCTACCTTATTATCATGTTACATTCATTAGGAATCTATCCAGCCAGTATGCGGACGGTCGGTTGCTCTACGTTATTATCACGTTACATTCATTAGGAATCTATCCTGCTAGCACGCGGACGGTCGGTTATTCTACGTTATTAATCACGTCCAATTCATTAGGAATATATCCAGCCAGCACGCGGACGGTCGGTTGCTCTAAGTTATTATCACGTTACATTCATTAGGAATATATCCAGCTAGCACGCGGACGGTGGGTTGCTCTACTTTATTATCACGTTACATTCATTAGGAATATATCCAGCTAGCACGCGGACGGTCGGTTGCTCTACGTTATTATCACGTTACATTCATTAGGAACCTATCCAGCTAGCACGCGGACGGTCGGTTGCTCTACGTTATTATCACGTTACATTCATTAGGAATATATCCAGCTAGCACGCGGACGGTCGGTTGCTCTACGTTATTATCACGTTACATTCATTAGGAATCTATCCAGCTAGCACGCGGACGGTCGGTTGCTCTACGTTATTATCACGTTACATTCGTTAGGAATCTATCCAGCCAGCAAGCGGACGGTCGGTTGCTCTACGTTATTATCACGTTACATTCGTTAGTAATCTATCCAGCCAGCACGCGGACGGTCGGTTGCTCTACGTTATTATCACGTTACATTCCTTAGGAATCTATCCAGCTAGCACACGGACGGTCGGTTGCTCTACGTTATTATCACGTTACATTCGTTAGGAATATATCCAGCTAGCACGCGGACGGTCGGTTGATCTACGTTATTAATCACGTCCATTTCATTAGGAATCTATCCAGCTAGCACGCGGACGGTCGGTTGCTCTACGTTATTATCACGTTAAGTTCGTTAGGAATCTATCCAGCCAGCACGCGGACGGTGGGTTGTTCTACGTTATTATCACGTTACATTCGTTAGGAATATATCCAGCTAGCACGCGGACGGTCGGTTGTTCTACGTTATTATCACGTTACATTCGTTAGGAATCTATCCAGCTAGCACGCGGACGGTCGGTTGTTCTACGTTATTATCACGTTAAGTTCGTTAGGAATCTATCCAGCTAGCACGCGGACGGTCGGTT
>CM026393.1:22272347-22291812 GCA_014843695.1 Archivesica marissinica
GCCTGTATGGCTGGCTTACTGTTGCACATATTTGACATTTTGGCCTGTATAGTTGGCTTACTGTTGCACATATTTGACATTTTGGCCTGTATGGCTGGCTTACTGTTGCACATATTTGACATTTTGGCCTGTATGGCTGGCTTACTGTTGCACATATTTGACATTTTGGCCTGTATGGCTGGCTTACTGTTGCACATATTTGACATTTTGGCCTGTATGGCTGGCTTACTGTTGCACATATTTGACATTTTGGCCTGTATGGCTGGCTTACTGTTGCACATATTTGACATTTTGGCCTGTATGGCTGGCTTACTGTTGCACATATTTGACATTTTGGCCTGTATGGCTGGCTTACTGTTGCACATATTTGACATTTTGGCCTGTATGGCTGGCTTACTGTTGCACATATTTGACATTTTGGCCTGTATGGCTGGCTTACTGTTGCACAGATTTGACTAGACTAAGTAGATAAAGTGGCTGTCTTGCCGATTAATTATTCAATCCCGTCACGACGACGATCATTTCTACGTTTCTACCTCCGTTATAGAGTATCTAGTATCTACTGTGGCATTCGGATCAACGGTAGATGAAAAGTAGGTCATTAACCCCACCCAATATTGACAGATGTTGGGCAGGGAGTTCATGCTTACAGACGCCCGAGTGTCCGCTTACAGACCACCCGATGCTTAGGATGATGTTAACTACAACACATGAAAAGTGAAGATGTTCCGACTGACCAAATAATTTCAGTAAGCCGAGCAGCACCAATTATTGCCACAGGCACACTTTTTTTTTTGCTCTATGGTTTAAACATTACTTACTATATGACCAAATGACAAATTTCTGTCTTGTGCCTGTGATTATTGCCTGTCTCTGTATGCGACATTATATAAACCTTACAGTTCCCAGTTACCATTGCCTGGTCCAAGAACCTCATGGCATGTAACGTCCGTGGGCCGCATTCTGCTACCTGTCGCCACGTGGTAGGGAGAAGAGGCAATGTTGAATTTAAATGCCTTGTTGCCTAAGGGCACAATCGTAACTGCTCCAGCGGGGTTCAAACTCCGGACCTTTCGCACCTGAAGCGACATTGCATCCTCTATCACGGCTTCCACATTGTGTATATAACAGGCATAAAGTGCAGGGAAAAGTAATAAACAACACAATCGCATTCATAATATTTTATGAAATCTAATGAAAAAATACAAAGTTTAATCACAACCAGTTCATAATGACAATTTAGAAATGAAGTTTACAGGTTTAACCCTTTCAACACCACAGACCTCTAAATAGGCTTACAAAAAGTGTAGATCCAGATGAGCCGGCTCGTGTCGATTGCCAGTAATATTACTATTTTAGACAAAATTACCCATTTTGATAAATGAACTGGTCCAAATGTAATTTTCGTATTAATTTATTGGTCTAAAAACTGATCATGGACCAGTCCATTTCAGTTACTTGGTGTTGAATGGGTTAAATAATCCACTTGCATGTATACGATGAATGAGGCATGTTATATGTACATGTATATGATCCTTGTTTCATGATCAGGAGATTCACAGACGGGTCTGTAGTCCAGTGGTAACATGCTGGACTGGTAATCCAGGGATCGCAGCTTCGATCCCCCGTCTGACCCTAATAAAATTAACAGTCTTTCAAATGCGACGTTAAACCGAGGTCTTGTGTCGGTGCTGTACACCGTGCACGTAAAAGAACCAGAGGAGACTCTGGAATGGGTCTCTGTCTGTATCATGCACTATCCTCCAATATCTAAAATGACTAATCTCTTCAGGAGGCGTCGCTCATATGGGCAACCGGTAGCGACGATAAATAAACGTAAAACATGAACAGGAGATTCTCTTCATGTCTCCAGTTAGAAAAGTTCTTTAAAATATTAATCCAGTCTTGGATCTATTTTATGTTTAAAACCAGACGAGGGAGGTGGGAGTGCAAATATTTGTTTTTTTTACCTTTGCAGGCCAGGGGGCATTTTAAGCTCGATAGAGAAAAGGTGTGGAAGTCGTGATAGCGTAGTGGATGCGCGTTCGCTTCAGTTGTGAAAGGTCCGGAGTTCGAGCCCCGGTGGAGCCGTTACGATTGTGCCCTTAGGCAAGGCATTTAAATTCCACATTGCCTCTTCTCTCCTTCGTGGCAATGGATTCCATCAGGAATGAGGTCTCGAGAGTGATTAATATAAGTTGAAAGAACTTGTTTCGCAATCGAGCTAAAATAAATTTGTATAAACTAGAGAAAAGGAAAAAAAGGTGAGATGTTTGTTTGTTCGGGTTTTATGCCTGCATCAGCACTATTTTTGGGCTATATCGCCCGAGGGCAGTTTACGTAAAAAAGGTGAGATGTTTGTTTGTTTAGGTTTTATGCCTGCATCAGTTCTATTTTTGGGCTATATCGCCAGAGGGAGATGAAATAGAATTAACCCCCGATAATGATGGGAAACTAGTACAATGTTGTAGAAGAGGCATATATGCGAGACTTCAGTTGTCACAACACGATGATTTCATACAATATATTTTCTTTGAACTTCGAAGTCTGACCAATTATATGGTACAGAATAATTTTGGGCCGACGTTTCCAATGAACACTTAGTTTATACAAATTTATTTTAGCTTGATTGCTAAAAACATGTTCTTACAACTTATATTAATCACTCTCGAGACCTCATTCCTGATGGAATCCATCGCCACGAGGGAGAGAATAGAGGCAATGTGGAATTTAAACGCCTTGCCTAACGGCACAATCGTAACGGCTCCAGCGTGGCTCGAACTCAGAGCCTTTCGCACCTGAAGCAAACGCGCTACCACAATGTGAACAGTAAACCATTCCATACCGACGTTTATGAAGTGCTCTATGTGAGGTAAGCAGAAAGGTCAACGCACCTGAAGCGAACGCGCTACCACTGCGCTATCACGACGTTAACAGTAAATCATTCCATACCGACGTTGATGAAGAGCTCTATGTGAGGTAAGCAGAAAGGTTAACTATTGCGAGTTAGTTCTATAATTGTAAATGTAACATTCAATGAAAAATGTAACCATTCAGTTTCAATAAGTCGGTTTCCTCCTGGTACTCCGGTTTCCTCTTGGTACTCCGGTTTCCTCCCACACGAATGACGCCGACAATTTAATCAATTTAAGTTGATACAGTTTGTTTCGCTATCGTTGTAAAATAAATAATTGTACTAATGACAACTAACGTCATTTACAAACATGTACAAAGTATTGGCAAAGTCCGATGTCCACACATAATAATTGTTTATAAAAATGCACACATTTAGGCGTCCAATGCCGTGTAAGCTTCCAATTTAAAATTTGCTCTACATCGATTATTAAAAATTGTTCGAAAACCAAAAAACACCAGTCCAAAATTAGGCTGTACAAATCATACTTGGCATAGCACTTGTAGAACACAAATATCACAATCGTACAACACTGTATTGTGAATGCTAAATAATCATATAAAATACATAGACAAAATATAATGTTCACAAAATGAGATAAATATTTGACAATCTAATGTTTCCGTAAACCTTTCTTTAACAAACTGAACTGTACATGCTCTAGGAAGACATAAAACACATATATATTACACAGACATTCCATGTTTACATTTATCACTAGAAATACAAAATCCTGAAAAAACATGAATGTGTAGTCAACAAACATGTTTTTTCACCACAACCAAATTATTATCATATTGTAATGTATTTAAACAAATGAACAGCATCAGTTTCACACACACATGTAAATACAAGCAATTCTTTATCGTGCATCAACGCACGGTTGTACATATACCCTGTACCGTACCATACCTATAATAGGCGGATCTGTAGTCCTGTGGTAACACGTGGGACTGGTAATCCAGGGATCGCAGGTTCAATTCCCCGTCTGACTCAGATGGGACTTTAAACCAAGGTCTCGAAAAGAACCAGAGGAGACTCTGGAATGGGTCTGTATCATTGCACTATCCTCCAAAAATCTAGTGATTTAAAGTCAACAACAGTACCCATTAAGCCAAAGAGGCTTCTTCTTTTGTTGGATTTAAAGCTCTATATTCTGGTTAAAGGCGATTGGAAACGATAGTGAACTGTTGAAACTCCTATATTGATAACAGACTATGTTATTGTTATATTTTGGGTTTTACGCCTGCATCAGCACCATTTTGGGCTATATCGCCGGCGGGCAGTTTACTTAACAACACCTTTCCTGGGCAGGCTCCAGCGGTTAACCAGTACTTGGGTGCACCAACCTCCATAAGAAACTGCCAACTTTTTCATATAAATGAGACACGACCTGAGCGGGGCTCAAACCCGTGACCATCAGTGATGATAGGTTACAGTGGTATACAAGTCAGCGACCTTAACCACTCGACCACGGAGGCGGACAATATAACAGACTAAGTATGTTAACTATAACTAATGTAATGATAGTGATCTATTCTCCCTAGCTAAGTTAAATACACAAACTCATTTACGTGGAAGTCGTGATAGCGCAGTGGACGCGCGTTCGCTTCAGGTGCGAAAGGTCCGGAGTTCGAACACCGCTGGAACCGTTACGATTGTGCCCTTAAGCAAGGCATTTAATGTCCACGTTGCATCTTCTCTCTCCCTCGTGGCGATGGATTCCCTCAGGAATAAGGTCTCAAGAGTAATTAATATAAGTTGTAAGAACTTGTTTCACAATCTTTACCATTGACGTATATGCTAATAGTTTTTGCTGCACAACTATCCACACATTTAATAGACCATGGAATAGAACGATTACTGCAGGCAGGCCAAACAAATGAACCGTTGCTTGTTTATAAATACATGCTACATTATGAAACTGCACATTTAAGTTTATCAATAGTGTGCAGGTAAACAGTGCTTCATGTTTGCTACTTGGTCTATGTCATCAATCCAGCAAAGTTTGTCAGAAATATTCAATCCAGAATGTTCGGGCAATTTGGAGAGTCTTTAAATGCACAACACAAAACACACAACACTGTTTTTCTTCTGACGAGATCTTTATAAAAGGAGCTAATCCGAGCACAATAATTAAGACCATAAAACACCAATCCTGCGTAAGTAATTCCAGAATATTATCAAACAACTGTCTTACATATTCAAGAATTCATCTCACAAACAACTATTCACTACTATATCATGCACTGTGATCAGCAGAAACTATCTATATCTATTTCCTGGAATTCATTCAATGCTTTGATTGGTTCAATATTTTTCTTGCCTGCTCCTCGACTAATACGTCCATGAAATTCCATCGGATCTTCACGACGTACCAGCGGTTTCTTCTCTGGGGGCTTCATCTTCCATGCTACGATATTCTACAATGAAATACATGGATGAATCAACAAAACAAGGAAGTAAACAAAAACAACATACATTTTTATCAACACTGGTAAAGGGATCATCCGTCGACGGGTTACATACATGGAATATGTAAAAGTACGCGCCATTCTATGGTGTAAGGGACACAACTGTAGCTATATTCCAACAGATGGTTGTACCGATGGATGTAAATAACAATGTGGTTTAGCTTAAACTTTATTTATTTTACACCGTTTGCGAAGCAGGTTTTAACAACTTATATTAAAGCAAAGTGGGCATGATCGAATCGAGTGAAAAAGAGACATGTTTAAATTCCACAGAATACAGCAGATTATTTAATCGAGTATCAGTTTATTACTACACAGTAATAACTTATTACATCAGGGATTTTTTTTATCAAAGTTTACGATTGCGAAGCAAGTTTAACAACTTATATTAATCACTCTCGTTGGCGCGGATGAAAGCGTATATGTGGTTATTTGTGTGGGAGGAAACCGGAGTACCCGGAGAAAACCCACCTGTCCGATCTAGCGACCACCGTATCATCTCACATACTACCCGGTCCGAGGATCGAACCCGGGTTGCATTGGTGAGAAGCGAGCGCGCTAACCACTGCACTAATCGGACAGCCCTGTGGTTTATCTAACTTATACCATAAAGGGTCATTTACGTTTATGTATTCTGCTATATTTAGAGACATCAATTAAGACATAATGTAACCAATTACTGTAACATTGAATGGAGGTCCCGTTTAACAAGTTCTGTACAGTACATAGTTGTGTATCTGTATTTGGAAACTTGCCACGGACTGAATATGAAGTCTGAACTATTTCCATATAGATGAAAAGTCATTATAAATCACTATGACTACATAGATGAGAGACATTTGTCAAAAGTGTATAGGTCCTCTTAATTGGCTTCCTCTGTTTTTTATTGTTGCTTCCTTTGCGCAATAAGCAATCAATTTTCATCCACTTTGTCATCTTATAATTATTAAATTACTAAATCTCGACAGATCTCCTACAGTATATCCAGTGGATACATTTCTGTAGAAATTGTAACATTATTTTGATAAAAGCACATTTATCGTACCGCAACATCTGGCTAGGGAACAACGGTAAAAACAAAGGATTAAAACAAAGGATTTCAACTAAAAGGACCAATCTACAATTAGGTATAAATTGGACTGTTAAGGGAGGTAATAGAAGCCCGAGAAGTCTTTCATTGAACATACAAATACCCCTCCTCACAATACCACTGTACCAGTCGATTTTCTTTACAAATGTTGCAGGAATCATTTTTTCATACTGCATGGGAGATTATGAAAGATTTTTAACTTACTATTTTCCCCGACTGCTTGTACTGAAATAAAAAAAGAAATGTTATATTATTACTCAGTTTAAACCTGATATACAGTCAAACCCGTCTTAAGCAGCCATCCCAGGGAATTGGAGAAAGTGGCTGCTTAGCTCAGGTGACTGCTTAATAGAGGTCAAATGTATACTAAAACAGCAAATTGGGAATCTGGAAACTGGCTGCTTAATGGAGGTAACCATGGCACGTTATATCTCTACTTAATGTTTAGCAAAGAGAACCATTGTACGTTTCATCTCTAATTAATGTTTAGCAAAGAGAACCATTGCACGTTTCATCTCTAATTAATGTTTAGCAAAGAGAACCATTGCATGTTTCATCTCTAATTAATGTTTAGCAAACAGAACCATTGCATGTTTCATCTCTTATTAATGCTTAGCAAAGAGAACCATTGCATGTTTCATCTCTTATTAATGCTTAGCAAAGAGAACCATTGCATGTTTCATCTCTTATTAATGCTTAGCAAAGAGAACTATGACATGTTTCATCTCTAATTAATGTTTAGCAAAGAGAACCATGACATGTTTCATCTCTAATTAATGTTTTTAATGTTTTTTAATGTTTAGCAAAGAGAACCATGACATGTTTCATCTCTAATTAATGTTTTTAATGTTTTTTAATGTTTAGCAAAGAGAACCATGACATGTTTCATCTCTAATTAATGTTTTTAATGTTTTTTAATGATTAGCAAAGAGAACCATGACATGTTTCATCTCTAATTAATGTTTAGCAAAGAGAACCATTGCACGTTTCATCTCCAATTAATGCTTAGCAAAGAGAACCAAGATTCAACATACCTTTGTAGAGGCAACATAGCAAGCTTTTACTGTGAGGACGACAGCGTTCATCAGATTCTTGGCGGCCTGGATCAATGACGTAGCACTATCCAGCTGAAGTATAATACACACCATACAGTATTACATCACAAATCATACACGTTAATGTATATATGAATTATATCACATAAATTATGGCGCATGAGTTTAATAAAGCCATGTCATAAATTCGGTAATACACTACTATTGTATTAAATATGCAAATGAGGCAAATGCGTGGGCGAATCACATAGCGATTCGCAGTGACATACATTTTTACTAGCATGCGCTGTGTAACTTTGATTGTGACGTCATTTGCCAAAACATTGTGTACATTTTGTATTTGTTAAAAAAAGACTGTTTGAAAATAATTGAAAAATGTTTAATATTGAATTGTTGCACATGATATGTTGTGATAGTTTAAAAACTGTTTACAAAGGAAGAAAATAAAAAAATTGGAGTATTTAGTGTCGCACTATTTTCTTGGCCCATTAAGTAGAAACCGCAGTACTACTCTGGCTTTCATTTGCTAAAGGGGAAGTGTGTTCAATCGTGACACACTTTTACTGCGTATTTGGTTTATGTGATAAAAAGAATCTTACATTCGTGTCTTTCCATATTGAATTTATTAAACTCGTTGAATAAAAATGATAAAATGCTCGGCAGAGCCTCACATTTTATCATTTTATTCAACTCGTTTAATAAATTCAATATGGAAAGACACGAATGTAAGATCCTCTATATATCTTCTACAAATAGCAACAGGTTTGGTAGCCAGCACTGTCTATTATTTATAATATTAATATGGGGAAAGCCTGACCACGTCCGAGGTCAAGGTTGTAACCATATCGATACATTTTTATGCTATAACAGAAAACGATGCAACAGTGCATTAAATAGCCCTAGAATGTCATGTTATGACCATAAATGACGTCACTGACAGCTTGAGTCCGAAAACGTCCAGGATGTCAACATATCAAGTTGTATCGGCTAGGTAGCACACGTGCCAAGCAGTGAGAAATAAAATGTGTTATTCCACTACTTTCAACCAGTGAAATAACATTTATTTTTACTGATAACGTTCTATATTTCATTGGAATGCATAAAATAAACAAATCTAAGTTAACCATTTCAACACCAAGTAACTGACATGGATTGGTGCATGATATATTTAGACCAATAAATTAATAAGAAAATTACATTTGGACCAGTTCATTTATCAAAATGAGTAATTTTGTCTAAAAATAATATTATTACTGACAAAAAGTGCAGATTCCATTAATGTCAAACCCCTTGCAGAGACGTAGACATGTTTTCCTGGTCAAGCTTAGCCGACCTAAGTGGTTAACCAGTACTAAGCAATGTGTGTGAGGTGCCTTGCTCAATAACACTACATATGTGGCCTGACCGAGTATCGAACCCGGGACCGATCGATCCAAATCCGACGCTCTACCACTGAACACGGATGCCACACGTCACGAGCAGGCTCATCTGGATCTACACATTTTGCAAATCTATTTCAGAGGTCTGTGGTGTTGAAAGGGTTAACAATTGTAAATATACTCACCCCTGAGACGATCAGTTCTCCCCCCACACTTTGTACATCGGCCTTCACCTTGCTTGTGATGTTTAACTGATGGCAATATAGAGCAATTCTTTGTAGATACGCCAGCAAGTCCTTCTTAGATGCTGAATCGGGACACTAAATTGCAAAAATATTACATTAGAAGTTACCTCTCATTGGCAACAGTTCCTATTATTGCATACATTACTATAAATAGTAACAAATTTAATGGTAGAAAAGCAAAATATCTGGTCGACGCGGGCAATATATTTCGATTTTCGGCTCTGCCGGGCCAATATCAGATATTGGCACGCGCCGAGAACGAATCACGAGCACGTGTCACAGGTAGCAACAACATAGTAACTACATTGTGTAAACATGGCCGCCTGGGGCCGGTAAGGTATGCAATAAAGAAGTTATTAAACGGCTGCGGTGGGCCATTTGTGGATATTGGCGCACCTATCCGATATTGACCCTCGGGCCAATATCTTCATAGGGTGCGCCAATATCCACAAATGGCCCACCTCCGCGGTTTAATAACCTCTAAATATTAACGGCATAATAATTACAACTTCTTTTTTGCAATATCGCAATTCTGATTGGCTGATTCAGCTCATGTGATCGACGTTTATAATCCAATGAAATGCAAAATTATTCTATTCTCATTAATATTCATAGCGGACTACTTTTTGTATGTGGTGACGAATCAAATAGACTACTTGTATTGTACTTCGTAAAATATTAGTTGCAGTTATAACAATTTAATGTTCGATTTCCGTGTATCATCGAGGTAGGATTCGTATGATTATGTTTCGTTTTTATGCAAATTAGATGTAAAAAACTGACATTTCATACATCGATGAAATGCAGATAACGAACTTTCAATTGATAAACAAACTTCATAGGAAGCTTACGGAACATTGGGCTCAGGAGGATATTAATGGTACAAGCGTCACAGGTGTTCAGCTAGAGGCCAAGATGGCAGAAATAGTCCACCTGAACTTCCTCAGTTCTCCCTGCAGGGTTTGGGCTAGAGGCCAAGATGGCAGAAATAGTCTACCTGTACTGCCTCAGTTCTCCCTGTAAGCTAGAGGGCACGATGGCAGAAATAGTCTACCTGAACTTCCTCAGTTATCCCTGCAGGGTTTGGGCTAGAGGCCAAGATGGCAGAAATAGTCTACCTGAACTTCCTCAGTTTTCCCTGCAGGGTTTGGGCTAGAGGGCAGAAATAGTCTATCTGAACTGCCTCAGTTCTCCCTGCAGGGTTTGGACTAGAGGGCAGAAATAGTCTATCTGAACTGCCTCAGTTCTCCCTGCAGGGTTTGGGCTAGAGGGCAGAAATAGTCTATCTGAACTGCCTCAGTTCTCCCTGCAGGGTTTGGGCTAGAGGGCAGAAATAGTCTATCTGAACTGCCTCAGTTCTCCCTGCAGGGTTTGGGCTAGAGGGCAGAAATAGTCTATCTGAACTGCCTCAGTTCTCCCTGCAGGGTTTGGGCTAGAGGGCAGAAATAGTCTATCTGAACTGCCTCAGTTCTCCCTTCATGGTTTGGGCTAGAGGGCAGAAATAGTCTATCTGAACTGCCTCAGTTCTCCCTTCATGGTTTGGGCTAGAGGGCAGAAATAGTCTATCTGAACTGCCTCAGTTCTCCCTTCATGGTTTGGGCTAGAGGGCAGAAATAGTCTATCTGAACTGCCTCAGTTCTCCCTTCATGGTTTGGGCTAGAGGGCAGAAATAGTCTATCTGAACTGCCTCAGTTCTCCCTTCATGGTTTGGGCTAGAGGGCAGAAATAGTCTATCTGAACTGCCTCAGTTCTCCCTTCATGGTTTGGGCTAGAGGGCAGAAATAGTCTATCTGAACTGCCTCAGTTCTCCCTTCATGGTTTGGGCTAGAGGGCAGAAATAGTCTATCTGAACTGCCTCAGTTCTCCCTTCATGGTTTGGGCTAGAGGGCAGAAATAGTCTATCTGAACTGCCTCAGTTCTCCCTTCATGGTTTGGGCTAGAGGGCAGAAATAGTCTATCTGAACTGCCTCAGTTCTCCCTTCATGGTTTGGGGTAGAGGGCAGAAATAGTCTTTCTGAACTGCCTCATGTCTCGCTGCAGGGTTTGGGCTAAAGGGAAACTTGGAACAAACAGTCAACCTGAACTCCCTCATTTCTCCCTATTTTCAGCCCAGATAGACGTTTTTATTTGATTGGATCACACGCAATTTCTCCCAAACACATCAAAACCTTGGGATTCCAAAACCCAATTTGACCATTAAGCCCAATCCATTACTCAACAGAAAGGGCCAATTACTCGTGTTATCTCCATACGGCTGATAAGCAGTAGGCACACTGTACTACATACTTTAGTAAACCTGCAAACAGACAGACAAACATCCTAGGGTGAAAACATAACACTCCTTGTGGAGATAATACATGTAATCATTTTAAATGTTCAGTCATCTTGCCATTTAGCTTCTCTAGGTCTATCATACTTTTCACGAACCTGGTCAGCAATCTTTGTGGCAAGTATATCAAGTTTTGTTCCGGCTTCGGAAATTTTCTTTGCAGCATTAATCACATCCATAGTGCTCTTCAGTGGACCACGACCTCTGCAATATCACAAAGCACATATTTGTTTGTTTGTTCAGGTTTTCATTAGCACTACAGTCAAACCTGTGTTAGTGGTCACCTGTATTAAGCAGCCAACCTGTATTAAGCAGCCAGTTTATAAATTCCCAATATGTTGTTTTACTATACATTTTATCTCTATTAAGCAGCCACCTGCACTAAGCAGCCACTATCTTTGATTCCCTTCACTGGCTGCTTAAGACGGGTTTCACTGTTTTTTGGGCTATATCGCCGGCGGGCAGTTTACCTAACATCACCTTTCCTGGACAGGTTCCAGCAGTTAACAAATTGCCCGAACCTCCGTAAGAAACTGCCAACTTTTTCATATAACAAGCACTTATTTATCTAATATTATTACATGTACTTGGACAAGAATATTGTTGCTTGTTTGTTTTTGGAGCGTAAAGTTGCAACAGCTTAAGGCAACTTTTCAGCTATTATTGCCTATTAACGTGACATGTGCAATATAACTTATCTCTCATTAATTATATAACACACACCCTGCCCAATGGGCTTATAAGTCACCAATTTTCTAAAGTATAATCATAATATCACATGCGGAAGTCGTGATAGCGATGTGGTAGCACGTTCGGTTCAGGTGCGACATGCCCCCTAACCCCCTGAGTTCTAGTCCAGTTGCAGCCGCTATGATTGTGCTTTTAAACAAGGCATTTCAATTCCACATTGCCTGTTGTCTCTCCCTTGTGGCGATAGATTACATCAGGAATGAGGTCTCGAGAGTGATTAATACAAACTGTAATAACTTGTTTCGCAATTGAGCAAAAACAAATTTGTATAAACTATCACATGATTAATCAAATCGAAGAAATGTTCATAATTTATGTACATCAACAGTAAAATATACATGTAGTTCAGTAAAATGTATACATCTGTTAAAGCTTCATTACGTGTTTACTTAGAATGTGCTGGATGTCCAAGCTTGCTTCTCTATAAAAGATGAGATAAATTTAGATTAGAAGGGAGAGGAACTGGGATCTTATGGTGCTTATGCACATATTAACAATTTGATGTAAAAAAAACAACTTATGTTGTCAAGACTTAGTGGACTTGGAACTTTTGCTAAACCCGAGAAATACTATACGACTACGGTACACACTACGACTACGGTACACACTATGATTACGGTACACACTATGATTACGGTACACACTATGATTACGGTACACACTATGATTACGGTACACACTACGATTACGGTACACACTATGATTACGGTACACACTACGATTACGGTACACACTACGATTACGGTACACACTACGATTACGGTACACACTATGATTACGGTACACACTACGATTATGGTACACACTACGATTACGGTACACACTACGATTACGGTACACACTACGATTACGGTACACACTATGATTACGGTACACACTATGATTACGGTACACACTATGATTACGGTACACACTATGATTACGGTACACACTATGATTACGGTACACACTACGATTACGGTACACACTACGATTACGGTACACACTACGATTACGGTACACACTATGATTACGGTACACACTATGATTACGGTACACACTATGATTACGGTACACACTATGATTACGGTACACACTACGATTACTACACACTATGATTACGGTACACACTATGATTACGGTACACACCACGATTACGGTACACACTACGATTACGGTACACACTATGATTACGGTACACACCACGATTACGGTACACACTATGATTACGGTACACACTATGATTACGGTACACACTATGATTACGGTACACACTATGATTACGGTACACACTATGATTACGGTACACACTACGATCACGGTACACACTACGATTACGGTACACACTATGATTACGGTACACACTACGATTACGGTACACACAACGATTACGGTACACACTACGATTACGGTACACACCACGATTACGGTACACACTATGATTACGGTACACACCACGATTACGGTACACACTATGATTACGGTACACACTACGATTACGGTACACACTACGATTACGGTACACACTATTGTAGCGGGTGATTAAATATTGTGTTCATTGTCTTATATTTTCATTGTTCAATAATAAATTATTACAGTAAAAAGTAACGAACCTGCTTTTATGAAATTACCAGTTCTAAATTACCTCCCTTTATTGGAATTTTTTAACAAACTAACCAATAACTGCAAATGGTGGTTTACTAAAGTTAACATTAGGATTGTTGAATAG
Source organism: Archivesica marissinica (assembly GCA_014843695.1). NCBI lineage: Eukaryota > Metazoa > Mollusca > Bivalvia > Venerida > Vesicomyidae > Archivesica > Archivesica marissinica. The sequence continues at coordinate 22,286,292 of CM026393.1, forward strand.
CCTTCTACAGTGTAAACTGTCTATAACGACACCTGACTACAACGACAAACTGTGTTAACTGACATTATCTGTCGGTCCCAGCAATTTTACTATACAATTCATATAAGCAAAACCTTGTTGTACTGACACCTGCCAGTACAACGACATGGTTTCCTGGTCCCATTTAGCACATTGCATGTATTTTCAACCTGTGTAATCTGACTAACCCAAATTACACAATTGGGACAATCCAAATATCTTACAGGTAAGCTGTTTCTCAGGTAAGTTGAGATATGCAAATTATCACCTTACAATGTGTGGCTTACATAGATGTACACATAGTCTATGTTTTGGCCAGTGTTTGCACAGACAGCGCAAACCCATTTATTAAATGTCACTGAAGTGTAAGGATGAATACGCCAAAAAGAAAAAGCAATTTTTCTAATGATTTGAATGGAATGCCGTGTATATATGTAACTAATGTGTGTATATGCATAAAAAAATTTGGCAAATTGGAGAACCTTGTTATAACGACAACCTGTGTTATATGACACAAATCTTGGTCCGAGTCGATGTCGTTATAGACAGGTTTCACTGTATAACATAGCTATTTCCATGTTTCCTGCCACACGAATGACCACATAGCTTTCAATCCGTGCCAATGAGAGTTGTTAGAACTTTCTTCGCAAACGTAAAATAAATAATGTTTAAATGAGTAATTTCATAAGCCTTTTTAAATATAGTTTTTTCTCTTGCTTTTTTCATTATTTCCAAAAAAACCCACCTATATTAAAAAACCTATATATACATTGTTTAAAGACAAATTAGCTATATGTACTTTGTTATTTGTACATTGATATCACATGTATAATAATGTATATTTGGAACAATAAAACTGGAAAAACAAAGGATGAATTTGCATATGAATTACAGGGATTTGTCAAAACCATGCACTTCCAGACATAGGCCCACACAAAACCATGCACTTCCAGACATAGGCCCACACAAAACCATGCACTTCCAGACATAGGCCCACACAAAACCATGCACTTCCAGACATAGGCCCACACAAAACCATGCACTTCCAGACATAGGCCCACACAAAACCATGCACTTCCAGACATAGGCCCACACAAAACCATGCACTTCCAGACATAGGCCCACACAAAACCATGCACTTCCAGACATAGGCCCACACAAATTTTTCTTTTTGTACAAAAATCATTGAGTATGATTATATTTCAGAACCATGCACTTCTGCACGATTTCCCACGATTTCCCATGATTTCTTCTTTTTTTATCGAAATATAAAAATCATAGAGCACAATTATATTGTATCTTAAGAAATTTTGGCGAGAAAATGATATTTTACGGCACGCGGTATAGACCAGAACTACGTTCCCCCCCCCCGATTTATACATAATAGCGCGGTATACATAGCAAATTTAGAAGAACCGCAAACTGAAGAAAAAGCACGCATAGACATTAAATCTGAGTAGTATACATGTATGTATCTACCTGGTGAAATCTGTCATCTCCATCATAATCATACACATCTGTTTAGAGAGGACAATGATATCGTTGCCGCTGTCATCCCACTTGGCAACTTCCATGTCCAGCTTGGCTTTCTCCACACGGAACATCTCAAATTGGGCCTAAAATTATCAATATTCCAATTAATGCACGAGAATCCTACAACGGTACCTGGAAAAGGCTTAGGGGCCAATATCTCATGATCATGGTGGTGACTTTGAAACAACATGTGACTACAATATTTACCACTTCGATGTCGGGTATTTATTACTAAAGATCCTGAGATGACATACAAGTGCGAAGTCATCCACTTCTCCACTACCAGGTACCCAATCCATACCATCTATATCATTCTCGGTACCCCACTAAAGTCAATAGACCATGCAATGTATATTGGAGTAGGCATGCCAAACAAATATTTCCTGGAAATAACACATTGATAATGTCACAAAGAAGGCAGATTCGTCCGTGTCCTTCATTCGAAGAAATATACGATAAAGTGCCTGAACAAGCAGTGTTATCGATATGCTTGTGGTGTGTGTGTGTTTTACGTTTATTTATCGTCGCTACCGGTTGCCCATATTAGCGACGCCTCCTGAAGAGATTAGTCATTTTAGATTTTTGGAGGATAGTGCAGTGATACAGACAGAGACCCATTCCAGAGTCTCCACTGGTTCTTTTTCGTGCATGGTGTAAAGCCATGACACGAGACCTCATCTTAAAGTCCCATCTGAAAGACTGTTAATTTTATTAGGGTCAGACGGGGGATCGAAGCTGCGATCCCTGGATTACCAGTCCAGCATGTTACCACTGAACTACAGATCCGTCATGCTCGTGGCTTGACCTTGGACACTTTAATGCTCTGGCGGCACTCATTCAACCATTCTCTTCAAGATAAGGAAACAACTGGATAGACATCATGCCGGATAAATACCAGAAGCACACGATGGGTATAATCAATGTTACAGGTCAGGATAGACCAAGAACCATGATCTATCAGAATAGTTTCATCCAGCAACCATCGTACACTGAATGGTCAAGAACCATGATCTATCGGAATAGTTTCATCCAGCAACCATCGTACACTGAATGGTCAAGAACCATGATCTATCAGAATAGTTTCATCCAGCAACCATCGTACACTGAATGGTCAAGAACCATGATCTATCAGAATAGTTTCATCCAGCAACCATCGTACACTGAATGGTCAAGAACCATGATTTATCAGAATAGTTTTATCCAGCAACCATCGTACACTGAATGGTCAAGAACCATGATCTATCGGAATAGTTTCATCCAGCAACCATCGTACACTGAATGGTCAAGAACCATGATCTATCAGAATAGTTTCATCCAGCAACCATCGTACACTGAATGGTCAAGAACCATGATCTATCAGAATAGTTCATCCCAGCAACCATCGTACACTGAATGGTCAAGAACCATGATCTATCAGAATAGTTTCATCCAGCAACCATCGTACACTGAATGGTCAAGAACCATGATCTATCAGAATAGTTTCATCCAGCAACCATCGTACACTGAATGGTCAAGAACCATGATCTATCAGAATAGTTCATCCCAGCAACCATCGTACACTGAATGGTCAAGAACCATGATCTATCAGAATAGTTTCATCCAGCAACCATCGTACACTGAATGGTCAAAAACCATGATCTATCAGAATAGTTTCATCCAGCAACCATCGTACACTGAATGGTCAAGAACCATGATCTATCAGAATAGTTCATCCCAGCAACCATCGTACACTGAATGGTCAAGAACCATGATCTATCAGAATAGTTCATCCCAGCAACCATCGTACACTGAATGGACAAGAACCATGATCTATCAGAATAGTTCATCCCAGCAACCATCGTACACTGAATGGACAAGAACCATGATCTATCAGAATAGTTCATCCCAGCAACCATCGTACACTGAATGGACAAGAACCATGATCTATCAGAATAGTTCATCCCAGCAACCATCGTACACTGAATGGAAGAACCATGATCTATCAGAATAGTTCATCCCAGCAACCATCGTACACTGAATGGTCAAGAACCATGATCTATCAGAATAGTTCATCCCAGCAACCATCGTACACTGAATGGACAAGAACCATGATCTATCAGAATAGTTTCATCCAGCAACCATCGTACACTGAATGGACAAGAACCATGATCTATCAGAATAGTTCATCCCAGCAACCATCGTACACTGAATGGTCAAGAACCATGATCTATCAGAATAGTTTCATCCAGCAACCATCGTACACTGAATGGTCAAGAACCATGATCTATCAGAATAGTTCATCCCAGCAACCATCGTACACTGAATGGTCAAGAACCATGATCTATCAGAATAGTTCATCCCAGCAACCATCGTACACTGAATGGTCAAGAACCATGATCTATCAGAATAGTTCATCCCAGCAACCATCGTACACTGAATGGTCAAGAACCATGATCTATCAGAATAGTTCATCCCAGCAACCATCGTACACTGAATGGTCAAGAACCATGATCTATCAGAATAGTTCATCCCAGCAACCATCGTACACTGAATGGACAAGAACCATGATCTATCAGAATAGTTCATCCCAGCAACCATCGTACACTGAATGGACAAGAACCATGATCTATCAGAATAGTTCATCCCAGCAACCATCGTACACTGAATGGTCAAGAACCATGATCTATCAGAATAGTTCATCCCAGCAACCATCGTACACTGAATGGTCAAGAACCATGATCTATCGGAATAGTTTTATCCAGCAACCATCGTACACTGAATGGACAAGAACCATGATCTATCAGAATAGTTCATCCCAGCAACCATCGTACACTGAATGGACAAGAACCATGATCTATCAGAATAGTTTCATCCAGCAACCATCGTACACTGAATGGTCAAGAACCATGATCTATCAGAATAGTTCATCCCAGCAACCATCGTACACTGAATGGTCAAGAACCATGATCTATCAGAATAGTTCATCCCAGCAACCATCGTACACTGAATGGTCAAGAACCATGATCTATCAGAATAGTTTCATCCAGCAACCATCGTACACTGAATGGTCAAGAACCATGATCTATCAGAATAGTTCATCCCAGCAACCATCGTACACTGAATGGTCAAGAACCATGATCTATCAGAATAGTTCATCCAGCAACCATCGTACACTGAATGGTCAAGAACCATGATCTATCAGAATAGTTTCATCCAGCAACCATCGTACACTGAATGGTCAAGAACCATGATCTATCAGAATAGTTTCATCCAGCAACCATCGTACACTGAATGGTCAAGAACCATGATCTATCAGAATAGTTCATCCCAGCAACCATCGTACACTGAATGGTCAAGAACCATGATCTATCAGAATAGTTCATCCCAGCAACCATCGTACACTGAATGGTCAAGAACCATGATCTATCAGAATAGTTCATCCCAGCAACCATCGTACACTGAATGGTCAAGAACCATGATCTATCAGAATAGTTCATCCCAGCAACCATCGTACACTGAATGGTCAAGAACCATGATCTATCAGAATAGTTTCATCCAGCAACCATCGTACACTGAATGGTCAAGAACCATGATCTATCAGAATAGTTCATCCCAGCAACCATCGTACACTGAATGGACAAGAACCATGATCTATCAGAATAGTTCATCCCAGCAACCATCGTACACTGAATGGTCAAGAACCATGATCTATCAGAATAGTTCATCCAGCAACCATCGTACACTGAATGGTCAAAAACCATGATCTATCAGAATAGTTTCATCCAGCAACCATCGTACACTGAATGGTCAAGAACCATGATCTATCAGAATAGTTCATCCCAGCAACCATCGTACACTGAATGGTCAAGAACCATGATCTATCAGAATAGTTCATCCAGCAACCATCGTACACTGAATGGTCAAGAACCATGATCTATCAGAATAGTTCATCCCAGCAACCATCGTACACTGAATGGTCAAGAACCATGAT